>JBBMKD010000115.1:674226-733821 GCA_037834095.1 Argya squamiceps | reverse complement strand
AGTGGAAGGCCCAAATAGAGAGAGAGAGAGAGAGCACCTCCTTCCAGAAATAGAGAGAAAAGACGCTTGCTTCCAAATTAGAGCAGCCTGTCCTTAAAAAGCTGCACCCCGTGGACGAGTGGCCCACGCCATGACAATTTTGGGAAGACTATTTGCCACTGGGAGGGACCTCATGGCATAGCAGGAAAGACTCCTCTCCCTGAGCAAAGATCTCAAGTGACAAACTGACCTAAACCTCCACGCCCTGTGCGCCTGCACTGTCAGTGGGAAGGAGGGAAGAGCTGGGGGAAAAAAAAGGTGTTTTAAAGGCTTATTGTACTTCTCATTATCCTCATCTGACTCTGTTAATAATAAATTTACCTTACACCTTTAAATTTGAACCTGCTTTGCCCTTAGAGTGTTTTTCTCTCAGTCCTTTTCTCAACTCATGAGTCCTTTACCAATTTTTTCCCTCTCCTCTGCCCCACTATAGCAGAAGAGGATGAACAAAAAACTTCCATAGGTGCCTGGTGTTTGGCCAGTGTCAAACTACGACAACCTGGAATTGTATCTTCCCAGTGGACAACCTGTTTCTCCTGATAGTTTGAACCCCATTAGGACTGCAGGATACATTCCTCACATTTTTAATTTTAAAAAGGATAATCACTGTATCAGGTCTTCTCACAGCGTCAACCGTGCCTTATTTTGAAGTACCATAAACCCTTTGACTGCATCACACTGGGACTGATTCCAGTCTCCCACAAAGAAGTCAAATGCCATCAAGGTGTCACAAGGTTAAATGAGGGCATTGAGGGATCCAGTATCCTACATTTTTATTTATGGTATATCTGTGTTGCATACAAATTGGCACAAGTATGGGGAAATATGAACATCTCAGCATCCTTCAGTGCCAAATGCAGACACGATGCAACATAGTCATTTTCTCAATTCAACATAACATACAATATGCCACTCTCCATCAAGCTACAGCAACTGAAATGTGCTTCAGGCCAATGGAAAATATCCCTAAAAATAGCTAAGCTGTTTCTGGGCAAAAGGAGAAGTATTCAAAATTTCCTTGAAAATGTCCCCACCTGGATTTGCTGGAAATGCGACATGATCACTCAGTGACAGGAAGCTCACTGGTAAGGAGTTGTCCCCACAGTATTAACCTGCTTTTCCAAAAGCACTGCAAACATGGCTTGTAGCAGTCCTTTAAAGTACTGTACATGAAAGCTACTCTCTAAACTGTTTAAATGTTCCATTGTGAAGCACTGTATCAGTGACTTTCTGCTGCTCAAGCAACTTCAGAGTATAATGTATTGTAATAGTGCTATTCTCATAGAGATCATTTTACAAATGCAACACAAAAGATTGTCACATGAGAATCTTCTAAATCATATCAAGGAAAACAAACACCCTCTGCAGAGGGACTTGCTTATTTTGCTAAGGCATTTTATAGCGTATTGGCATAAAAATACTACTTCTGTCTTTCAGATTCACCCACAGCAATGCTTAAGAGCATTAGATGTGTTACAAATACAAATTATTTTGGCAGCATGGTTATTTATTAATGCATATTTGCAAATTTTCTATGTCTCTATTCAAACCTGACATACAGCCTGTGTAAATTATAGAATTTTCATAATTGAAAGCAGAGGAAGAAGTGGTTCTTCCACTTTGCATACATGCCACTGGCACATTGGTATGAATTACTAATAACAAAGCATGTTCTGCCAGGTCTTGCCTTTATAGAAGCTCCCTGGAAACCATATTATCTGGTATGGGATAGTCTTATCCCACATCCTTCCTTCCTTCCTTCCTTTTTTTGCAAATATCCTTGCTGTCATTCTCCACGGGGCTGTTCTCCCCATTATGTGGTCAACCACCTTCACCACAGAGTAAGAGATATGCCCAGGACTTCCCCAGAAAGCAACAGCAGGAGAGAAACTACAAACTAGATTGCCAATATTTTAAACAGTCGCCTTTATCTATTGAGACATTCTTGTCCTCATCCTCCTTGGTGGCACTGACCCACCATCCTTTCCTTCAATACAGAGCCATCCTGGCATGAAAGCTTCTGTAGGCTTTTTGGTAGGTCCCTGGGTGGACCAAGGTCTCTTTGCAAAGATCTTTTCATGACCAGGGCTCATAGGTACAGCCAGGAATGGCTGAGAGGAACTACAAATTGCTACAAAACTACTCAGTTTCCAGTCATAGCTTCTTTCAGGTTCAGATAGCTTCACTGCAGAATGTAAAAACTTTACACAAGATTAAGGATAAAAATTTCCATTTTTATGGTATTTTTAGGTTATATTTCATTTTCCAGGCTGCAGTTGGCTTGAACTAGAGCCACAATGCTTGTGATGCTCCAAATACAAAAAGGAATTACAAAATGTGACAATTCTTAAAATGTGTTTCTTGTATTATAACAAATTCCCAGTGTTGTAGATTAAACTAGAGGGAACAGGAGCCATAACGTGAGGATTGTATAGAATTTCACTTTGTGCTGTGGCAAAAAGATAATGCCTGCCTTGTTCTAGTCAGTAAGTAGAAAAGATATTTTGTAGGAGCATAACACATAGCTCAGCTGATTGGAAAATACAGGCATATGTGAATCAAAGATGTTCCTGCACAATTAGTGAAAGCTAATAACAAAAATGTGTGAGATACTACACCCCTCATCTGCTCTGCAGAACGTAAGGTAGAACTACAACACAAGTCCTTATAATTTTATCTGTGCTTTTCTACTTGGTGTCCCTCCAGATAGCTCATTCTAAAGAATCTACCTGAACACCTCAGACACACACAATTCAGTATCTTCATTATTAGCAATTTTTTTCTTTTGCGCTAGTTCCTTAAAACTATACCTCAGTCAAGTTCCTACAAGTGTCTTATAGTTAAAATTCTGCTAACAAGAAATCAGATCAACAGCTGGAAATCACACTTTTTCCTATCATAAACCCAGTCATTTCCATTTAACAGACAGAAGCATAGGTAGGTAGGAAAGCTGAAATCAAAGGGAAAGCAACCAGATATCTTTAGCTTGGGCTTTTTGGATTTTTTACTGGAATTCACTTTTAATCACATCCTGAAGTCAGGCAATAGCTTAAAACCTGAAAGAGTTGTTGGACTCAAACTTTGCCATGAAGACCTTCAAGATTTTCCATGTTTGTTTACACACGGATGAATTCATCTGCTCATCTGACTCTCAGCAGCTGCCCTTTAGTTGCCTGTTTAAGTCTTCAGAGTCTAAATTGTCTTTGGAGTCTAAATTGATTGAATCAAACAACTCATGCTAAAATTTGTATCAAATTGTCATGTACATTTTTCTGTTGTCTCACACTGCAAACACTTTGGAGCTGAGGTGTTCTTTTCTCATTAACCATTATTTTGAATCAAACGATTCTCTAGCTTATATGTGCATTCAAAACAAGCATAATATATGTTAGTAATTGCCAAAAGTACCTTAATCTTATACCAGCAATACAAAATAAAGAACAATAAACTATAGGAAGGAAGCCTAAAAAAGTAATGTTTTAGATACTTATACTGGCAGCTGAATGGGCAGGGAGTGAATTAGCAGAACCCCACCTGAAGGAATTCACATAGAGAAAGCAAACAGTTATAAACATTTTTTTTTTCTCAAGTCTAGGAAAAATCATGAAATGAGGTGGTAGTCCAATTTCCATTTCCCCATGTTTATACAATCAACAACAGAAGTTTGATTTACTTCTTTTTTTTATTTTTAATAAGTCTTTCATTGGGTGGCATACATGTGCATTTTCTTCAGGAGACTGACTTTTCCCTCCATCTTTAAAGGCAATCCCTGTGGAGGAGATTCCTTGGGCAGAAACACGTGGCTTCTTGTTGAATGTCAGAGGGCAGTATGAGCAACACCGGAGTAGGCCTGACCTGTGGTTAGACTGTTGATGGACTGTCTCAGATGAAACTGGCATCTAGTTTTGGATCCAGGTAGTAGTTTTGTGGGCATCTTACTGCCCTTGCAATTTTGCAGGTTTGTTTGATTTCCACTGACCCCCTATTGAGATTATCTCTGAAGTTAAAAGGCAGCTCCACCTCACATATGCAGCATGCAGTGATAGAAGAGCAAATGGAGGGGAAAGGGAAGGGAAAGGGGAAGGGGAATATTTTGGCATTTATTTTTGGGTTTGTTACTATCCCTCTTGGACAACCATCAATTGCACAATTTTCCAACCGTACAAAAAAGACCCAAAGACTAGATATGAAGGTTTTTTGTAACAGAGAACTTAACTGCAGCTTTTTGAAGTTATTGAGTTACCTCACATATATGTATCTGAATATATTCAAAATGTGGATGTGTAGGTTCCATATTTATCAACAGCAATAAGATCCAGTCTGTGTTTGCTATGTTATATCATCCAGGTTTTCTTATCTCTGATTTCATTCTCTCTCCCAAAAGCTGAGAAACATTTGTATTTTTCCAACAATGTCTGGATGCTGGAGTTGCTGGATGTCTGGCAGTTAGAACAGAGCTGAAGTGCAGAGGCACAAGCGATGTGGAGGGAATGCAATCCTCTAGGGGTGGGTTTAGTACACCTGTACAGACACACGGTAGAAGTAATTTGGTGCTATCTATCCCTATGGGTATGTTTGAGTACCTGGTTTTAGGAGTGACCTTTAAGAGTTTAATAGGAAAGTTTCCAAAATGTTCTCTAAAATAAGTGTAATGGTGTACAAAGCTGTGAGCAGGAATATGATTGTTGTACTTCTGTACATTTGAAAGTAGTGGAAAGCAAAACATATGGGGTTTTTTTATGATCATATATTACTTTCCTTAAAGGAAAACATTAACCTAGAATTTTCTGACACCATTTTGTGAATTGTACAGCATCCCCAGCCTTTAGCTGGTTTCCAAAGTTCAGGTAGGAGCAACAGAATATTACCTGTGCTTGGACAGCCACAGTACTACACAAACTGATCATGTGTCTGTGTAAGCAGCCTGGTGTGGGGAGGCAGTGGGGAGTTCACCAAAGCAAAACAAGAGAAAGCTCAGTCAAGGCTGAGTTAAATACACTTCCTTGTGTCTTGCCCTGGAAGCCTTCGAACACTAGCATCAATGAGCTCCACTGTGGGAACTTGGTACTGTTTGTGGCTGACAGTGTTTCTGGAGAAGCCTGTCTCACAGAACCCTCTGCTGACATTGTCCTTAAGATGTCAGGAATATTATCAAAGTAGCCTTTACCAGAAGTTTGATAATTAGCTTTTAGCAAGCCTAATTTCTCTATTCATAGATTTGCTAACGGAGTTTGCAGGACTCTTTAAGAAGTACAATGTTGTTAATTAGTTATTACTTCTTCCATGAAACTGCTGAAAAAAGCGAAAATTCAGTCTTTTTTTTAGTCAGATATGCTAGTGATCAAGACCTGACTGAAACAATAAATTTCAAGAGCTGCAAATGTTAAAGCGTCATTAAGTTTGTATAATGAATCTCAGTGAAGAACTGTCTCCTGAGAAGAATCACATCTCATGAACATTGCCATGATTTTCTCTGTGAGATCTCTAGTCTGCCCGTCTCTCCAAGGTCTTAGAGTTTATTTCTGGTCTTTCAAGTAAATACCATGATGTTCTAATATCACTAGTAGTATCAATGGTGACTGCTAGTCCAAATACATGTGGGACATGTCCTGTTTACCAACCATGCTCATGAGTGTCCTGGAAAAGATGCTGGATCACTCTTCCATGAAATTTGTAGATATCACCAAATGAGGATGACCACTGCAGCAGGGGCTCATCTAGGAGATGGAGACAAGTCCTCCAAAATAGTACATGGTGGGAGGACAAGAGATAACAAGAAAGGTTTGAGATAACAAGAAAGGCTGGATATAGGTTGAAACTTGCTCCCTGTGAGGACATTGGGCAGTGGGGTAGATATCCAAGGGAGGCTGGCTGGTATCCAGCCCCAGAATTTTTAAAAGGGCTTAAAAAATCCTGGAACATTCCCCTCTAATACTCAAACTGGCACTACTTTGAGCAAATGGGTCTCCTGTTACACTTCCTTCTCAGTTTGCTTTGATGTTGTGTCTTCTGTGTATCTATGAGACATAATTTGGTTTTATTCCACTGCAAAGTATGCTAAGAGCTTTGAAATATGGAGAGTAACAGGGCTAACTGATTTTGACATTTACTGAGCCTAGTTTTACCCTTAGTCTTGTATATGTAGTTGGTACCTCTAATGTACATACATTGCTGAATCTTGAGTGAGTCCTATTCTTCATTGACAAAAACCCATTTTCAACAGTTTTCCAATGTTTTGAAGATTGAGCGCAGAAATATTGTCATTCCCAATAGCACAGACTGATATGAAAATATCACAGAAACAGAGTTCATGTTATGCAAGGACAGTACCATGAAGACAATGTCTCATTGCAAAAGTATATTCAAAATAGACTGAAATATTTACCCTGTTGAGAAAATAAATCTCTTTAGAGTAACTGGTGGAAATTCTAAGACATAGCTTTTGAAAAATCTTTGCTCTTCACACAGTTATTTCTCACTAGCCACCTCCAGGCCCCAGCTGCTGCTCTGGGGAGTCAGTGGTTTCTGTGTGGTCCTCTTCCACCTCTCCTGCAGTATCTGCACATTCTTCAAAAATCTGTCCACAATTACAGATCTTCCTCATGGCATGGATCACATCACCAGGAAAGTGGGAAGATTCAGGATGAGAATAGTCTTTCACTGTCACATCTATGGGATCAAAGGAAAAACAAACCCTATCTGTTTTGGCTAATGGTGAGGAAAAGAGGAAAAGCCAGGCTATTAGTTTGATGTAGGCAGACAGGACTGACCTCTGCTATCTAGATAGTTCATTTTGCTGCAGTATTTTGCATATTGAAATCATTTTTGTAAGGGAACCTCCAAGCACTTGAGCATGTAATTAGGAGCTGTGACACCTCTGTGAGACAAAATTCCAGTTGTCCCACAGTGGGGTGACACTCATAGAAATACTAAGTTGCTCAGGTAAGCACCTAAAAAAGTTACTGGGGTATATTGGCTTCATAACCACCAGGTGCAAGGGTAACAGTAGCATGGACAGCATAGGGACAGGGTGACAGCACTGCTGATACTTCATCCAAGTGCCAGGAGCGCACAGGTCAGAACTGAGAAGGAAGATCACTGTTGGTAAAGCAATCTGGAGGACGTTGATCTCTGTCCAAGACTAGAAAGTGAGGAACTTCTGACACCAGTTTTCAAACAACTGACAGATTTTTACAGTGCTGATCATGTTACTTTTAAAACATTGCACTGGAAAACTGTGTGAAAATATTGTACTGGAAAACGATTAAGACATGAGCTACACCTGCTTCAGCAACCCCATCTATGTAATCAGTGTTGCCTGGCATTAATCAAGAGAAGTGAATTCAGCTTCCACAATACAAGCAGTTTCTGTCCTCAGCGTTTGGGAGTTCATAATTCAGTCTTACTGTAATTTCTTTCCTCTTCCATGATCTTTCACAAAAGGTGAACCTGCAAAGAAGGAAACCAGACCTGTTAACTGTTGGAAACTTTAATGTGCTACAAAACCTGAGTTAGAAGTGATAATGAAATTTCCACTGCTGAAAGGAGACTTTGCTAACGGATGTATGTAGTGAGAAAGGGGCCTATATAACCCACAAAAAATAAGGTCCATGTTCATTTTTAATACGCCCCATTCATCTTTGCTTCAGTTGGCAGATCACCAAATTAGAGTTTAAGATGTTCCTTTTAATTTTCATTAATTAAAGCAAATACGTGTTTAACCATTTCCACTAGATTTATTAAATGCAGTATATTTGACAAAATTTCTTTTAGAACCAAAATGAGTAACATTTCTAATGCTCTTTGGAGAGCAGGAAATTAATGAGTCCTAAAAATCCAGGTTCTGATCTGCAAAAGCATCTCAACACTAAATTATTTGCATTCCATGATAGACACTATTGTTACTAGCTGAGTCCCCTAGAAGATAAGTAAAGATGAGCAGGAACAACTTAAATGAGAAAGGCTGATAAGATTAGTGTCCTTGGCTCCCTGTTCCATGCCCAGTCTACAACTGGTCAGGCTGGAAATCAAGAAGCCCCAATATTCATGAGCCAGCCCCAGTTCACAAGCCAGCAGCACACGGTTCTTGCAGGTATGAACTCTCACAGGTTTTTTTAAATCTTACAGATCCTTTAATTGAAAACTATTTTCAGGTCCTACACAGAGCACCCAGCACTGCTCCCATTCAATCAAAGAGAGATCAGTAGATGAATTCAGAGGAAACCATAGTGAGCCCAGAAAGATTCACTATACAAATATATAAGTATTTGCATACAGGTCTTCAACATAACACTGAGAGGTTGTGTCAGATCTTTACCTGCTGTCAAAACACAGCAAATTCTCTGTTTTGGTCCAGAATTTCTTCTTCTGTGACAAAACCCTGTAACTAAAAATATTTGCTTCATTTCAATGAAGAAAATACCGTGAGAGGTATTGTTACTTCTTCCATTCTCATTTAAAAAATTAGGAAGTGTCTTCTAAAGTAGTAGCAATTTGAGAAGGCAGTTTTTATTTTGACATGGATTCCAAAATGTCTCATGAAATCAAATTTTGCTATTTATTACAGGAACACCGAAGTAAATCACAATCATTATAATAAGAGTGAAAGGTAAAAAAGATAGGAGAGGAAAAAAATTAAAGAAAAGAGCGCTTCACTTAAAGGAGTACAACTTTCCAAAAAACAGTATTAAAAGAAAGGAATGACATTTACAGGGAGGAAAATGGAAATTAGAGAAGAGAGAGACAAAACAAAATGGCAGATGTATGTTGTACAGAGTCTGGTTCTGAGGAGTGGACACTGAGGAAATGAGGTACCCATAACATGCAGAAAAGAGGGCACTTAATAGTCAAGTTGACAAAATAGCCTGTAAAAAAATTAAAAGTTCTGTGAAAAGCTCTGATAAAGATCTGTGAAATCAAAGAAAATGAGGTGCACACACACACACACAATACTAAGAGAAGAGAGAAAGCCACACCACAGATCTTTGCCAAGGTATCAAACCCTGGAAGATTCATCTCATCAACAATTGTGAGGAGCCTTTTTATTTTTATTTTGTTACTCCTGAGAGAAGATATAAACCATGTTTTATATAAGGAACAGAGAGGGAAATATATTACAGCATCCAAATTCTCCTAGGGAAGAAAGGATGCTATAACAATAAATGGCTGAACAGTTTTTCCCAGCATATCCAGGGATGCTGGCAATGCTTGATAAAACTAAAAGTACAAAGCTTCTCTACCAGGCTGATCTACTGAAAAGGTGGGGTCATAATGGGTCACATTCAAATATGCTTGTGAAGGCTGAACAGCTGTGACAGACTCAGAACTGCTGAAATCAGTGAAGCTATTCGCAATAAAGAATTTGAATCAGGAAATTGTGGTCTGATTCCAAAAAGACCTGTAAGGTTGATGTATACCTCTTGCTTTTTAACTGTCTCAAGTTAACTTTACAAATGTCAATATTTTACAGACCCTCACAAAAAAAAGTAAAGCAAGAAGAATGGAATTTTGGGGATACATATGGTTGCTAGTTGCTCGTCGGGATCTAAGTGTTGGCTGATATTCTAGCTCTAACAAAATACTGGAGAAATTAATTTACTTCTATGATTAAAATTAAAGAAACAAGTGAACAGACTCAAAACAAACAAACAAACAAACAAAAAAAGCAAAAAAACCCTAAAACAAAACAAAAGCTGTTCACCATGGTCTCTACAGTGCTTAAGTACAAATACTGTACTCAATCCAAGCTCTCAGCACACACATGGGATGACAAGTTCATCTGAGGGCTGTGCAGAACTGGGGCCAAGTGGCACGTAGAGTCAAGGTCCTCTCCCACATCCAATCCTGCAAGATTTTATCTGGCAATGCCTTCCCTTGCCTACACCTTCCTTCATGCCCTCAAAGTACAAGAGGAAGTAGCAGGGATTACACAAATAAATCTCACACAGTCTAAGAAAAATGCTGGCAGGGCATGACAGCTGCTTGTCACAGCTTGGAGTTCTGATCAAGTTTTCAAAGCTCTCTCTTCCATTTCTGCTCTCATCATTCACTTTTTAAGCACTGACTGATCTGACTGGACACAAAACCTTTGAAACTGGCAGCATGCTTTTGCTTATGCCTTATTTTAAGTACCCAAATTTGTGAAGCCACTTAATTTACATTTTTCAGAAACTTACTCCATTGCCATGACTGAACCCTTCATTTAAGGCACATGTAAATTTTCCAGAAGCAAGTGATATTGCGCTTTTTCCTCTTTGTAGCCCTCTCTTTTCTGTCCTATTCCCTTCTCCTATAACTGTATGACATAGATGAACTTTACCTTCTCATCATAATATACAACACTGCCACAGTGCACAGAGATATTTTGTACATAGAGTTGTGCTCTAATCCAGCTCCCCTTTTCGAGTTCCCTATCAAGCTATGTCATTGTTGTGCTACCAGCTTGATCTTAAACAAAGTGATGCCAAAGTATGTGGAAACCCAGGTTAGGGATGCATTTCCCTTTAGGCAGAGTCTCTAAAAACAGTAAAATCCAATCCAACTATTCACAAATACATTTTGAAAGCAAATTGCCACAAAGAAATAGCAGTATTTTAATGAAATACTTCCTTAATATAATTTAAAGAAATGGAAGGCCTAAGGAGATTGACCATGACAGAAACCCGACAGCTGAGAGGGGGAAGGCATTCCTGAAAATGTGGCACTTAACCTTCGTGTACTCTTCCTTGTATAGTGTGGTCTTGGGATAAGGACAGGATCAACTGAAAGTGAGTCCTGACAGGAACAATGTCACATCTTACACTGTTCTTGTAGCTATTGTACATATATTACTTCCTGTTAATGCAAATAGGGAAGCAGAATTTTACAAACCTAGAAAAGCAAAACCCCAACACACTGCTGGATTTCCCAAAGATCCAGACACAAATATCCACATGAAATTTTTTGCCACTTTTAGTCTTTTTATCATTCCTGTTCCAAAGATTGAAGTCAAATATGACACTATAATTGTATGGACATTTGAACAAAGAGTGGCTCTGAAATTTGGCTTCACCTCACATAAATACACATATATATATGTATGTGTCAGAGCCAACGTACAGGATACAGGACAGATATATACTCAGATGTAGAAGAGGGAAGCAGAGAACAGTTTGTTACTTTCCCAGACCAGTGAAGCCTGCTCCCAAGAGAAATTTAAATTTGTTCAAAGTGAAGCTCTGCCAACATATGTTGGCATATCAGGAATCAAGGGCTGGGAACTGCCTGCACTGCTGTAGCTTGGGGCAGGGGGAGGGGACATAGGCTTAGGAGGTATGCAGTTGTTGTGCACAGGGACAGATATCTGAGACCTGAAAGCTTGATCTTTTTCCATGACCTAAGCAGTGGTTAAAGATTTCCATTCCCCCTAGGTTCAAGTCTCACCCTAAGGCTAACCTTTACTGTGTCAATGGCTTTGTATACATGCCAGAACTCCTGAAATCTCTGTAATTTTAAGAGACATGTTTATGGGATTATTCATGCAAGTTTGGAATGGGAGACTACCGTTATTTATCAGATCAGAACTTATTTCCATTGAAATAGTATTTCTCCCTTTTAACTCAGGTTGTAGATAAATTAACCACTAACTAATAAACTAGGTAGCTTTAGACTATATTAGTAGTATCTTTTTTCTTTTCTTCACAATGGCAATTTGCAGGCTCAGAAAGGAAACAGTGAAGGATTACATTACATGGCACGTGTTTCTGTGGAATTCTTAAGGGAAAACAGAGCCACATCACCTGCCAGGAGGTCTGCTGGGGGCCAGCAGACACATGCAGTACCCAAGTCACTCTAACTGGATTAACTAAGGACTGCAAGGAGTTTGAATGATGTATATTAACAGCCCATATTTTTAATGTACAAAACAATGGTGATCAGTGGAAAGGTTCATTGTAATACTGTTCTGTTGCAGTAGATTTGCTGTGGGAACTTGCAATGTACTCAGGGCTTAAAATAGTCTTTAGTTTTGCAATACCCAGGTATCCAGGAACAGCAGTATTTTAACCATAGGAAGGTCTGTAGGTTGTGTTTGTCCTGTCAAGCTCATGATATATGCTATTGATATGATACTACCTCTAAAATTCTTCTCTGAGGTCCCCCCTGGATTGATACCAGTACAATGTAAATGTAGAGTGAGAGGTAAATCTGTCTCCTTTTCTTTCAATATGTATGAAAAAGGAAATTGTGAAAGGGTTTTTCTTTCCTAAATTACTTGACTGCTTCTGTGCACGCACCACATAGCCTCCATTCAGTCTCATACAGCCCAGGCAGTGCCAGAGTCAGGAAGCAAGCAATGTCTGAACAACAAGAACACAGCAAACCTCATAAATACTTACTCCAAGTCTGCCACAAACTGGGTTGACACTGCATGAAAGAGGAACACCATCACACACATTGACAAAACAATGAGGAAACATGCCTATCCTCTTTCCAGCTGTCCTCAGAACTGCTCAAAGACTCATTTCTCCCAGCATGATGAAATGAAGATGAAACGCCAGTGAAAATGGACTGTGCATCAGAGCTAAACTATTCACACTGCATTGGAGAGCTAAATGGGGACATTAAGATAATCATTGTGGTACGATATAACCCAGACCATGGAGAAACCCAACAAAAAAAATAGAAGTACAGCATCTGAAGCTTCATCTGCAGCCCATGACAGGCATCACATTTGTCTTCTGGACATAGGTGTTTATGGAGGGTTTTTTTCTTGGGTGCTATGTTTAGTACTGTCACAGATAAGCACTTTTATTTAGAGGCCATTTTGACCAGTCTTGTTACGTGGAGACACAGATGCTCTTCAGCCATACTGCCTCACCAATCTCCTGCAATCTCCTGCCTCTTCCAAAAGGGCATGGTGATCCTACACAACCACGTTTGGTGTGTTCTTCTGTGTGCTAAGCCCACAAAGACAAGCAAGAAGCAGCAAATGACACACTTTCCACTGCTCTTGGACGTAAGATCTGGCTCACAACTGACTTTGGAGTAGACAACCCACGGAAAATCCTGCCTGCAGACAAGAACATAACCAATCCACAATGGTGAGGAGTCCTGAAACAATGTCATGGCTTTGGGCCACACCAACCTGCAGTGTTCAGCTGCAGAACTCCTCTAAACATAAATATGAAGGGCAAGTCCTTTGTTAGAGGTGCTTCAGTCTCAGGTGAAACATGCTGCCCTCACTCAGTCCTGTGGTGCTTGTTCTTCTGCATGGGGTCACCGAAAGTTTTTGTGATGGCTCATAACCCACTGTTGACTCATTTTCACATCACGATGAAGCAGCACTCAGCTTTCTACTGTATAGTCTGGGAGTATCAATATAACCAAGGCTGTGCACCCTTTTCAAGTCTTTTAAAATTGTGGGATGAGTTGTTAAAGTGGCAAATTTCCTTCTTCTTTGGTGCTAATACTTCTAACCAAGAAAATGGCTGAATATGTTTCTCTTTTTCCCTTCTTGTATGGTCGCCACTCCTTCACAGTCAAATGGCTCAAGCATATTCTGTCTGCTGGACAGAATTTTAACCATAGGAAGGTCTGTAGGTTGTGTTTGTCCTGTCAAGATCATGATATGAGTGGTGATTTTCAGGTGCAAGTGCTAACACTGTCCTGCCTCTGGTAAGAATTTGCTGCCCAGAAAATACTAATTCCCTGCATATGATTCTGGAAAATTGCACAGGGTACTTATTTGAATGTGATGAAGATGTGAAAAAAATATAATTTAACCCTCTCTTTGAGCTCACATGAGAACCTCAGTTGTGCCAAGGTCTAAAAATAGAATTAACAGCAAAGAACTGTGATTCTGAATGGTTCCCAATCTTGCTATTATTTCCTTTTTGTCATTTCCATAAATTTGCTTGATAGTATTTACTGCAGGGTATCACAGTAAAGTTGTGAATGTTCATTCATTCCTTATTAATACAGCTTGAATGTTTTGAGATGTTCAGATGAGAAGGACAGCAAAAGGATGTCCTGAAATGTCATATTTAATGAAATGGATTGGAAAGTACTACTATTGTATAATTCAGAAGCCATTCTGGTCTTGAACTGCTGGTATAACTGTTAGGTATTGTGAATTTTGCTTAACTTATGGCATTATCTCACCACATACAGTTTATATCTTCAAGTACAGCAGAAAAATATTAGATACTAATAGCCCTTTCCATTTAGGAGATTAGACTGAGACTAAGCTACAACAAGGTTTAAAATTCAGAACATCTCTGATCCAACCAAGACAAAATACCATTAAAATAAAATTTTATGACATTTATAATTCCCCTTTAAGGTATTTTGGTAGCTTCTATCTTTTACATAAGGCCATTTTGAAAATCTTATGAATAATTTTAAAGATTTTCTCATCTCTCAGATTAACTCTCGACCCTTTGCAGGGGACAGAACAACCTACCTTTTCTAAATAATTTCTTTTTTTCTTCCTTTTTGCCTCCCAATAGCACCTTTCCACTGCTCCTTCCTACCTCTCCTGTAGTCCTTGTGCACTCACCCCACACACATTCTTGTTTCTTTATGCCAGAACTAGGTAAGTGTCAAAAAAGATACCACCTCTTTTGGCAAACAGTAGAGTGTATTGGGAGGTGACACTTAGGCTTGCAAAGTTAAGCTGCAAATAATTTTTGGATAAGAGTAAGTTTGTGCTCTGTGATGCCTCAAAACCAGCCCCCATAGATTCCCAGTTATCCCACCAAGCCATGGCCCAGTCCCAGAGCAAACACACTGAGATCATACATGAGGGACACAAAGAGCTCAGTTACTTTCCCTGGGAAGCCAATTGCACTTTCAGGAACAACTGCACTGGGATTTCAACAAGCTGGCCACACTCAACTAGGAAGCCACACCCTCTATGTTTCCCTGCGCAGTGGTGGCCCATCCCAGCAGAGCTTCTCATGGCTCTAGTTACCACATCTTGAACCTCATTTTTTACCAGAGCTCATCAAGCAGACCACGTCTTGTTCTCCCTTCAAGCAAACTAGTGTTGAAAATGAAACAAAACAAATTTGTTTTGGAGAGGGTGAGATAAGTGACAACCATTCTTTCCCCATTTTTCCCAACCTGGCATCAGAAGAGCTGACACCACCACTCACATTGTGTCCAGGATATGGGATGTGCGCACAGGCTGAGATGTGTTACTGAGCATTCCCCAGACAACTTTGAAGTTGACAGGCCTTTTCTGGCCATCCTTCTGGACTAAGTGTTCATGACAGGGTGGAAGGACACATCCTAATGACACAAAAGATGGTGAATCCATGTTTTAATTTTATAGAATATTGATTTGACATCTTTTCCTTTTATGAAATATTTGTGTTTTTTTCTTCTGGAACGACTGCACTCAGATGTAGCAGTGCTCAGTACCAGAAATGCTATTCAGTGTGAGCTGTTTTGTGAAGGAAAAGTGCACATGAAAATTCAGGTTATTTCATCATCTACCATGGGTGCTGTTTGTACTTTGAAAGGACACCTTCAGCTTAGCTGATGACAAAGTGTGACACATCTGTTGGTTCCCCTTCAGGAATACCAAGGTGGTCTGTGACATGTGATAGGTTTCTTAACCATATAATTAGGGCAACCTAACCCTTGTTTAAAGGTTGCAGTATATTAAATCAAAATGCTTGGGTGGACTTTGCTGGTGTTGGAGCAGGCAGCTGCAGGGTGAGGTGATATCAACCATGTAAAACAGAATTCTCCCTCAGTAAACCACAGGACAGGGACTATAGCTGGACTTGTGCTTAGTGTGCTCCCTTCATCATCATAAACTTCGGGCTTATTTTGGGGGGGAATACATGATATTCAGATTCAGCCCTCAATAGAGACTTGATGTAACCTGAACACATATGCTCAAACCACAAGTGATTGGCAAAGATGCCATCAATATCTCAATATCATCAATTTCTTTGACCATCTCACAGTCTACATTGCAAATAGTACTAGCTTAAATACTCACATAATTCAGAGTGAATGATATCAGCCACATTTTTTAAAAATCTGTCAAGATATTAACATTTGCATGACAAAAATATTTGTTTAGAGCACAACAAAGTAGAAAAGAGGTAAAAAAGACTACACAAGGAATAAAGATCTCTTTATTTATTCATCACATACTTTCTAGGGAGTTTTGATCTTTAAATTTGTTCTAATATTATCAGAATTGATTTCTAGTCTCTCTGATCCCAGAGGAAATGTTTTCAGTGAAGCTCTCAGAGGATTAAGTGTAATGAAAAATCAGCCTGCAGAGCTGTTACTATGGTGCTCTTAAGTGTAGAGCTTCTAAAAAATTAACTGATAAGAAAATTCCAATGCACTATATTTAGAAGCATTTCTTTTCTCTCTTTTGACATAAAATAATTTAGCAATTGAAAGTCTACATAGAAATTGTTTATTTTTTATTATATCGTGGTATATTCTAATTCTCTTATCTGGCTTTATAAGCTTTTAAATAAACACCAAGTTTAGGAGAAAAATTTTACAATATTCTAAAAAAAAAATTAAAGTAAGAGTTACACTGTTAGTTTCTCTGGGTTTTGTTTTGGGGATATTGTTTGTAATTGGGGATTCTTTTTTGCCGTTCTGAGAACCAAATCATTTAGGCTCTACTATAAAATATTTCTTTGTAAACATCTCTACTTGAATGTGTACCTTGACTTTATGCTCTAGAAAGAACTTTTAACTTTCTGAGTCTCTTGGAAAAAGCCCAGGTCTCTTTAGATGCCAGCATTCTAAATTATCTATTTTATCACACAGTACAATGCAAGCAAACATGAAAAATTCTTCTTCCTAATATTTTTGAGCACAAGCCATCTTTGGCCCATTTCTGCAGGACAGCCCAGCTAAAAGACCTCTATAGTCACTATTGAAACCATTGTGAGGAGTATGGGCTTGTTACAGGCCAAGGTGTAATTTCACATATGCAGTTTAACACCACCTGAAGAAGAATGGACAGAAAATAGCTGAAAGTAACACCAATAAACACATACACCTTCACAGAAATCCCTGTAGTGTTGTTTATAGTTTATAGTAAGTTTGTAGTAGGATTGTTGCTCAGAACTACTGAGAACTACTGCAGGAACTACTTTTTTGTAGTTCCTACAAAAAAACAACGATGACAACAACAGGAAAGGAAGGTAAAAAGAAAGGGAAAAGTCACCCCTTTCCACACTGCTTATACCAAATTACCTGCCAGCTCACAATTAATTTACTGTGAACCTGTGTGGTGGTGCCCTCCCCACTTCATGGCTGCAAGGGCTGAGTGATTTGTTGCTGTAATGGCGTTCTTGTACCATTTATAAATGAGGTAAAATGCTTGACAATGACACTTTTTTAGTGTTGACCACCTACCCTTGTCTGCAACCACTTGAAACACTACTAACAGTTCTGGCAACAAGATTTCACCCCAGCGATGTTACATAAATGCATAGCTTCACTAGGAAATTGATATTAATGTAGTTACCCTTAATAATTAAACTGAAAAGGTAATTTGAAGGGAAAAATCCTACCATCCAAATGACACTCTCTGTGTCTTTCCATCTTTGCAGTATATCCAACAATAACTTTACATTCAGCAGAAAGAAAGAAAGAAAGGTTTTGTGCTTCTGCAAAGGCTTTGTATGTTAAAAGTTACTTGAAAACAAAAATCAGCTGCCTGGCTTTATGGCATCCAAGTGGGACAAGCACTAGCAAGACAGGAATGTCCTGTAAAAAAATGCTAAAAGGTATCTAATTGGTGTTTTGGATAATACTACTTTTCTCCTCTGCAGAGACCTGGAAAACAACTAACGAAAAGGTCCTATATAGAAGATTGAGTATATTGCCACTGTAAGTATTTTAACCTTTTTATGAGTTATGAATTATTTCATGCTGTTTTCCCTTCACTAACTTTTCAGTAAGAGAACTGTACTGCCATTTGTAATTATGTAATTATACTCCTCATGAAAAAAATTCACCTATTTTCCCCTCTGCCTACCCTGAAAGAGGTGCAGTTTTTTGGGCACAAACAGAACAGATCACAGAGCCCTGATTCAGTCCTCTGCATGCTCCCAGCCTGGATAAAATTGTTTTGTGTTGCAGCATGTTTTACATGATTCAGAAGCACTGTCACTGTCTGTGTGGTCACCCTGCCCTAGAGCCTGTGCTATAAAGATCATACTGCATTTTCCAAGCTCACTTTCTCTTCCTACTCATTAGCCTAAATATTGGACCTTTTGAAGAGACAGCTTTAACAAAGTGTTGAGTTCTCTGTCCAGTTTCTAGTACTTTGCATAAAGAAAAGAAAGGACAGTTATTTGAATGTGGAGAACATAGCGGGGTGAACCATGAAATTTTAAGGTTAGCACTCATTTATATGTATGTATGTATGTATATATATGTATGTATGTGTGTGTACATATCTATATATGTATATATAGTGGCATGTATTACACTTTCTATCACTTTTTGCTATCTTATTTTAAAATTTATTTCTTTCTTTAAATACCTTTTCTTTGGTATCAGAGAAGAGAGAAAATACATTGACTTTCTCCTTCCAACTTTTTGTCAAGTTTTAAACTGGTCTTGCATTAAAAACAATCCAATTTATGCAGAATTGATTGTAGGAAATATCATTAAGTGTATAAGCTTTTATAAGGTTAGAACCCTAGCAGCTACAGCACAGGATGGAGAATCAAGAGTGCTTGATCAATCTACTGCTGATTAACTGAACTTCGGAATAAAGCCTGGTTATGTCATTTCACCATTTCTCTGCAATTTCACAAGTCTGTTGTAAAAATTGAGTTTTGTATCTCAAGAGAAAGAGAGGGTTATGAGTTTGCCAAGCAATTTTATAGTTTTTGTAACTTTCAAGAAGACTGAAAAAACCAAATCCTTAACAAATACTTTTCCTTCATTATTTCCCCACATTGTTTAATTATTGCAGGAGGTGCTGAGATGTATACACCAGTGGCTGTCTAAATCGAAATTTTGAAATACTTCTTTTGAAAGGGGAGAAAGACAACAAAAAATACATAGGTTTATACAAAAACACAAAGCAAATTTTTAGGCCAAGTTTTGCCTTCATAAAATGTAGCTTTTTTCCTATAGACAAAAAGAAACCTATGCACTCCATATATGTTCATTTTGCTTGCCATGGAAAGTGGGCACTGAGAACAAGTGCTCAGGTCATAATCTCTATCTATTTTAAGATTTTTTTATTTATTGACAAAAGAATGCTTCCTCCTGCCCTACAAGAAGCCTGAAAGCTTTTACTAGAAAGTGAAAGATGTTTTTCTCCTGCTAGTTTTGAAGATTTTTTTGAAAGCCACATTTGGATCACATGTTTTCAGTGGCTGAGCAAGAGTCTTCTTTGCTTTTATTTTGTGCATCTCATTTTTTTCTTTTCATTTTCCTCAGAGTTCAACACAAAACCTGAGCTTACCCATGGACCACAGAGTTCTCATCAGATCTGCTCTGCCACAGCAGTAGAGTGATCCAAGATTCCAAGCCTACTTTCCCTGATCAGCCTCGTGGATTTTTGCGGGAAGACTGCAGATGATCTTGCTGGGTTTTGATGAAGAATAATTGCCTAAACACAGATGTATACACTCTGTGTCACAGGCCTGGCTCCTTCATCAGCAATGTACACAGTTCCCATCACATCCAGGGAGAGAATAGACTCACAAGTACATAAGTTCACTGTCTCCTTCCTCCTCTTTGAAATATTATGTTTTTAGAACCTTGGTTTTAAACATGCACTATAACTCTGACAGCAAGTGTTACTGAAGTCCCAACTCTAAATAAATAGTTTTAAATAAAAGTTGTATAAATACCCGTCTGTGCCAACAATACAGTTTGAAAGGGAGCGTGGTAAACACAAAGTAAATTAAATGGGATTCACTTTCATGAGGTGGATGGCTACTTTAACCAGTTATTATAGAGAAGATTTTGTTGTGCGGTGTGACAGCACGTACCCTTGTGGCTAAGCAAGAGCTGGTTGAAAAAACAAACCCCACCCACACCTAGGAGCAGTGCCATGACCAAACCACAATTCCTGTGAGGCATAAATTTAATTTGCTGAAAATGAAGTAATGTGCAGTGTTGAGCACATTAGACAGCAACAGACATATTGCAAGAGAAGAAAGTGGAATTTGGTGGAAGGTCCAAGTTCTACACATGCTGTGAATAAACCAGACTATTGTTTTTTGATAAAGGAGTATTGTTTTGAATATGCTGGGTAACTAAGTAAAGACAGCAGAATTTTTTTGCCAAATATAGTCTCTTGCTCACTGCTAAAAATCCTAGTTTTTAAATTAGGAGCTGAAGTCATTGAAAAAAAGTTTACATTCTTGCAGCCTGCTGCAGCACAGCCAACCAAATGTTTGGCTTAATATTCATCTCTTTCATGAACCTTTCTTAAACATCTAAGACAGAAAATACCATTTTTGTTATTTAGTAATTTGATGCTTAAAAATTTGGCTTCCTTCCCTTCTTTTCCCCTTTTTAATTTTTTTTTAAAACTTTTTCAGAAAAACAAAGAGCCAGTTGGGTCACTGCTGTTGTATTAGGCCATGTGAAGCATTTCATAACTTAAAGAAATCATGCTTTCAGTTCCTGGCATCAGCTCCAATTGTAGGTCACAATTACTAGCAGTATGTCTTTTGTTGTTTGGGATTTTTTTTGTCATATCCCAAGCCAGTGTAAAGGAGGAAAAGAAGGTTTTGTTTTTCACAGTAGTTTGAAGCAGTGGTGACGCAGGCCTAGAAAACTAGCAAATCTTAGGAAACCTGATGGTTAAAAAACCCCCAAACTGCTACATTTCTTTAGGGCACTGTTGCCCAAATGATACATTCTCAAATTATTAAAATGGATAGTGCAACAGCTGGAAGTTTGAATTGTCTTCCAGTCCTTGGATATATTTGGTGCTTATTGCTCATTTTAGCCATTCCAGCAGGCCAGCTTGGGTTTTTTTGGATCCTGAATCTGGGTCTGAATGGGCCAGCTCCTTCATGTCCCAGCAGTAGTGCCAGGACCAAGATGGAGGGATGCAGCCCATCCCTTGTGCCTTTAGGAGACATAAGAGATTGTCTGGTTCCCTGAGGTTTGCTCCTCAAAACCTGTGAGAGCTGGAGTATCATATTTCTTCCTTCTTCCCACTCACTGGCTGAGGGCATCACCCAGGAAAACAAAATCTGAAGTAACTTAGCTTTTGCATACATTTCTATCCAAACAAACAAAAATCAATTTTTCTGTCAATGATTGAATCTACTTTCTCTACTCGCTATTTCACGTCTGTAATACCTATTTGTTCTGCCAGTGTTTTCTCCAGAAGAAAAGGAGAGATGGGACATTCAGGATCAACCCCACAAGAAACTAGTGCAAACGCGAAGGCAGAACCAAGACCATGCTTGGACCCAGATGCTGAATTTAGTCCCCCTAAACTGCCAGAATAATGACTGCCACGTGGAGGAAGAGATTAGCTGAAAGTAGCCAACTTTTCTCCATGTGAGACATTTTGGATTCTGTATTAAGTCAACATGTGAATTCATACTTGCTACTATAATTCGGTACAGAGTGTACCTCAGCTGGTGTCTTGCTTTGCTTCTTTCAAAACCATACTAGAATTGTTTGATGTTCAGGTGATGGGTATCTCTCAGTATGCAGTGGCAGACCAGAAAGGGAATAGAAAAGGTGGGTGTACATGACTAGGCCTGTTTATGGGATCCTGTTGGATAGGCAACATGGGATTTGTCTCAGAGGATACACAATGCACCAGGCAAACTTTTTTGCTAAAACAGGCAGGCAAAATTTTCAGCTTTTTCTGGTGTGGCCATACCTCTAAAGGGGGAACCAAGCCCCTCTGATCCCCTGTCACCTTATCTTGCCTGCTGCAACAGAGGATGAACTCTTCTCATGCCTATCAACTAATTTCTCTGTGATTGAGACGCCCAAGTATGATGGACACTTAGAGTAAACATTATCATGTTAATAACACAGGAACAATTGCAAATTTTTAACTGACATATTTGGTAGAAGGTGTCTTATCCAGATGTGCATTGTAAGGAGGGAAATCTACTTCAGCAGGCAAACCTACTACCTGAAGAGTGTGAAGTTGGGATATCATGTTTTTGACATGAATTTCCAAAATGTATACAATTGACTTACCTTTGTTTCTTCTTCTCCCATTTACTTACCTTTTCAAGATGCATGAAGTACAAAAAACATGTTTGAAAATACTGTTTAAAAGCCCACATTATAAGCTTATGTCTTCTAAAACACCTTTTACCCCAGGCTTGGCATGTGTATCATTAAGTCTCCCTTACCTCATGTACTTGATTGCCAGATTTGAAGTCTTGAACTTCTCAGGTTTTGAAGATGTTCATCAATACATGACAGTTTAGGTAGTTCTAACGAAATTACTTCAAGATATAAAGACAAGCATTAGCATAAAACATTTCAAAAATTAAATTTTTAATAGACACCACAAAAGAGTCGCTACACGTGCTGAACAGTTTAATTTTATTCTGCTGTGGGGAATACCTTTTTTACTGGACCCTTTATTTCATCTGTAGAAGGTAGGATCATTTACACATTCAATTTCTTTCTTCAATGCTCGAATGATACAGAGCTCGCTAATTATGACATTGACTGAAAATCACAATGAAGATAAAAAATTTCCATTCACTTATATGCAATACTAATCAAAGAAAACAAAATACTCAATGTAATGAATTACTTTAACTAAGTTAATATAGTAAGTTTAATCTAAGCAGTGTTGACAGCACTTGGGTTTTTATGACCATTCACTGGATATTAGGAGGATTATATAAAAGCGAACCTCAGAGAATTAGAAAAAGCATCTTTAAGACTCAGCTCCTTATAACTATTGAAAAAATCATGAGTACTAACCAGTGAAAAAACCAGAAGTAAATTACAAAAATAATGAATGCATGGAATGAAACACTGACATTTCAGCCTTTGACTAGCACATCATAAAGTTTCTCTCACGATCTGTCTTTTAAATTTGGGCATTCCTTTTTTCTATTCTGAAGCCAACCTCATGTTTGAGGTTCTAGTTTGCTATTTCTGAAGAGCCAGGGATTGCAGTGCTGCTAATTTAATAACATTTCACTGGTTTCCAGCCTCCTTTTATTATTTTATTTTTATTTTCCCCCTTTTATCCTTCTCTCCCCCTCTGCCTGCCCCAGCAAAATGCACCAAT
This sequence comes from Argya squamiceps, assembly GCA_037834095.1. NCBI lineage: Eukaryota > Metazoa > Chordata > Aves > Passeriformes > Leiothrichidae > Argya > Argya squamiceps. The sequence goes on along the minus strand of JBBMKD010000115.1, from coordinate 710,549 downwards.
GTCTTAAAAGCTCAAGTCTCCTCAAATTAACAAGTAGTACCAAGGTAAGACCAAATGCTGCCTGCACCACCCACAGCCACTGCAATTCATGTCAAACTTTCCCTGACAACAGCTGATCTCCGACAGGCAATGGAAGATTCAAAGAATTAAAAAAAACAAAACAAAAAACCAACAATAACCCCCCTCCAACAACTAAAAGACCCCAATCCACTGTTTTAAAGTTCAAACAAATTGATAGTGACATCGATCACTCATGTTGATTCAATAAATTGCCCTAGTTTTTCAGCATGGATGGCTTTACAGCCACTGCTATCCCATAACAATTACTGATTCTGCTGCTCTGCACTTTAAGAAAAGTAGGACTTCAGAAAGAAGCATGGTGGAATTTTCCAGAATACAGATGATCTGTTTGGATAAAGACAGGCTTTTTGTACTTAATTGCTAGACCTGAGAAGCTTAGTTGCCCTGCCCGTTTCTGCTTGAGTACACTCAAATGGATTCATGCAGGTGGGATTCCCCACGAATGGGAGCACTTCCTTCCCATAACATCACTTCCTTTTTCTTCTTGCTGTACAACTATTGAAAACCAAAAAAGAAATTTCCATCAACTTTGTTGCTAACACTTCTGGGCTTCTTTGTTCTGGGTGTAAAATGATTTTGTTGTCTTTTGAGGAAGCCAGGACAAAGAATTAGCAATATCAACACATCTCACATCAGTTAGAAATTAGCTCTATTAAATATTATGGTGATTTTCAAGTGTTGTCTGAAGAAAATACTTTCTGTGGCATAAATAGGGCTTGTTTTAAAGGTTCTGCAGAGATAAAATATGTTCATCCATCAGCAATTAAGTATGACTAGAAATAGTCTCTTGAAGTCCATGGCATATTTGCATGTAAAGGATTATTCCAAACTGTATTAAAATTAATCATGTGTTTTCAAATATGCTTGAGGTTTTTCATGAAGGCAGTAGGTAACACAGTTGCAAGGTTCCAACCTATAACAGCTGTGGATTATCTAAAAATAGACTGTCAGTTTCTATTTTTAGCAACAGTGATATAAAGCCAAAGAAACATCACCAACTTCAGACTAGCCGTCTTGTATTTACATTTGCATTACAGATGTCAAATAAGTCTCTCTTTTATTGCTGCACACTACTAGATGCAAATCTCTGATTCCACAAACAAAATCTGTACTAATTCATTAATTTTGTGCATCAGCCACCTGGGTGAGCATTAATATTTTCAGGTAAAAAAGGCTGTGAGTGTTCTTTACTACCAGTTTGTTCTAATAGTATCTTGTGGATTGACATAGCTGAAAAAGCAATTGCTCAGAATGCTCTTTAAACCACAATGTTTTGGTTACCTCACTTACCTCAGAATATTTTCTTCTGTGAATTAGAAACTGGCTTATTCCTTATAGTAGTTTTCAACTATTTCAAAGATTCCTTTGCAATGCCAAGGTGCAGTAAAATCCAGTGTAATGTAAATCACTCTCTGATACTATTTTTCCCTTATCTTTCTGGATAGATCTATAAGTGAAAAGAAAAATATGATTTTGAATGGCACCAGTGGAGGAATTGGTGTCACAGATGGAGTTTAAAAGTCATGTCATCTTGCTAATAGCTAAATAAGGTATTTTCTAAGTTGGATTTTGGCTACGCTACTTTGAATATTTGAACAATTTTTATTTTAATAAGGATAACATTTTAACTGCTGAAACTGGGGATAACATAATATTATCCTCTTGGCACATTTAATAATATGTACTAATGCAATGTATTTCCAATGCAACCCCTCTTCCTTGTCTAGCACTATTGCTGCAAATTGACGTGTTTTTCTGAGCAGCAAACACAAACAGTAATGTGGTCATGGGAAATAGGAACAAATGACCACTTGCTCTGGAAAGCGGCACACTGTGAGTTTGAAGTCCTTCATGTTTACATAGTGGCTTGACTCTCAGCAATAGGTCATAGCCACAGAAGCAAGAGCTGCATGAAATATCATGTAGGGCCTGTAAACCCAGGAATGTGCTGTATGCTGCCAGCAGTGCCCTATAGGATCTCAAGCAGCTTGTCCCAGGCTGGGAGGACTGCAAATATTTATGACCAGACCTGCTGGGTTTGGCAGAAGTCAGCACATTAAGCGGAGCCTGTTTTCAAGTCTTTCTTTTTTAATTCTGCTAAATATCATAGTAATTCCAAGACAAAGATGTTTCTCACAACAATAACTTCACTAATACTGTTTCCTATGTAAGAGCTAATTAAAAATTAATGCATTTTGTTTTGATGTCTTTTTTTTTTTTTGAAAGCAAATAACTCACCCAAACTTCAACTATGTTGGTGCTTAAATAACACAACATACCAGTATGTGCTTTCTTTCCAAATTGAAAGACAAAAACATCACCAGTTTTTATCCAACGAGATAGAGTATGTGTAATAACACAGAAGGAGGATGCTATGTTGAGACTTTGAATCAAAACTCCCCTTTTCTAGACTTCCCATGGACCTTTCTTTCCTGTTTAGAAAGCAGAAGGATGACAGGCAATTCAATACTCTTATAAAAGGAGTGATTTCCTTGCAATATGTGGACTCCCAAGACAGCATTCCTGCAGAGCTGCTTTACCTGTAGGTGCAGCCAACCATCTCAAGCATTCCTGCCAATTCCCCAAAACCCCTGCCAGAAACCTTGTCAATGGCCTCAAAACCAAGTCTTGGGTAATTTGGAAAGCATTTTTTCTAGTTCCATGGTTCCATGGTTCCATGTCAGTAGATCCATTTTACTTTACATAGATACTCCTACCTTCTCCACTCACACATAAATCTGACTTGCTATGGTTAGCAACCAATTGGCATTTTCAAAGGCACCCATCTCCACCCCCTCACAAAGTAGTCCAGGATAGCAGAGTACCCATTACATAAGCCAAACAAGTCAATCTCTTCAAGGATGTGAAATTCTGAGATGGCTCGAACTAGTAGCAAGGAATTATTCAGAAGCACCCCAATGTACACATTTTGAATACATTTAAATTCTCAGTTCTTAGAGTTGCAAAGACTATACTGGCATGTAATTAAATAAGAATATTGCTGGCCATGATTATAAATTACTCTTTTAAAAGTTTTCATTTAAAGGGATAAATATGGTGACCTTAAAACAACCAACAATGAAGTGAATGGCTTGATTTCAAATTTCTGTATTTACACAAGGAATCTTGCCACTCTTTTTGTGCCAGGTGAAGAATGTCCGTCCAATCTTCTTTGTACAATAAAATCAAAAAAAGGCACATTAAATTACTTTTCATACTGGGCATTGCAAGAACAAACCAAATGGCAAGGGGTCAGCCCTGAAAGTGCTTATTTTCCTCAGCAATGTAATGGAAGACAGCAGTACTCCTTATCCACTGGAATTACTTTTGCTGAGGTGTGTTTGAAGTACTGGACCATTAGGTTTTAGTTCTTGGTTTTTCAAATTGTGCTTGATTCTTTGAGAAAAATAAAAAGCTGATTAAACTAAGTACTTTCAAATGGTTGACACAACCCTAGTTTTCTATCAGAAAACTTATTATCTTTAACCAAAATATATAGCATTGCCATATAATAAATATGTTTTGGCAGAGCTACAAATCCCCTTTCTTATAGAGTGCTACCTATTACAGTTCAAGATACACTGTTTAGATTTAACAGAGCAAAAATGAGTTCTCATTAAGACAATGCACTATGCTACACATTAATAAAAGCACCTTACTATGGACCAGTAAATCTTCCATTAAAATTAAAAGATATTTTTGTTGGTGAGCCATAAATTATGCACTTTGTACAGGATTCATTCAAACCACAGCCTGGTGAAATGCATGAATATACTTTCATTGGCATTAGTGATTTTTACATCAGGAACTAAGGCACTGCAAGCATTTCATCCTCTTAATGAAGAATCACAGGGAAAGAAAAAAAGAGTTTTATTATAAATGAAGATGTTCTGAAAGGGTTTTTTTACCTATATTAGAAATTAGTGAGTAGAAAGTAGGCTCAGCATAATGTGTAAATCTTTATCTTGCACCAATCAACTGCTAACCTGATTCTCCATAGTTTTGTCAGTCGCCTGAAGATTTGAAATCTTAAGTGAGGGCACAAGGTCTTGAATTGCCAACCAAGACAAATTTGTAGCATGCCATTTTTAACAAAGAAAAAAGTCATTATCAAACCTTTCAGACAATTGAAATAAAAGATCATTTCTATTTCAATTAGTATTTCTGTTCTTTGTAAGGCAGGTCTTTGATAACAGATAACAAGTTTCCCTACCAAAACTGGGTGCACTGGAACTCACTCCTCCATGTCAAGCTCTATGTACAGGCAACAATGATGAAACATAACAGCAGCATTCAGGAAAAGACACATCATTAGTGCCCAGATGCAAAATTAATACAGCAGTGTAAAAGGGCAAGGAAAGTCTTGGAGCCTTAGAAAATTTCAGTTCCAGCTTGCCACACTTGGGGGAAAAGAAAAAAAGGGCAAAAAATATTTAGCAATACCCCTTTATAGGTAAAGTTTACACTTCTACCTATAATCCTTCTGGTACTCATTGCCCACTCAACTACTAACTCAAAATACTCTGTGTTGTTGCTGTTACTTCAGTGGTATGTAGGGCACTTTGCTGCTAAAGAGCAATTTACATAGACCAAGGAAGTACATATAAGCAAAACAAGCACTTTTTTGTTATTGACCCTGTCAGTTTTGTTGCCTGCAGAGGGGGCCAGTATCAGATGTAAGAAGGACACATTCAGCAATGGTCAAGACATTTTCTCATTTTCTCTAATCTTCAATCACCTGGAAATGAGCTAAATTTTGTCTCTGGTCCTGAAATGATCTGAATTCTGCCTTGGATGTAGTTCCTTGAAACCATGCACGGGAGCCAAGACAGTGTCTTTGAAACTACACCATATTGTTAGCACCATTAACAGTATTATTAGGTAGGTCAGAGGTGTTTTTTTCCTAAAAAAAACATACAGCAATGTATAAATGGATAGTTTGTCTGAAAAACAGGCCAAGGTGTTGGGGTGATGGATGGGATTCTGAGGCACACAGCATTCTTTTCACCACTGCTAGCCCCCAGGCATAGATGAGTTGCAGCATCTGTGCCATCACTGCTCGAGGATCAGCTGTACCAAAGAGGCACCAGCTGGGCAGCAGAGTGGCCTTCTCTCCCCCCTTCCCATCAGCCAGAAAAATGGCATATGTGCAAACTTCTTTCCCAAATTCATATGCACCCATTCACCTGATGAACTTTGATATCCTGATATTGGGCCTGGAGTTGCCACAGCTACACCTGCATCATGGGGCACAAATCTGATAGCGCCATGTGTTCTGCAGCTCTGCCCCAAACACCCTCTTCCAAGCATCCCAGCAGGACTGGAAGCACCCGATACCCCTCAAACATATGTTTTCCTTACAGTCCATAGCACAGTTATGTTTTCACCACCTCCCAGGACAAATGTAGATTTATGCAAAGTTTCAGCTCTAGTGCTCTCTCTGATCACAGCTAAGGGATATCAGATTTTTAGGGTACCATCAAGATTTCTAGAGGTTCTGGGACGAGCAAAGACTACCTGCTGTATTAGGCTGTGTAACAGATCTGGAATGGCTTTATAAATCAGCATACAGAAATGAAGATACCTGAGAAATAAATCTTCCAAAAAATATTGATGTGAATAATTCTTATTTTAAGTATAACTAGATTTCTGAGGCAGTAGAAGTTCAATAAATTATGCAACTATCTAAACAAAGGCAGATAAAACAAAAAAACATATATACACAAACCTCTCATGTTTTCTCTGCAGAACTTACATTTTATACTTTTACTTAGTTACAACCACAGTTCTTGAGGTGGACGGGAGATTCTTCCACAAGGACTGAGACACTGTTTTCCAAAGTACATGATTTTCAAACATGGATAACAACCGTGTTATTTCAAGATTTAAATGAGTCAAGCAAACCAAAGAAAACATTGAAACTTTGAATAAAACCAGATACTCCCAAGCTTCTAAAGAATTTGTGAAAATTAAACTCATGTACATGTATCTTCCTCTTAAAGACACAAAGGAATTTCTTTTAGCAGTTGCACTGCTATTTTCACTACCAGCGCATAACCACAAATTCCAGGTGTTCTGTAAAGAGCATTTTCTTATAGCCTACCAAAGAATCTGCCCTTCAGACTGAAAACTTACTGCATCTCTCTGACTATTTTGGGAAAGATGAGGAGTCCAAGGATCTCAAAATCCATAAAAGCGTAAACCAGCATCTGACATGTCTGTAAGGCCTTGATTTAGTGTTCACATAATTCATTTATTTTTCACACTTTATCTGAATTTGTTTTATCAGTGTCTTAAATATGCCTCGAATATGTGCAAAACCTTTTTTCATTATGCAAATAATTCCTAGGTTTCTCCTTTTTTCCACACTGGTAAATCCACTAAAAATCTGGTGTCTGAAAAGCTACACCTTTCCCAATATTTTTTAATTAATCTCTATTAGGGCTTACTGTTCAGAGACATACATAAAGAGGTTTCTCCTGGTCCACAGGAGGTGCGTATTCTGGCCTTGTTTTTCTTGGGCAAATACCACTCAGTAGAAAAAATATTTTCTGGGAATAGGTTTACAAACTTATACTCAATAAATAATCATATATCTGATAAACATTCAGGAGCTGATCTACATGTGTAATTGGTAAGATGCTCTCATGCTTCAGACATTTAGGTTTTATTTAACCCTGTATTAGCTGTGCCTGTGTTTGTGTGCAGAGTTGGAAGAAGGGGCACACAGTTGACTAAGTTCAATTATTTACTCTGTGTGAAGAAAACCCTAAAATCTAGCTCAAAATATGCAATGCATTTTTAATATTTATGATTAAGCATTAAAGTATGAGCAGCACTGATGGAAAAGGAACTTAAATGACGAGCTTAGACTCCAAACTTTCCTGGTGAGAAGAATCCCATTAACTGGGCTCAAAAATGCCAGCAGTGGTTTTCCACTATTTCTATGGCTTCAGCCAAAGAAAATGAACTTTGAGGTAGAACATCTAAGCAAGCCTTGTGCAGGGATCTGTAGCAACTTCCTTGCTCTGCAATGCAGGGTTCATCCAACAGAGGCTAAAAGATTTGTCCCAAAGTTTGGGAACCGTCATTTATCCAATGCACAGAAAGAAGAAAATCAAAGGGAAATCTTCCTTATCAGTTTTGGTAAGAAATTCTTGAAGGTTTTGTCTTTCACTTCAGATATGGCCAGAAAATAAATATTTCCTTTTCTTCTTTGCACAGTTTCTTCATTATCAAGTGTTATCAATGTTATGTCTTCTAACCAGTCAGCCTTGAATACTGAGCAAATTAAAGCCCATGATAATACTGAAAATGAAGAGAATAATAAAAATTATTCTCAACCACAGACTGGCTGTGGTTGAGCAGAGGTTTGAAGGGGAGCTATGTCTGGGCAGGCCTGCTTACAGAATCAGGGACTTATTTATCAACTTGTGTTTGTATTTACAGTTGTTGTGTGTCAATCTTCAGCCCTTCTCTTCCTGGTGGTATCTAGGCACGGTGTTTTGAGGGAGAACAAAACAAGGTTGTAAGCCAAAACTTACTCATTTCGCTGGAAAGGGGACAGTGACGCATGAAGTGTTCATGTTCTGTCCCTTGAAGCTGGATTTTTTTTCCTTTTGCCTTGTTAGGAAAATAAAGAAAAAATATATATATTTGTCCAAAACTTCTGTTATTTAAAATATTTAGTTGACAATTGAAGGGAAACAACATGTTTAAAGATTATTTTAATTACATTTACTTAGACTTCCCACCAAAAAAAATTTGTTAACTTTTCAAATTATTCAGTGTTACTTTGACTTTTTTTAGATGCCTGAAAGGAAAATAAAGGATATGAAAGGCAGTAATTTTGGAGTTAAAGCTTGACCCTTCAATGCTTTTATTTTTAGTATATAATGTAAAGCATGCTAAACGGAGGGAAAAAAGTAAACCTTGATCAGGAATGAAAAGGTGTTGTTTTGGGAAAGGCAACAAGCTCTTTTTAGTTTATTGCTCATCTTTTACCTTTTTCAAGCTTCATTATTGCCTTTTTACATGAATCATTGTGTGATGTCATTTACAGTCTGAGTAACAAAGGCAGCAATTGCTGCTACAGTTAGTGGGATTTCATAGTCTCTTCAGATCTTGTGAGTTCTCCAACTGCTACAATGAAAACACACACATATTAAAGACAACAAGTTAACCTAAAATGAAAGAGTTACTTTGCAATCCGTTTTCACAGCCATCTGGCTTTCTACTCAAAGCTTGTCCCACCAGGCCGAAAATTATCTGGATATTTTTTTGCTAGCCACTTGAGAAATATTTGGGATTCAGAAGACGATTCTGGAGACAGAAGACATGCAAAGTCCTTGGAAACTATGTGTCAGCCTCCATGTCTCCAAATGGAAAAAAACAGTCTGCAGAGAAATCTGACCAACACCAAGCAACTGTTCTGAAGAATGTGGTTTTAGTTTTTCAAAGTGGAGTCAGCCTGGTAATGACTGCAGCTGTAGTGAAGGAACACAAAAAGCAGAGAGCAAATGGGGTACAGGGAGAAGCTCTCCCATTTCATCAATTCTGCATGAAAGACTTCCTTTAATACTAAGTCCAGATTGAAAAGTTCTTCACTGTAATTGACCTTAAATAATAACTGCTGAGAGAGAGATTTACTAGCTGATAATTACAGCCCTTCATTTATGAGATTTAGGTTTTCAACCACAGAGCCTGAGAATGAAATATGAGTCAAACTGCCATTCTCTGAGCTCAGAGTATTGGGGTACAAATATTTATCCAAAACAGTAGGAGAAAAGAAGAGTATTGTCACCTGAATTTCACACAGTGTGTGAAAAAATTAACACATCTTCCTGCAATGTGTCTTTTACTGCACCAGATCCTTTTAACCTAACAATGCAGAATGCTAAACTAATATTGGGTTTTGTTAAGAGCAAAGCTCCTCTTGTTACATTTGCTGTTACTTTTATTTGAAACATGATAATTATAGGAGGCACAGGGGATGCTGCCCATGATTTACCATAACAATATTTTTATAAGGCTGTTTATATAGCATCAAGTCTTAAAATACAGGGAAACATTAGAATTAAGATAAGGAGTGCATCTTTATATGAGAAGTGCATTTTTATATTATCTCCTTCCTCCCTTTGTTGCATGTATTATGTCACACTCTTGAAATACCTTGTCATAAACTTTTGTTTCTATCAGAGTTCAGCCTCATTCTGTATAGAGAGTAGACCATTTTGTGGGCTTGAGTTGGACTTATTTATTGAAGAAGGCTTTTGTCCAAGGTTTTAGTTTGGTTTGGTTTTTTTTTTTTCAAAGTTTAGTTGGGGAGCAGTGAATGTGTCACTGGGTCGCAAAAAGAGGAAAGATGGTTTTGTAATTAGACACTATCAAATGCTACGCTGTCCAACGCTGCCCTGCAGTACCATACTCTTTCACTGTACAAGCCTGTCAGGAAAAGAAAATATTTACAGATAGCTTCAGTTCACAGTTTTTTTCCATATTACTGCCCTGAGCCATAGACTTATCTAGATAGTCCATGCACAGCATCACGCTGAGTGTCTGGGAAAACTTGAACTGGTCACCCTCAGTCAACGTGAAATCTATGCCTTTCTCTCCCTCAGGGTATTGTCAGAAATCCAGATTTTTTGAAAGATACAAAGTGGAAATCTGAGTATGTTTAGACTAAGAAAGTCTACATTAATTTATATGAGAAAATCCCTCCGGGTTTGTTATGAGATTATGTTGTTGAAATTGACTTCTTCCCACTGTTTCCACACCCAGGCATGGCAAAAAATCTGAGTCCCATGGCTTTGACATCTTACATAAGGAATTCAGGGTCAATAGCATAGAATATATAACTGTTTTAAATCAGGCCCATTTCTCTTGACAAAGGCTAAAGAACTGAGGTTTTCACTCTTTTCATCCAGTTGATAATGAAAAAAAAATGTGGAAAAGATGACTGATGTTCTAAATAGAGCACAAGCATTGATTTTCATGCATAAATATGAAATATTCACAGAATAGAGTACAATATGGATTATTTAAATTAACATAAGATAGACATAAGTTGCAGTGTAAGTGACACTAGAGAAATAATGGCATTTCACTATTGTAACAATTAATAGAAGTATATCATGCTTTAGACTGCTGTCTAGACAAATATCTTCTTACAAAATACTTTAGTAATATCCTTGGAAGTGTATCATCTAAACCAAGAAATATGAATTTGAGTTACAAATATGAGCTGTTCTTATCTAGAACTTAAGGTCAGTAGCAGATGTTACACATTCCTGCAGACGCATGCCCAAAGACAAGGATTTTTTTTATTTTAATGGCAGAAATCTGCCAGCTATTCTTGCCTTGTCTGCAACAGCTGAGCAATCTTTCAGTGCCATGAGGAGATTGAAAACTTGGCTCATATCTAGCATGGACAAGCTTGCCTTAATCACATTGCTCTTTTACATGTACACAAGGACATCAACATTGACAGTGCTACAGTAAAGCAGCCATTTGCTGAAAACAACTGTCAACATTGTCAAATTTTTTGGAACCTTTTACAATGTGATTTCTGTGACAAAGCTTGTATAATTCTGTTTATCAGCTGCAGCAACAAATTTCTATAAAAGAGATACATGGAGAAACATACTGGAGCTGGATTTTTTATTACTAGTTTCCACCTGACATTCTAAAGCAAATGGATTAGAAAACATTAGAAGATAAATTGACTGCAACATCCAGAGACTCCAGTCCCACTTAAATCAATTTCAAGATTTTTGCAACAACGAGAAGTTGCAACAACAAAGTAAAAGATTTTGTTTGTGGTTCACAAGTCAGAGGTTTATTCTAAATTCTTCATGTCTTTTTATTTCTATTCTAACCTTGCCATTGAACTTCTAAAGGCATGCTTGAAAAAAATTAACATAATTACATTATTTGTGGTTACTGATACCTGGAATTTTAAAAATCCCAACATTTATGTCTCAGAATAGGCACAGAATAGATAAATACTTCAAAGTGCTAGTAAAATGCTGCAGAGGGTAGGGGAGAAACATTATTTAGGATTAGATTAATTTAGGCTTGGGAGTGGTGCCTATATCTGTGCCTATATTAACTATTGGGAAATCTGGCTCTTCCACCATCTCTCAAGACCAGTGTCTCAGTATCTGCCACTCTGTAAATTACTGGATCATTAACACAAGTCTGCAAATGGGTCTTGGGATTCTTGATACTATCACACTTTCAGCTTATTGTATTCTGCTTTCATGCTTTTCTAGGAGCAAACCTAAACAAATAATAAAGGAAAAGGTATTAAATAGACAGTATTTTGTTAATTACAAAAATGCTTACATGAAAGCATATGAAGTTATATCCAGCCAAATTTCATCCCACAGTGGTCTTTCTGATTACCCAAAGTCTTAATTCATTCAGTTTGCCTTACAAAAGTGGGGTTTTTTTCTCTCTTTCAAGCATTCATTCTTCTTAGATAAAATACCTTGTAAAGAAAAACTGTATGTTTGCTCAAGATCTTGTCTCACATCTGAGATAGGTTATGAGGACAGCTCTGCATTTTCTCCTGCAGCTCTATTCAGACTGTGCATTAATGCTGTGGAACCTACAAGCCATGGATTACCAAATGGTCCTTCTTGAATGCTAATGAGGGCTCTGGATGATGCTGTCAAAACCAAAATTTCACTGTGTCACCTTAATCATTTCTAAAGAAGTCTTTTGTATATGTATTAGCTGCTGATACTCTTAGCTGTTCCAGTTCATTTTTCTAATAGGTCCTTGCAGTGCCTGGAGATATCTAAGCAAAAATGTTACAATTACTGGTATTTATCTTGAATTAAAGAGAAAGGGGGGAGGAGAGGATGGATTGTGGACACAGTATGCATCAGATCCAGAGAGTTTCATAACTCCCAAGAGAACCTAGTACACACTGTCAAAGTGAGTGTTGGCTCACAGTTAATTTGGTTGGTGGCCTGAGGCTACAAATAATATTCTTGCCCACAGCCCAGGTTATTCAGCTGTATAACAAGGATGAAAGTCTTATTATGACTTCTGCAAGGACTCAAAAGCATTGATATGGTTTTGCCATGCAGGGGAAGCATTAAGTGATACAGAATTGTATATGTGTTGCTCTGAGCTTAGATATGTTTCTAACTAGTCCTATAGTTTAGGAACACTAAAATAGTTAATCTTCATGATGACAAAAGGAAGCAGGAAAATAAAGTGACACCCTTGAATGAACTGTGAGGAAATAAAATACACAACACGTGATAATGACTTGACTCTCTGTTACTGTGCATTTCTGGGCTGAAAAGATATGGCTTGATGGGTAATTTGTCATGCTGTGCAATAGAGAACAACAGTAAAGAGTCTTCAGACAGAAGAAAATTACACAAATAGTAGGGTGGAAAGGTATAATTGAAGATGACAAAAATCTGAAAGACAGACATTGAAAATTACTGTACTGACCTACTAAATGGAGTTGGGCGTGGAATCCTGGCCTCACAAGAAGAGGCATTAAATGACTGCAGACTGTGACACTACTGCAGGGTAACGTCAATCTTATGGAGCTCTTATAAAGTTTAAAAAAAAAGTTATTAGATTCAATAAATTAAATCCTTGTTTTACATTTGCATGCACAGCCTGAACAAACAGCGAACATACAACAAGGAAAAAATTCCTTGTGGTCAAGCTGGAAGCTGTCATCCAGACCTCTGGAACCAAGACCTCCCTTTCTTCTCATGATCTGTACAAGGATTCATTCTGCACCACTAGATTTGTGCCTGTAGACAGTCCTAGCAACATGAGTATTTGCTCCTTCAAATGGTTTGTTCACTTGTCTCTGAAGAGAGAAATTATACCACAGTCATTTCAGTGCTCCAGAGAAGCCAGGCAAGGACCATACGAAGTGTGTCCTTTCCTGCTCAATGGGTCTACTGTTGCTCAAACTCTTGGTTCTTTAACAAAATTTGTTGAGAATCAGAAAATCAGAGAATCAGAGAAGGGATCTGTAAGGATCATGGAGTTGAAATCCTGGCCTTGCACAGGACACTGCAAGAATCATTTCATGGGTCTGAGAGCATTGTTCAAGCACTTCTTGAACTCAGGCTTGGCACTGTCACTGCTTCTCTGGGGACCCTGTCCTAATTCTGGGTGAAAAACTTTTCCCTGATATCCAACTTAAACCTCCCCCAAATCTGCTTCATGTCATTTACCCAAATCCTGTCACTGGTCACAACAGTGAAAGTTTCTGTACCTGCTCCCCTTCTTTCCTTCACAAGGAAGCTGCAGACTGCAATGAGGTCTCTGCTCAGTCCCCTCAGGGCTGAACAGACCAAGTGACCTCAGCCACTCCTTATATGCCTTCTCCTCCAGACTCTTCCTCATCCTTGTGGGTCTCCCTTGGATGCTCTCTAATACCTTTATATCTTTCTTGTACTGAGGCACCCAAAATTGCACACAGGATTCAAGGTGAGGACACACCAATGCAGAATAAAACAAGACAAACATGTCCTTTGACCAGCAGGCCATGCTGTGCCTGATGCACCCCATTAAGAAGTGCTTGAGTGTCTTCCTCGGACATGGAATCTTGTACTATAGAGACAAAATCAGATGCCTTCCCACAAAGTATCTACAAATGACCATTTCATCCTTCTTTCTCTTCTGCTTCCCATACCATCCCTGCACATCAGCAAAAGACTCTAAAGGAAGCAGGATACTTTGCTTTTCCTTTTGATTTATTACGTAGTAACTACTCTTCTCAGAGATGTGTTGTAATCTGGACCCCTCAGAAACATTAGGGTGAAGTAGGCTACCAAAGATTGATATGACATCTATCACTGACTGCCCTGTGTGTCCATGAATGTGAAATGTTCAGATTAGTTGCCAGCTTCTTACCTTCAGTGTTGCACTTTTATGCTACACAAAGAATACCACTGGCACACTAATAGCTTTGTCTGCTCCTCAAGAGACATTTGAATTCTGTTTCATATCTGCATGCTCTTTTGTTCAAGACAAATCACAGGATACATCTCTTTCTCATCACAGGTCCACCTGAAACACCAGAAAATCATCCTGAAAATGAGCTTCACAAGATTCCCTCATTGTGGGTACAGCATACTGGCACAACAGGAAAAAAGTTGCTGAGTTAACAGTTTCCAGGCTTCCTGAAGCACCCTCTCTGCACTAAGCCTCAACTACAGAGAGCCAGAGCAAATTCAGAATGAGGCACTATTCCATTGCTGAGATATGATAAAAAATTTAACTTCAATACAAACATTTCGAGCACAAAAATAATCTAACTGGTGACATTGCAGGTAGTCTGCTATGAAGTAAAATATACAATGAAGCAATCCAGATACTCTAATAGCAATTGTTGTTCCATTACTTATGCTACTCAAAAGGCTACTTCCCAGCTCATATAAGTACTAAATGAAGATAATTCTTCAGTGAAATAAGTGTTTGTTTATCACACATCATTTTGTAATAGTCAGGGGCTTGTGTGATTCTGTGGCAATTAAATTTGCCAGAGAATCCACCCACTGCTTCAGACTGCTGCGGGATGCAGATTATCATTTTTAAAACTAAAAGAGGGATTGGTAGAAGATGAAATCTTACAGATGTTAACTGAAAAAAAAAGTCTACAGCTTACTCATATCTTTGTTGGCAAGAAGGCTGCCAGCCAAGCAGCATTGTATCCAGGTCATGAAAAACTTGGATGTGTGTGACAGGAGCATTATAACATGTATGGGAAGATTGCCTGCAGGTATAGAAGTTTCCCATTTAGAGTCTTTGATGCTGTGTCCTGGGATGTGGCACCCTCTTTCCGACACTGATGACATAAAAAACACACTCAGCCAGTTTTTCTTCCTTTTTGTCATTCAACTGTTGGTTCTCTTAAGTCACAAGCAAAAGAAATATGCCCGGGAATCAACACTTTTGCTTTGACTTATGTGCTGGGAAAAGATGAAGTGGTTGATGCAGGCTGTCATCTTTGTGTGTCCCAGATCTTCATTAAGCTCGCATCTTCATTTTGTTGGAAAAAACTCCTTATAGCCCAATGGAACTAAGCAGCACCTGTGTCATGAACACACATTGTATTTTCTCCCCATTTGTTGTTGAGGGTTGCAGCCATGCTTGAAATAAGAACTTAGGACTCTTCATCAAATATGTGTCCTTCCTTCCTCAAGGAAAAAAAAAATTATCCCTGGAGTCTGCGCATGTGATCTATACTGCACTTCTATGAACAGACCTGCAAGATGAGGATAGGTTTGCCACCTCCATTTGTAATCTCAACCCGATCTCTTCCAAAACACATCAGTCATTAGGACCACCATGAAGAAGGTGAGTTAGAGAGATGCATTTGGTGAACCCTGTGTCTGCAAGCATTGATACAGGAAAGAGAAAGGAAGAAGCTGTCAAGGCTCTGACTGTCTTGACAGGCTGTATTACCCTGATAAACATACTCTCCACTCATGCTCCCAGACCCAGGAGTTCACTTTTAGTTCAGTCCAGGGCCTTAATTAATTTGAGCTAAGTTTTAAATGTAGGAGTCTCTAAATGGACTACTAGGCTTTGCTGTGGGTAGCTATATCCTGGATAAACACACTCCTGCTTTTTTACCATTGCCATCTTTGCACTGTTCCCTGAATGGCTTAATGAGCCATCATCTCAGCCCTGTCCCTGCTCCACCTCCTCCTGGTCCTGACTATGCCCTCAGTGTGATCCCCAGAGCTAACTGATTACTTCACCCTGTGCAGACTCTCTGGATTACTTACAGTCTTCATCATATGATATTCCCTTAAAAATCTAGTTCATCAGAACAGAGCAGCTCATCAGAAAGCTGGAAGTATTAATAGCCAAGCAATATTCACCCGAAATAAAATCATTGAATGACCAAGTAAAATGATGATAGCAAACACCTGTTTCCACTTTATATATGTTATCTAATTATCTCAAACTGCAGTTAATACTACCATAACCATTCCAGCTTCATGGCAGCTGATGTGGTATACAAGTTTGAGACAGTGATATCAATTAACTACATTATTTATGTTATCTAATGCCATATCAGCAATTACTACTACTTCACAATTTATCATTAAAGCGTTTGGTCAGGGTTTTTCCAAAGTAACATTTATTTAACACTTATTTCAAGGTTAATCAAAATTCCTAAGACTGTCATTTATTATAATCTGGTTTTCGACAATTGTTCAAATCAGTGCTCTTAGAGACATAATTTTTGTTTCAGTCTCAATGAATATGTTACATTAATGCCAAGAAACAACAGAGGATTAGAATTATATTTTTGTATATACAAGTGGCTATTGTAAAACTCAATTCTTCAGAATGTCTGAATTCTACTAGACCTTTTTCTGCCTATCACTAGGAGCACTGGATGATGCAGTGATGATGTCCCACTGGATGATGTCCCACAACGTGGGACAAAGAGAGAAAATCAAGGTGAGATTATCACCTTGTAATCATTCCAAGGAGCAGGAAAAAGGTGTAAAGAGAGGAAGAATAAAATGTATATTCCTCCTTTTGTACTACAAAATGTGACCAAACAGGTAGGGAGCAGCCAGCAGCCAGCACACCAATCTATCAATCCATCCATACACCATGCAAAACATACACGCCTTAGTAATGCTCAGATTCCATGATAATGTTAAGTCAAGTGCTTAAAGTGACACAAATATCAGAATTAGCTGCCATGCAGCTCTAAGCAATTTGGGTCTATGCATGACAACATGCATAGGCATGACAACAGCTTTTAATCACTTCCCCTCTTTGGTGCCAGTGTTCTGACTGAAGTCTCAGACAAGCATACACAACCTTTTATTCTCCTGACAAATCTCTTCTTGGCAGACACGCTATTTGAGCAGGTAGCAGGTACATTACCAAGATATCCCTGAACTTCTTCCATTATTCCAGAAATCTGAAGGTGTTAGCAATCCTCAGTGAAAACAATTTTACATGTTCCCTTAACAGACATAACCTAGAATACCACTCCTTCTGTTCATTTCAAATTACTGCTAAATCGACACAGAAAATCAAGCACAAGGCACATGCCTCCAAATGGTAACTTTAAACTTGAATGGTTGAAATTTGACAACTCATGAACAATGAAAATCTCAATGCAACTTGTTTATGTCTGTGGTACCAGAACCACCTCAAATGGTAGCTTTCAAATCAACTGTTCATATAGAATGAAAGCACTAAAAAAGAATGAGACCCACATACTCATTTATTAATAAGCATCTTTGTAGTCACCAAGACAAATGCAAAATAAATCTCTTATCTATTGAACAGAATGTATTTATAAAACTGGAGCTTTTATGAGTTTGGGAGACAACAGCAAAATATGAAAAATTACTTGTGGGAAGAGGAGTTGAATCATTTTTAGACAAAACTGGGAATGTTTAGTGAAATCCCTTATTTTACTGATCCTTTCCAATGTTTATTATAAATATTCCTTTTCAAATAATTAATTTGACAATACACCATATTGCTGATTTGCACTAAAATGTTTTCATTTTAAAAGCTCGTAACATTTTGAGGGTTCTGGTATGCTTTTAGATACTGTCTGTGAATCAGTCCCTATCATATTTACATTTCAATTCTTGGGCAACTATACTGACAATTACTATGTAAGAGAGTTATACAAAATAGCAGATCAGTCTGTAACAAACCACACTTTGCCAGAAAAGGTCACTATTAATTTATTACTTTAAAGTAACTCATAATCAGTGTTAACTGTTCTGCAGTAAACTTTCTTGGGGAAGTTCTCAAGTCTTTGTTGACAGAATTGTGGAGCACATTTAAGTTAATGGCATATACATAACTGAGTTCCTCCAGACTTCAGCTGCTCACACTGCTTTCACTCCAGTGGTATAGATGCATTCACATTTATCTCAAAATTGTTTCTCATTTTTATTATTTTAACTGTGAGATAATCTAGTAAAACAGGTTTGTTGTGACATAGGCATTTGTAGCTCTGGAACGAGCCTTCTTATGTCATCAGGCTGTCACCTAATAGATGTGCACCTGGTGTGTATCTTCTGTGTGAACCTCCTGTGGCTGAGGCGGTGCTACAGCCTTCACAGAGCTGTGCAGAGGCTGCTCTGCACAAGATGCCAAACTTGGGCCCTCAGTGTCATCTCCTCCCTGACTGCCCCTTTGCTCTGCATATTGAATTACACAAACACACTCGTTACCCAGTATTCCTGCAAGTGTCAGAAAGTACTTCTGACTATGTGAATAACCTCTCCCTATAGGTTTTTCTTTTGGGGGGGGGGTTTCTTTCTTTTTTTTTTTTTTGCTTTTTTTTTCAACAAAATCTACAAATAGGGGCACTGGAGGTGCTTGTACAGGTGTGTTCACAGTTGTCTCAGCATTTCAGGAGAGTCAGTAATGCACTGCAAGGTCAGATTCTTCTCGCATTGACTCATCTGTCCTTCCTCCACAGTGCTTTTAATTTTTTTTTTTCTTTTTTTTTTTTTTTTTTTGCAAAGTTGTTTTCACTTTAGGGCACAAAACTATAAAAGTAGAGAAGCATGTTCCAAAGTTTTCTTTTTCTCCTCCTCACACAGACATGCTTTTTTCAAGAAAGATTGGGCCAATTGATCCATGAGGTCCCTTCCAATTTGGTATTCTGTTATTCTACGATTGTCTTTTTTTCTGCCTTCAGCTACATTTATGCCAAATCTGACTTTTTCTGCTGCACAGCATGCATCTGCCTCTGTCTTCAAACAGCCACAAACAGAATTATCCCTACTTAAACACTGTCTCTTCCTTCTGTCTCCTTCTCTACCTCTCTGCATTTATTCCATTCTCTTTCATAATTTATGGACCTACTTAATTCCAATATTTTACTGTACAACTTTCCGAAATAAAGTTCTTCATTTCTATGAAAAGTGGCTCACCACCATTGCTAACAACCACTTAAATGGACAGATACCTCACCTTATCTATCTTAACCCTGCCCTACATCCTTTTTCTCAAAGTTGCTCAGAATGCTGCAGCTAAACTCACCCTTTTTCTACCATAACCTCTACTTTCCATACCTTCCAATTTACCTTTTCATTAGGGAAAAATCTCAGCTCCTACTCTGTATCAGGAAAATCTACATAACACTGGTCTCTCTCTCACTCGCCAAATATATATTTACATCCTTTTTCATTTCAGAGTGATGTCCTTTGCACAGTGATAGAGGGGAGGCCACATGCAAATTTGCCCATGTATATTTACTGCTGTGCTGCAACTCTGAGTAAATTTGTGAAAGGGGAATTTCACACTCCTTGCTACGGTAACTGTGTCATTCCCTCCTGGAAAATCTCTGCTCCTACTCGTGGAAGCAAACACCCACCCCTTTTCTAGTCCAAATTTGAACCAGTTTTGTTTGGTTCCTCAAACATAGCTGCTTTTCAGTCAATCAGGTTTCTTTCTCAGCCCTTTTCATTTCGGTAGGCTTCAGGTATGGAAGGGTTAGAATTTAAGGCCTGCTTTTGCTCTGATAGCTCAAAAATAAGAGGAGTTTATTTTATTCCTTGGAGAATTCTTTGTCTACATTTTGTTCTGCTGATAGTCCATAGGAGTCTTCACATAACTCAGCTCACTCTTCACAGCAATACTACCTACTCCTTTGCCATATTCTTAAATTTTTTCCTAGGGTTTTTTCCTACTGATTTGTGTTTTATCTGTAAACTCAAAAACCATTCAGTGAGCCTTTATTTTTCTGAAGTACATCTAAGTTGACGGTGCTAGAAAAGTGATCTGTGGAAAACTAAAATAGTAATAATAAGTTAGGCATATGATGATCTAGAGTTGTATAATTATGCCCATTATCATACGATCTGTGCAGTTTTGTCATAGCTTTTTAGCACCTGAAAAACTGAATATAGGCCAAATGTTGAATCTCTATTTTGTGTGATGGAGAAGGGAGACAGATTTTATCTGCAATATGCTCAGGCTGACTTTCTAGCATTTTGGAAGTGATTCTTTAACAAATGCTAGGAAAAAAAAAAAAAAAGACATCTTGGATTAAAAATCAAAAAATCATAAAGCTGAGAACATATTACTTAGATGAAGATTTATGTGCCCAAGAGATACCACTACCAATTTTCCTCATTCCTTTCTCTCCCCAAGGTCTGTGGCTAGGAAGAATGGGATTTTTGCCAGTTACATAAAGTCAACAGGTCAAATCTGGTTCCATCACTTCAAAACAGCAGAGTCAAGCCCAGCTTTCACTGTATTTTGCAATGCACCTGAGCAACCCTTCAAGTGTGAAGCTGGATTTTATTTTTCAGGATGATGAGCAAGGTCAGACCTTCCTCATCAACCTTAGGCTGAACACATAGCTGATTTGAGATTAGGTTCTCCTTCTACTTCCCCATTTAGTATCCCAGCAACCTTGACCTTGTAACAAGGTCAGGGACACGATGAAAGGGAAATGAAAAAATTGCCATGTGTGCTGCTTCCTTCTCTGGAGGCTGAAACTTTCACCTCTCTGATATGCTTAGTTGGCTCAGAGTAAAAGTTCCTGAGAGCAATCACAGTCCTAGGTCTCATGTGGCAATCTGCAGAGCAAACAGGCCAGCCCACAGGCAGATTACTCACTGAGGCTTTCACAGGGGGGTAGGCAGCTTCAACTTGCCTACACTATGATCATACTTCTTAAATAAAATCATTGCAAATTTGTAAACAGATATCCATAAATAAAAGTAAAAACCTGATATGGAGACTCTGGCATGTAAAAAGGTAACAATTTTTATCACATAGCAAAGCTTTACAGAATTTCTACACAAATACCATGTTCCAGCCTTATCAGTGGAGATAATCATCATCTGCACTCATCAGGGACTTCGTTGTGGACACAATGTGGCAAATAAAAACAGCAAGAGTGGTAAATGAAAATAATATACAGGGATATATACTTAGCAAACCAAGGCTCTAAACCAGTAGGATTTCAGTGAGAAGTGGATCTTCACAGTGGATCTTTACAGACAGAAATATGTTTTTCTGATAGCAGTTGTAATTAACAAGGTATTTCATTGTTTCAGCCTGGCTCAGCTGAAGAAAATGCTTTTTATAAGCAAAACTAAGGCATGATTTTTTAAAAATACATAGAGGATATTAACTAATGGATAGTAATAACTCATTTTCATATATTTTAAATCAAAGTACATTAAAAGTGTGCATTAGCTGCACAAATTAATAGGTGGAATTACAAGAGAGTTTTGAATTTGAGCCAAGTTAATATTGAAATAACTACATTTGATCTGCAAAGGGTCTTCTTCAGAATGATTGTTTTGAAAATAAAAGTCATTCATGCCAATGTTTATTTTTCTGCATGGAAATACAGAGACATAAAATCCCTTATTTCTCTTAGCTCTATGCTATGATATTTTAACTAAGTATTGTGGCAGACACATCTTAAAAGAAAAATTATTATTTTGCTTTCCAGTAATTTCTGTGTAAAAACCCAGAACTAGCTCCTTTATTTTCATTCTTTTGGTTCAGTTTCAAAACAATTGTTAAGCTCTCAATTTCTGTGACCTACTACACAGTGACATGAGTGGGTATTGCTGTTACCAAGAGAAAATAGTCTGATTTCTTATTAATTTTTCCTATTTCTTTTTCAGAAATAGAGGAAACCAGACTAGTTTAATGCAATGAGAACAGTGATTAAGTCTGATGGGAATATGAACTACGATCATTGTTTTTCAAACAGTAAAGGACAACGAGAAGTTTCAGAATTTCCATTCATTAGGACTTTTAGAACATTAATTTTAATCTAAGAATAGAGTAGATAGGAAGCTTGAAATGAAACACTTGATTTTATCAAAGATGATGAAAGTACAAGATCTTTATTATGACAGACACGAACCCCAAGAACCAATCTTCCACATAGAAAATAATAAAAACACTTACTTATTTGGTACTCAGCTCTTGAACCCTGAATAAGCGAAGTACGTATTGAGAGAGAGGTACTTAAAATGTTTCCATGGATACAAGATGATGCCAATAAGGTCCATGTTCCTATCTGAAAGGGTGCCCCTGCAGAGACATACAGCTTGGTGAGTGGTTGTTTATACAAGTAAATAAATAGGAACCTTGTTTGTCTTACAAAGAGCTCCTGATCCACAATTTTTGTCTCATTTGTTAGAAAGGAACATTTTGTTCCTTCTAAATTGCATATTAGAGCAAAGTAGACACTATTGAAATTTTTTCTTTAAAGCCACTTGAGTTTATGCCCTAGTTTTCAAGTGGAAAATGGAGTACCTAGGTATGCTGCTACCAATCCTGGCACCTATGTTGGTGACTGTTTTTTTAACTCTGTGAGAAGACACACCAGACACACCAGCAAATTACACCTTTCTACTTCAATTACCAGAAGTCATCTCCAGGAAGAAAAAAGAGAAAACGAAAAACAAGGGACAGATATAAATTATAAATACCCTCATGATAAATAAATTATAAATATTCAATAAGGACAAGTATACCAAGTTTTGATCATTTCCCTCAAAAGAGCCTCCATTTGCTTTAGGTTCCATTTTAAAAGTATCTGGTTCCTAGACTACAACAGCATAAGTGCTGCAAATGTGTGACTTTGAAACTCAGACTCTCAATTCTGCATGCTTTTTTATTTTATTAGTGAGGATAATACCTTCTAGATGATACGTTTGAGTTTTCTAATACTTATTTGGATAAAAAAGCACAATGAGTTGTCGAAGAAAAAGACAACCAACTTTAACAGTTAGCACAATTTAATAACCTGAACTGAAATTTCTGTGCGCTGTGTTCCTGTTTTTAGAAAGTTTTCTTCCAGCCACAATTAAGAAAACACAGACTCATCTTGTTCATAGATTCTTCTTGGAATAATGTAACTTTAAGATCTATTTAAAGGAGGAAACTTTCTTGCCATACACGAGCCTCTTGTCCTTCCTCTTGAAGAAGCAAATCCTGGATACTGGATAAGACGACCCAGTAGATATTTTCCATTTGAACTTGCAGAGTACTTTTGAAGGGGGATGGCAATGCTCTGTTCGTTTGCCAGCACTGACAAAGGTCTGCTTGTCAGTGATACCTTTTACAGCTAAATTTACTCACGAGTGACAGAAACAGGTGCACCTTGGCCCGCCAGACACTTGTGCATGCACATCATGCAGCCTACAGGTCAACCAACATCCAAAGGAGAAAAAGCCCGGGTCTGCAGAGCAGAGGGTGAGTGAGGCAAACACAACCCAAACTGGGGGGCTTCTCTTCAAAGCCAGCTGGTCTGGCTTTATTCTACAGGAATTTTTTTACCTGATTTTTTGATCAACGAAGCCCTCAGCAGGTGCTGACGGGTACAACTTCCTGGAGAAGCAGAAGAAGGGCACCGGTGAGTTTTAATAGAAAAAAATATTAAATAATTATTCCTATGTCTTTGGAATGTTCTGCTTACCATGGCACTGGGTGATTCAGCTTCATGCTCATGATTACTCTCACAAAGCTTTCTTCAAGAGAGAGCAAATAAGCTTTGTAGGGTGCTTTACATTTAACTTCATACAGTGCTTGATTTTAGCTTCTGTTGCCAAGAAAAGTTTCTTTAAACTGACTGGATACTTATAGTCACTTTCTTTCAAACTGTTTCTCTGACTCTGACTGGAAAGAACATAGAAGATTACATGCAGGAACAGCAGAAGCTAGACAGTGCTGGCTGAGGGTGTACTCTGTGCTCTCCATCTGCCTCCTTTAAAATAAATGAGTTATCCTGGTAATTTCCAAATAAATCAAAAGCATTTCTTGTCTATAGACTGCTCAGTATTTGGAGCTTCAGCAGTCATTCTGAGGCTTATAAATTCCTTCTGAACATCAACTAAGTTTCCTTTGTAATAAATGAGTAAAATTAACACTGTTTAGGGCATTTCACAAGACAATCAAAGGTTTGTCACACAAACCTTATACTAAAGTGAAATGTAAATTGTAAACTACAAGCTTCATGAGAGCACTGTTTGACATGGTGCTTTTTTAAGATATCATGAATTTACACATTCCCTTGTTTTAAAACCACAAATTATGCCTGTGCATGTATTCTTTAATTTGCATAAGAACTGGGAAACTAGATGATGGGGAAAAAAAAGATTTTTTTTTCCCTGTAACAATAAGATTTCAATTAATGTGAAAATGCAGGAAATGTGACATGTTAAAATAAATATTTTTGAGAGGAGAAAAGCACTTTTATTATTATTTCTATTTCAAGAACTCATTCTTTTAACTGTGTTTCACAGTATTCATTACAAATTGCTGTGTTAAATTGAAAACATTTATTTAAGTGAGTAAACAGACTGAAAACTTAACCATATGAATCTTTTTCAGTAAACAGATTCCATAGTCACAAGTCACTGCACAGCATAGAAGACACTAATGGGGGAGAAAAAGGAATCATATGTCAATATACTATTAGACTATTTCTGCAGTAGGTCTTCCCCCCATATCAAAATAAATTATATATCAGCAATGAGTAGTCTAAGATTAGGCTGAATAATAATACCTGCATTATAATGCCCTATTAAACATCCCTGATCTTTGATTTTGTTTCTGCTAGGCTGCTTGGTGTGGGACCCATACTACTTACAGGGAAGTCCTGCCTCAGCAGAGGTAGATCAGGCATAGTTGTCATCCATTTTCTTCATTTTCAGAGACAAGAAAATGGAGAAGACATTCTGTTTCTGGAATGTGCTATATGAAAATAATCACAATTTTGTTTGCTGCAAAGATACCCTACTGTATGTGAGACTAAAAGGGCAATAGGTTGAAACATTACTAGTCAAAGCATAAAGTAAACGTCTAAATACGAAAGATACATTTTCTGATCAAACATGAAATGTAGAACAAACAAAACCCCCAAAACAAGAGCTGCCTTGAAAATGAGTTAAACTCTTCTGTTTCATAGATAACATGTAATGTATGGAAACCAAATCCCCTAAACAGTTATTAAAACCAAGCACTGTTAAATACAAAGTCATTAAATAGTAATGGCAATTCCTGGACCTAGCTAGACATTGTACATACCACACTAAACAAGAAAAAACACAGCCTGTAGTTCAGAGCCTTTAGTTCTGTACACTCTAAGTTCATGAGCATTTTACTTTATTGATTTTAAAGACTTAGAAACAGTAATCAATGTGACAAACTCCTAGATAAGTTAATGAAATTCCAGGTAAATTAGTCTGTATTTCACTGCACTGAGGGAAAAAGTATTTTGTGAAATAAAAGTTAAGTATAAGATGCTTTCCATTTCTAGAAAAAGACTGTTTAATGTTTCAAAAGGTGGAGATTACTCACTAGATAATTTAGACCATTAAATTTCTATGAGGGCCCTTAATTGGTCTTTCTGGTTTTGGTTGGTGGGGGGTTTTTTGTTGTTTTTTTGTTTGTTTGTTTGTTTTGGGTTTTTTTATTGGTTTCAACAGATTTCAGCACATTAAGTGAAATTCTGAAATAATTTCTGTTATTAATGGAATTCTGAGAGATTAAGAAATAGGAAACCTATTTTAATGCACGGAAACTTTATAACACCTTCCCTTAGAAAGAGAATAACACCTGAAATGCCTGGTACATTCTTTTATTTTTTAAGCTCTGTGGTCAGTTTTGTAAACTATGGGAATTTATTCTACAACTATATATATATATATATATATATTAAGCTAAAGTGTAGCTCAGCTTTCAATCATGTTTGTCTTTTCCAGTAAATACAAGTTGTAGTGAGAGGAGGACATCTATATTAGTTTTCCATAGTGCATGTAAATAAAAAATGGGATTTAACCACAAAGCTTTGGCAAAAATCTCAGTTTAGGAGATTCACAATCCGGATTGTGTTCTTCAAAAGTTAATTCAAATTTTTTCATATACTGTTGCATGGTATTTTAAAAGCATCTCATAACTTTCTACTGTCACTTGAACTGGTAAAAACTGGACACTTTCCACTGAAGGCAATGAAGTTGCATACAGAAGTTAGATGAGAAGATGAGATGCATGCTAAAAAAATCAGGTGGGGAATAGAATGAATAGCTGTAATTACGGCTTCATACAAGAGTACTTTAAACATGAAAAATTTCCATTTTATGTTTCTATTACAAAGTGTATGTGCATATATATATATACTCATATACATACATATATCTGTGCATATAAAGCGTGTGTATGTACAAATATATGTATATTAATGTATATATATACTTTAAATTTATCATTATTTTCCCCTTGGTACAGTAGGCAAAATCTTATCCTAAAAATGGCATATAACTTTTTTCTTGGGCTTTCATTAATGTTTTTGTTCAGAAACTAATTTGTTATTGGTCTGAGACAGTCACCATGGAAATCAAAGGATCAAACTACCATTAAGGAGTAGTGGAGAACTCTTCTCTTTGCCAGTCTGCTGGAAACGTAGGGAGCCACTTGGAGCTTTGCCTGAGGGCTCCATGCCCCTGAGCTGTCCTGGTGGCTGCAAATGGATGGCTTTGCAGCTGCTCCCCACCCCTGCACCACACTGTGGCTCATTCCCAGGTGAAGACGTAGTCACACACCACTCTCGATAACTGCTTGGAGCTCCACCATCCTATCCCATTTCAAAAATGCTACGGTAAACCTAGTTTATCATAAGTTAAAGGTGTCAAAGTACAGCCCTTGTCACAGTGTACAGATACATGAACTGTTTGTTAATGGGAGCAGTCTTCTCCAATTAAAGTACTGACAATTTATTGCATAGTCAGATATGGGTTTGTTCCTTTGAAAGCAACTAAGCATTATGATACAAGCTCTGAAAGCACCACTTAAGAAATCTTCAATAAAGACAAAAGCACAGTGCTTTCTATGCATAACTCTAAAGGCCCTGGATTCCAAATCAAGTTCAATAAATACAGCTTTCAAAGAATAAACATCTAGATTTAAGCTAACAAGTTTACTGGAAGCATGTAAAATAACTGCACAGGAAAAAGATAATAAAAATAAAATAATAGAACAAATGAAACAGCCGTTACAGCTTTGTTCATACATATAGCTATATAGAATTACTAGTCCTATATACGTACTTAAAAGTTGTACTTATAGCACATGAAGTGCAATCTAGTGTTAATACAGCTGACGTACTGCATCCTGAAACATAAGGGCAAAAAAAATTAAGACTACGAATGAAAAATGAATAGTATGATACCAATGTGCTAAGGATTAGTCCTGCAAAATAAAGCTTTCTGTTTATGAGTCACTATATTTTATCTACTGTTTTGGCTCTTTTTTAACAAAAAAAGTTCTCTCCCAATAATTTTCATTTCTCTCTACTTTCTTTATTATAACAATACAGAAGTATACAAAATGGGTGCTCCCTATAGTTTTTGCTACAGATACCTGTAGCATTCATTCTTTTCCTTTACTTTTTAAAGTCCTATATGACTATATGAAAATAGCCCTTTCCATAGTATCAAATCATCTCCTGAATTTAAAATTACTGGAGAATGAATGCTTGGTAATAACAAATTATTATTGTGTGCAATAATTATAAAAGAGTATATTAACACCAAGAAAAATAGAAGAGACAGTGAAATAATCTAATTGTATATCAGGAGATTGTTCCTAACCTTGCAAAAATACATCTGTCCATTTAATTATGCATCTTTGCACTAAATCAATTCATTAGCCATTTAATACTCCACCTCAATCTCACTGAAATGAGATTCCACAAAAATCCAAGGGAACTGGCTTCTACCTGGGGTAAAGAAGCACTTGGTTCCTTTGTTCCTGGGAGAAACCACTCTTTAAACATCTCCCAAACTGCTAGGTTTAATCTGCAAAAAGGATGTGGGAACTCTTCATTGAGTCTGGATTTGATCCAGAAATTCTTAACACATCTATCCCCACTAGTAACCGTCCTCTTGTGCTATTTCTGCCCATATTTCTGACAGTATTCCTATTGTCTTATCTTCCCCTACATGAATATGTAGACTACAAAAGGACCCTTCAGTCTCACTTAAGAGCTAGAAAATTTTCTAAACCCCTTCCAAACATGTACCTACTCCCCAGATCTTGCCCCTTTAGCTGAACAACAGCAAAGAAAACAATTCAGTCACATCCAGAGATAAAGAGGTTTTACAGCACATAACTTCCAACTGCTGTAGATTTAAAATGTAAAGACAAATACAAGAGTCATCATAGCATATTTATTTGTTACTGAGAGATTAAAACTAAAAAGGCTAACAATATATTTGGTCAGTTCAAGAAGTTTCAACACATATTTGAATTAAGTTAATTGAATTTTTTAATAAAAAAGAGAAAACCCTGAAGTTATCTCTGTACGATTTTTAGTTGCCTGAGAAGAATAGTAATTTCCAATTGAAGGAACTTCAATTCAGTAATCAGATTTCTTCTCCTTTAGCCATGTTAGGGTAGGTATCTGTGAAGTCATTGTTGAAATCAGATCTTGCTGGTCTGATTGGTGCAGACTTGCCAAGAACATAACAGATCACAAATGGGAACTTAAATCTGTGCATCATACAGGAGCTATACAAAGAAGATCAAATTAGATCACATGGCAGTAACAGTAATTTCAGATTAAATACATCCAAACCAAAGTACATATCCAAACATGACCTGAGTCTTAGTTTCCTTTTAATATCAATAATATCAATTTTTTTTAAGTATTTTCATGGGAAGAGTTACAACATCACAGCAGGATGTTCATGGAAGGTTTAAACAAATTAAGTGGCAGTTTAAACAGTAAGTGGCACAATCACAACTAAAAGCTGACCCAACTACTGTGCAATTTCATTTATGGTCACAGAAATTATGAGTTCTTCACTTATCAAGAAGAGCTGTCAATTTTCAAAAGACCTCTCTAAATCATCTAATAAATTATTTGTTTGTTTGTTTTGTACAACAGAGATATTAGTATTACACCAGCACTTAGAAGACACATAGATCAACACTTGTGTTTGGAGCTCTTCAAAGACAAAACAAAAACATGGATTTATTACTGAAGAATTTGAAAATACCTAAAACCACTGCATTTTACATACACAGTTCTTGGTATCTGCATGCAAGCATATCTGTATAGAAAAGTCTGTGAGTAATACCTTCATACTCTCATTCCATATACTAAACTATCACTGTTGTATTCTATATTCAATTTATGGTGTAAATATCTATGTTAGAACAGACCAGATCAATGACCATTGAAGTTTGTGCATCAGTTACTCCAGTTACTTTGGTTTCAGAAAGTGGTATGAAATCTGAAATAGAAGCAAATTGTCAGAGAAACAACAAAAAGCTGGTTGCTTATCTAAAATATAGCTCAAAGTCTAATCTAGAAAACTCCTGAAAATTATTTTTTAGAGAAAAACCCCAAAATTTTGAATACTTAATGAGATGGTTTTCATGTATGACATTGAAATACACATCTAAAGCCAGAATGGGAAACCAGAGTGGCTTTCAACAACAGAAGACGAAGTTGACCAGCCTTTCTTTCCCCCCTTAGAACATGTTTGATTCTGAATTTTGTTTGAACTGTGGCTACGGGTCCATCCAAAACAAACCTCCACTTTGCTTGGCCCTCAAAATTACCATGAATTTCATTGTCTACACAGATGCAGATGCTGATCTAATTTGTAGCAGCTGCAGAATACTTAATTAAGCCTTTTCTGGCCATTTATGGCTGTCTGCTTCTGTATCACATCATCACTCAGTGGAGGCAGACAAAAGCTTGAGTGTCACACAGTTAGCAAGGGGGTGCAATCATATTTTTTGTTTTGGGTTGTGCATTTTTTGTCAAAATATCTGAAAATATCACAATACCATAGTCAGGCGATTCCATTTCTGGAAAAGAGAAGAAACATATAGCCTAAAAAAATCCTTTTTAGCTCCCTCCCAGCTTTTCCCAAAATGAAAGTGAATCACAGAGAGATTCTCCTTATTCAATGGCAAGCAATCACATGGACAAATAAATGTTGTAGAAAGAATAAAAAGGGTGCTCCTTACTTAAATTCTAATTCTGAAACAATTTATGGAAGCCTTTCCTTTTACAGATAAGTAGAAAAAACAGACCTACCAAAAACTTCTTCAGAAATACCCAGCCAATGGTACAGAGGTTTAAGACTTCTAAAGCTGCAGAAATTAACAATGAAATACAAAGTTATCTTCCTCTGCATCAATTCTAGTACCCATGAGAGATAGCTCTTCTATATTAGTGAGTTGAATAGTAAAGATAGTGTATTTCTTGGGTGAAGGCTGTTTAATAATCTAGACAGATTTTAATCACAATTGTATCAACCCATACAATAAATTACACTTCCACTAAATGCTTAGCTTTTGAAAAAATTCTGATGCTTCTGCATATGAAGATGCAGACTTATCAGACTGATGAACATCAGTTCATGAAAATGACAGCATTTCCAAAATTATTCTTCGAATACATTCCTGTACTTAAACCCTATTAAGATGGGGAATTGATTCCAAATTTCCACTCTAAGCTCATATTTGATCTATTTTTGTATTTTTTGCAAAGGAAAAAAAAAAGCCCATTTAGCTTGAAATTTTACCTAATTAACTTTATGTCAGAAGAGACTGGGGAAAGGACATAGAATTGAAACTAGTTACTGAGATTTGAGTTTGTCTTAGACTAAAGTTTTGCTTGCCAATTTCTTACTAGCACTGAAAAACTTCAAAACCCTTGATGCATTTCTTTCAGGCAAGTCTAGACTCACATTTTTGGAGTCCTTAAACCTCAGCAAGGGAGAGGTTAGTAGGTTAAATTCTTCCTCTATTACCCTTAAGTAAGATCACTGGCTACAACAGTTATACCCCTAAAACTCCTATGTGTATATATAAACTTTTACATTTGCTGAACATTGGTGTACCATGATAAGTACATTTGAATGACTTACAGAGAGATAGTGGCTGGTACAGTAACTGAAGTTACAGCATACTCAAAGATTAATTTTGAGGCAGAAGTTGGATCTGGGTGGCCAGTGACATAGGGCTGAGCTTCCATTTTAATAACTCATCTCGACCTGTCAGAGTACACCGGATTTCAACAGACTTCAGGGGACTTTGAACACACCATATAAACTCCATAGCATTCATGCACCACACCAAGCAGGAGATTTGGGATTTCTGTAGCTATCAACTTTCTTCAGACAGCATGTCAGTCTCATTTTGAAGAAAAAAAATTAAAAAGACACATACCTTAAGAATTACTTATTTCTAAAATGCATGTGTAGCAAGAGTGGTTATCACTAGACACAGATTTACTTCTAATATCAGTTTGTGTTGTCATTCACAAAGTGATAAATACTATTTTTACACTCTTTAGGACGAATTCAGTAATGTCTAATCTTTGAAAGAAATTTTGTCTATGAAAAAGTTACTGCCTATCTCTACTCTGAAAACAGTTTTTAAAAAAAATTACAATTAAAAATCTTGGAAAAAAATCTTTGGGCAGCTGTTTATGAGATATTTGAAGGACAATAGCAACTTGCAAACTCCAGTTTCAGAAACTGCCTTTAGTAACAATGAAACATTTCAGATTACTAGAACAGGATCAATTTAGCAAAACAAACAAACCTCCTTTTCATTGTTGACTTAACGCATTTGGCAGCCTTTTTCCCTCTAAAATCAATCTCTTCCCTGCAAAGGCCCTTGAAAATATCAGCAGGGGAGCATAAAAAAATCTATTTGAAAAAAAAAAAAAAGCGGTGTATGGGGAGAGGGGGAGTGAGGAATTGGAAAAACATCTTTCCAAAAGGCTGGAAACTAACAGATAATGTCCAGTATTAGTCGAACTTCAAGACCTCCATCCAACCTCACCCACGCCACCACAGGCTTCAACATCAGCCTGCTGGACACACCGATGTGTCCCCTTCCCAGGACTGCCATGTGCTGCTGGAGCTTCCCGGGCCTGGCCCTAGGTGTTGGGCCACTCCAGCCCTCTCTGAAGCCCCGGGACCCTGGCTCCGACCACCCCCACCTACCCTCCCGCGGCTGGCGGGCAGCAGCCCCCGCTCCAGCCTGGCCCTGAGCCGGCAGGACTGAGAACCCGGGCTCCGCTGGCACCGCAGGGCTGTGCTTCGGCCTCCCAGAGTGGCGACACCCACTTATTCCAAAGGTCGGAGCCGTGGGCAAAGGCTCTGAGCAGCCTCCGCAGGGGCCCGATGAGGGCAGCTCTGCCGGGGGACGCGGGGCACGATTCTGCTTCCAGCCTCCCCAGCCTCGGCCTTTGGTCAGGACTTCCCAACCCTCTGCTATTCCCGGCCAGTCCCACACAGCCATGGCGGCAGTAGAACAGCCACCGCTCCCGCCGCCCGCCCTCGGCGGGACCACCCGCTCTGGCGTCAGTCGGCGCCCGGCCGGCCTTACACCGCCCCCGCACCGCCCCAGCCTCTTCCCGTCGGATCGGGGACGAGGAAAGGGCGGCGGCCGCGGCACCGGCAGCGACGGCGCGACCCGGGACCCCCCGGCCTTCGCTGCCCCGCCCGGCGCCGCCAGAGCCGCGGAGCCGGAAGGGACGGGGCCGGGGAGCGGTGTCGTAGCTACTCCTCTTGCCGTGACTCCCGGCCGCCGTGCCCGGAGAGACACCCCAGCACGTAGAAATGATAATGAGTCAATAAATAAATGATGAGAAGCCCGGGGTAATGATGTGTGCAGGTGCGAGGGGTTGGGACAGAGGCCAGAAAGGTCGCCCCTCAAGACCAAGTCGTTCTATTTGGGACCCCCTCTCCACAACTACAGGTACAGAGAAAAACGAATATTTGGGGTAAAAAAAGTTTCACTGGTGCTACCTGGTGTTGCCTTCCTCAAAGCAGACACAAGGAGATCTGTGTCTGGTATTGGCACCACACATACCTGCCCTTGATAGAAGGAAAAAAATTAATATGCTGAGCTTTACCACTTTATATTTCACCCTGGCCTTTTAAACAGGCATTTATTAAACAACGAGATGGCTGTGTTTTCCAAAATGCATGTCAAAGCATAAATACCGACTGGAGGATAAGTACAGGCTGCGATCAATAGTGTTGTAATTTTACTGATAGCGTAGCATCCCTAAGGTAGGATTTAGGTGGAGTTTATAACAGCTTCTGAAAACATCAAGCTACTTACAAATAGGGTAGGCCTAAGTGCACATCAGTAAAGATACATATTCTTTTTATAAAAATTACTTCATTAATCTCCTAAAATATATTGAAGGTTTGTATTTTAATAATATGCTACTTTTGTGCTTTTAAACATCCAAGGTGCCGAACAAGAATTGTAAACTGTGAAGTAACTACCATGGGAAAGATTAAGTAAAGCATTGGAGGCGGATGATTTTGACAATAAAGAGGGTGTATGTGGTGAGTATTTAATATTTTTTACTTTTAATATCACCATGTACTATTTATTATTTTTAGATTTTTGTTCAAAGCAAAAACCTGGAGAGCAAAACTCTACTGTGTTATATACTTACAGGTACACGTGTGACAAAGGCTTTCTATAATCATTGCATGATGTGTGTAGTGATAACACCATTTTAGTAATGGCATGCCATTTTATTTAAAGTTAATATGTCAGCTGTGCGTACCTTGCAGATATATATTTTTGCAATTAAATGATTTTGCAAAGAATCATGTACATGTCATCTCATTTACAAAGCAATTAATTTGTGCTCCTGGAATACATACCCTGTTATCTTTGAAATTATCTGAGTTTATATCTTTTTGTTCATTATAAAAGCATATGGTTTGAGGGAATATTCTGAATGAATGAAGAACAAATACAGTACTGTTGAATAATCTTGTGGGGTAGATTAATCTATAGCCTCGATTTCTCTCAGGGTGGGTTGCTGTGGCAACCGCCCCAGCTCACTTTAAAATAATTTCATAAAGCTCTCTTCAAGAGCTGCACCCAGCGTGGGCCAAGTTTAAAAGCAGCCAGACATGGGAAGAAGAGTTATACTGTGTTGCTCTTATAAACAGGGAGGTGGTGGAAGAAAGCGAGGTGTAGAGTGGAATGGGTTTGAGCAGAACTTTAAACAGAAAATAGAAACCAAGCTAGCCCAGGGTTAAGATGCAAAGAAGGTGGATCGGTTCATAGTAACCTCACTGCTTTTCAGTTTAAACACCATTAAAGGATGTAAGCTGGCAATCTCATTTCTCCTAAGGGAAAAATATGTTCTGCATCCACAAAAGAACAAAAATGGACTTTGACAATCATCTTCAAAGGAAATGTTACCTTGAGGTAATCACACTTGTAATGGAAAGAGATACTTGGATACACACTTTAACAAACCTTTGGAGATCTGATTTTATAATTATTACATTTTGAATGATGTCTCATAGTTTAAGACACTGCATGCCTCACGTGGTGGATTGGGGAAAAAAACATTGTCAGCAGACTTACACATGGACCGTGGACTGCTGAAAAACATAGATTTGAGTCTTGTGCCAGAAATTTGAAAAGGGTGCACTTGTGGAAAGTCAGTATATATACAGACATTGGAACAAAGGCTTTTTACTGTTTGACATTATTTCAGATTTTTAAATGAAATCCAAAGAGAGGGAAACAAAAACACCTAGACACCTCAAATTATGCTGCAAAAAATCGTGCCTTGTCTAACCCTGAAAGGAGTGACAAATCCTGATCCCTCTCCTTATATGTTTGTCCATCTAGCATCTGAATCCTGTTTTAAAAATCAAGATGTCCTTTATATGGATTTGATGAATTGTGCTCATGACAAAAACTTGGCATGGCTTTAAGTTGCTCCAGTATGTGAAGGTCACAACTATAAAAAGATTAGACCACAAGTGCCCACATGGAGGTGTAGTTGAAGTTCTAAACTGCTGTATACTTTTATTTTCTAAAAAATTGCTTACAGTAATAATTACTTTCAAAATATGACAGTGCTCACTTTCTGTCTTGCTAGTTGAAGGGCTGTGTTACCAACTAACCAGACACCAGGAAACTTACACATCCTGCATAAAATTAAGCAGATGCTAGTCATTTTCAAGTAGAGCACATAACTGGCAAGTCTTAACATAATTTTCTATTTTTGCCACTAAGAATATACAAATATTACTGGATAGTTGGGTGCCACGCTTGGAGACCAATATTGTCTGAAGAAGAGGCATAGCAAGGGTACAACCTGTGTAACTGTTCTGTATTTCTTTCCTGCTGTGCTTCACAGCAGACCTGAGGCTGAGGGAGTATTTCTTTCCCAGTGTTTTTCAGGCTCTGCTGCCACTGCCGTGCATATGTGCCTCGCATTGTACACCACCGTGTACAATGTGCTTGGCTTGTATCTGATTGCCTGGTGACTCTGGGCACATCAGTATCACTGTCATTCTTGGTGTGGGTACATTTGTAGCGTGTCACTGCATGGAGCGTCGTGCACTCTCACCCAGACAGACGAGGACGTGGATGAGACCCGCAGTATTCTCTAGGGATTTGCATTGTGACCAGTTGAGGGTGCTTGTTAGAACTACCTGAGCTTTGTTTTGCTCTGACTGCACTTTGAGAATTTTAAAAAGTACAGTTGAACTGAAAAGGTATTTATTCACTGTCAAATACTTTGGAAGTAGGTCAGTGGCCCAATGAGATGTTTCTAGGGGAAAAGACTGTGAGACCGAGGACTTGTATTAATATAACCCAAATATATATTTATCACCGTGTTTGAATTCAGTCGTTTGGTTTTATCACGTGCACTGTTCCTATTTCCAGTACCTTAATCTGTCATAAAAATAATACTCTGTGCCTTTACAAACTCCCCTGCTCCTCCCAAAGGATCATAAACGTTGGCTATCTGCATAAAAATTTTAAAAGTATGATCCAGTTTTACTCACAAATCACTGCATGTGCTTAATCTGGATTCAAACTCACAGTGCAGTCCTTTCAGTCCAGTTTTAGAAGCAACTGAACCTATTAAAAAAAAAAAATAAAGTCCTATCCACACACAGCGTGCTCTCAGTGCTGCATTTCTGCGGGTAAGTCTGACATGAGAGCGGCCGCCCGTGGCCGGGACGTGCCCGGGAAGGCGAGCGGGCCCGTATGGCCGCGGGGAGAGCGCGGCTGCGCCGGAGCCGCTCCCCGTGTCGCGGGAAGCGGAGCCGGATAAGTTGGGAAAGTTGGGCTGCTCAGCAGGCGCAGGGCTCGGAAGGGGGAGCCCAGCCAAGGTGCGAGGGGCTGGGCAGGAGGTCTCGGGGGGCGGGGGCAAGTGCCGGAGGGCCGCAGCCCTG
>JBBMKD010000115.1:602337-674208 GCA_037834095.1 Argya squamiceps | reverse complement strand
TCGGCGCCCTCTGGGCTGCGCCGGCTGCCGTGGGCTTGCTGCCCCCTCTCGGCGCCCGCCCCTCCCCGCCGGAGGAGAAGCCGCTCCGGAGGTGCCGCCTCGGGGTTGCCGGCGATGCGACACGCGGGGACGTTCCGAACCCTGTGCTCCGCAGGTCCCCGGGTGCGGGCGGGTTCGGTCACTGCCCCGCGGCCGGGCCGTGACCGGCCGCAGATGCGCTGCCGCGGGCGCTGCGCGCTCCCAGGTCCGCCCTGGTGCCTTCCCTCCGCACGCTGTGGTGCCTCGCCAGGAGGGGGAAAACACGCACCGGCTCGGCGCCTTGTCTTCGCTTTGTATAATAAAGGATGTCATTAGGTTTGCGTGTGGCATATGCCATTACCCCCACCGTAAAACTAAAATTAGCAAAATGTCAGGAATGGAAAGATTGATTCACCCAAGATGCAATTATCATTTAAAAAGTGCTTGATTGAGGTGCTGATGCTCGGTGATTTATTCTGCATACCATATACATAATTAAAGTAGTGTAGTGGAGCAATTTATCAATCTAGTTTAGACTAGAGGGGCAAGGAGCTGCTGCCGCTGCTGCTGCTGCTCTATGTTTGTTTTATTAAAACGCTTTCGGGATCTGATCCCGCCCCTTTTTTGCAAGAATGAAACTGATTATTTCTCCAGCTCGGAAGGAGAGAGTCATTCGTTTGGGATTGTGGGAGAGGTAGAGAAATAGAGACACGGAGAAAGAAGAAAAGGGAGGAAGAGAGAGAAGCAGAAAAGGACACCTCATCAGGCGTGTAGTTTGAATCCCTTTCTCGCCTCCCCCTTCCCCTTCGCGATGTTACAAAGGCTGTGAGCTATTCGCCTTTTCCCATTCGCCTGCTGTCACTTCCTTCCTGGACGATCTCAGGACGAGTCGGGTTACTTTTAATCCGACCAGCAGCTCAGCCACTTTCTCCTCCTCCACGCTGCACACACGCGCACCACACACACACACACACCCCAGGCATCTTCTGGCTGCTTATTGGATTGACTTTGAAGGTTGTGTGTGTGATTCAAGGCGGCTGCATGTTGAACCAGGTGGTGAATATTTAAGACTGGAAGAAGTAAAGGGATTTTTTCTTTTTCCTATGAAAGGAAAATATCTGAAGGACTAGTCTGATCAGCCAAACTGCTTACTGTTTACAATGTAAGTACATGTGAAATTCATCGTCGGAATAAAATACAGTGGACATGGTACAAAAGCCCTAGGTGCATTTCCTATCGCGTTTGAAGAATGTATGTCATTTTATGTGAACTGGGATTGAGGTTGCTCGCAGACTTTTAGTGTGTGATTGTGCAGTTGCTTTAAAGTAACTTGTTAAAAAAGTAACAGTTAAATCTGTCTAGTAAATTATTGCAGACTTGTCTCTATCAGTGTCATAAGTGTTTAAACTTTGATGAAGTTAGTTTACATAATTTATGTGCTTGATGTTATGAAGTATTGGAAGCTTATTTGATTTAGATGGTTCTTAGTTGATTTAAAAGCTATGACCTTGTAGTGCTTGCACTCTGATTCATCAAACTAAGGAAACAATCCAGTTTCAGTGAAATGCTCTTAAACTTTGTTGTATCACAGGCTCTTCAGTCTTGAGTTTAGGTAGTGCATGTTTGCAAGTGTTCAACTTTGTACATCTTTTATCTGGATTACTTACATTTGAGATGGAAAGACCCTTTGCATTTTTGTGGGAACCTAAGTAATGGTCTGCAAACCACTTTTGGAACAGTATGCTTTGGTCTTTGCACAGTACTTTGAGTAATCTTTAAAATTTTTAACACAAAGGAGTAGAGATAATCAGAATTACAGAACTAGCTAGCGTAATTGCAGTACAATCACTAACAGGCTAAAATAAAATTTAATGTAAATGAGAGATTTATAAAATTATTGTTGCATTATGCAATTATAATACTTATTATTTCCCATAAAACTTAGTGTGACCTTCTGTCAGCCTGAAAAACAAAACAAGTATAAAAACAAGCTAGTCATCCTCTTTCCAAAATACTAATACTAATACTAAAAATAACAATAATAAAATGCAACATGGTACAAAAAAAAACCCCAAAAAACTTAACCATTATGGCTATCTAAGCATTTTATAGAAAAGTTCTATTGTAATGGTTATTATTATCAAATAACTACGTACTTAGATGACTACTGTAATACACAATTTAAGACTAAAGGTTTAAGAGAATTAAACAGAGAAAGGCACTTTACTGAATCTTTGCTTGTTATCAGAAAAGAATAGGTTTGACACAAAATTTTCCTTGCGCATATCTGACAATCACCTTAGTGGCAAATGTCCTAGTTTCATATCTTTACTTTAAAATAACTATAAAATTAATAATAAAAAAATATTTCAAAAGCAAATTCTTATTTAGAAGACTAGATTTCTTATATTGGCACTTTCCTGGCTATTGTGTTTGAAGAGTAAAGCTGTTTATATGGAGTATAATAACTAATCCCTAGAGGCTTGGCAGGGCATGGAAATATTACCACCTGTGAACCAGTACTCCAGCACCTCTGTATTGCATACATACTGATTTTCAGTTCAAATGATAAGTCGTATGGTTTCTCTGGGGATTTGTTATTTTGTGAACTGCATTTATTACAGGATTTCAAGTACCTTACTTTAAGTCCAAAACCCGCAAAACTTTCTTACTTTATTAGTTTTCTTAAAATATCCATTATATTATTCTTTCTGTATTAATGAGTACATAAATCATAATGAGCCTACACTGAAATATCTCCCCACACTTATGTCCCTTTGGAAGTAATAGATTTCTTGAAGAGCAACTTAAGACAATGGCCCTTAATTCCAGTGTCTGTGTTCTTGGTGTACATATACTTTTATTTGAAAAACTTGTTCATATATATTTATACTAAAATGCTCTACATGGTATAAGAAGATAGTTCTGGGACCTGAACCTGGAAAGGTTCTTTCAAGCAAGGAGTTTTCACATGACTAGTCCCGCTGGCAAAAGACTACTTTTTGCTGAGAAAATGAGCAAGTCACAGTGGTAACAGCTTACAGGATCAGGACCCAAAGAGACTAAACCTCTTGCCTGTCCCAAAGCTTTCATAGGACAGAGATGTAAAGAATGTCACTTTCAATGTCCTATAAAAGAATGCAGGGATGTGATACTGTCTGCGTCCTCTTAAGATTATTTGACCAAGAAAAAAGGAAATTTAAATTTACGAGCATTATTAAAATAGGTACTAAATGATGAAAAGTGTGGGAGATTAAATAAGTCTTTTAAAGCCATTTTCCTGAGCTTCTAGTTTTGGACCATAATAAGAAAATTCATTCAAATACATTCTTACGGTGAATTTTATTACAATATTGGATCCAGTTTTTTTTTTCTTTTTTGAAACATTTCATCTACCGGCAACACCTATATTCAAAACCAGAGATACCTTTCTTAAATGGTATTTTTTTAAAAAAGCACCTATAATGTTACAGACAGAGAGAAATGAAGCTTCCTGAGGTTTTTCACAAAAGTTTGCTTAGGAAATATTTTGGTAACTCATTATTCAGTAGATTAAAGAAATTATATAGAAACTTAGGCACTGAGCAGGAGTTGTGAATAGAATACTTCTGCCAGCTTAATTTCTTTTAATTTTACTTTTCTCTATAACAGGTTACTTTATTGTTGATCAAGATAGTTAATGTCTCTTCAGAGACAGCTAAAGTTATTTCTACATTTCATTAAGGAAGAAGTCATTAATTGTTACTAGATTCTTGAAAGAAAAAAATGCTCGGTGTTTGATACATTAGGATACACTTTTACCTGTTTGATATAATTACTCACATGTGCACAATAATTTTTCCAAAACTCAAGTAAGGTGTATTGGTATTTTTTTGAAAACACTGATGATGGAGATGGATCTGCATAAGCTGTTATGTAATTTCAAAAAGTTTGTAGTCCTTGCTTCAGCATCCTGAATAATTACCAAAACATTTACATTTGTTATACATTTTAAGTTTTTAAATTTTGCTATTTGATATCAGCAGAGAGATTTTGCTATATCCTCATCTAGGCTCTGTAATGACTTAGGTACAAAATATTTTAAAAATTACATATTTAATTCTGAAAGCTAGAAAACTTCAAGCTTTACAGCAGAGTTAGAATTCTGATGTCTGAAAAGGAGAAAAATAAGATTTTGGATTCTGGTTCAGAAGCAAAATGGATTCAGAAGAACTTTGGTCAGCAAACTGTGATGGTACAAGTGAAAAATTGAATTTTTAAACTATTTTTAGAAGTAATTACTTGAGTCCTCTGACCAGCTTTAAGGTCATTTTCTTAGAACTGGTGATCAATGATACATGTGGACAGGTGATTAAAAGCCAGTGTCTTCAGCCCCCCACTTTAATGTCACTGTCTCATTGACTGCAGTGCAGTAGAGGTTGTCTATTCACTGGGATCTGTCATCTTTAGGAAATCAGACCAGCTTATAGGGGCGATTCACAAAACCAACAGTGACAACAAAGTCTTATGTGCCTTACAAAAGAAGGATTAGGCAATTCACGTGTCATTTTGATTGGGCAGCGATAAAAGCTGATTGCTGCAGCATAGCAAGACACACTTCAATTTTAAGTGATTATTGTATGACACAACTATAACTCTGTTGCTTAGTCATTGTTAAATGCAATTTGAAGCAAGGAAAACTGAATTTTGACATTACTGGAATTTGTTTGACTTTATAGTGAAAGTACAGCCACTTGTAGCATTGTTACACAGATTTTATAAAAAACTTTTTAATACACCACTTTGGGGAAGTACAATTAAAATGTGGTAGATTATTGTTCTCGAACTTTTTTTTAAAGATATTTGTTAAGATATTATCCTGTAATCACATTAAAATTACCTAAGCTCTAAAAAGTGAATAGGACTATACTATATTCACTGCACTTAACCATATTAAGAGCTTACAAGCAGAGGAGGGTGCCTAAAATGTGTCAAGGTTTTGCAGATTTATCAAAAATCTTAATATTGAACAACAACTAAGCAATCTTATTTTATTCTGTTATTTTTCAAAATGTAACGTGTTGTAAAACTATTATTTGTGTTGCATGTGTGTAGTCTGACTTGAAAATAGCCAAGAAATTAGGTGCTGTTCCTATATTGTTAAATATGTCATTTATCAGTGAGAATAGAGTTTTTCCTATTTGCATAATTTAGTTATAAGGTACAGCCTTTAACACTTAGAAGTATGAAAGTAGAAAGCTGATAACTTCTATGATAATTTCATACAATATTTCAAAAGAACTCCTTTTTTCACCCAACTGATGCCTCCTAGTGTTTCACATAATAAAACACTAATGAGTCAACCATAAATGTAAACATTGTTCTTTCATTTTCTTCATCTTATGTGGTGCATAAAATTAATATTTATGTATTTAATTTTGTGTTATTTTAATCAGAGAGGAAACTCACATAAATTCAGATGTCTCATTTTAATGAATACTGAAGGTGCATTTCTATTTTCTTTCACTACAGCTTTGCCTAGCTGTGTTTTGAAAAGTTTAAGTTACACAGAGTACATTTTCTTTTTCTCCTTCTGTTTCCTATGTAGATTAAAAAATTTCTCAACAATGTATTATGAGGCTCAAACAGGAATTTTTAAAAAAATTTGCTAGCAGGATGCTTTGAAAAGTAAGCCCTCAAAATAGGGAATTAATGCAGTTATTCGAAATATCCTAAGGGACCTCACAGCCAAGTAAGATGAAAAACACTGGTCTGCAACATGCTCACTCACAACAGTTCTTAAAGAATAGTCATCATATTTTGTAGCTGTTCCTGATTAGTTTACTGTTGTATGAGCAAGAAAATTCTATTAAGACATTTTTCAAATTCACAAAATGCGCACCTTACTTTTTTAATTGTATGTGGATGATCAGTTCTTCTGGAAAAGAGTTCATGTGCATAAAATATTGGAAGTCGTAAGGTAGTGTCCTTTTCTTACAAGTGCAGTCTGGTCATATAACTCC
The DNA here is from genome assembly GCA_037834095.1 of Argya squamiceps. NCBI lineage: Eukaryota > Metazoa > Chordata > Aves > Passeriformes > Leiothrichidae > Argya > Argya squamiceps. The sequence goes on along the minus strand of JBBMKD010000115.1, from coordinate 668,188 downwards.
TGAATGCCTCAAAAAAACTACATTCAGCTCTCTTATACAACAGTAGAAATTTTTACCTTTTACTTTATGGAAGAGTTTAATTTTCAAAAAGTTATCTAGCATCAGTGTGACAAAACAAAACCTGTGGGCCTCAGCTGTATATTGGATCTGTCAGGTATGCTCTTATAATGATAAAGAAGCAGCCAAGACTGAGAATACTCTTACTCAATTAATGCCACAGTTTTATGTACAGTATCAGATCAATTCAGTGAAAATTGAAATGGAAATAAAGCCTGTTATTCTAAGACTTTCAAGAGAAGCAGTGAAATTCCTTGGCTCTTATTCTGTTCACGAAGTTTTAAGGAGAAATAAAGTCAGTTTGCAATTAAAAATCAAAGTTTAATGGTTAATATGAGTAACAAAAATTTGCGTCTTCTCAATGCACATATGATAAATTAAGGGGGCTACTTACAGAAAAATTCTGATTGAATTCAGAGAGTTAAATCTATATATGCAAATCACAGTAATGGGAATTAGTATTTGATTTTAGAACATTTTAAAAATGCATATTTTAGGACTATGTTTTGCCATCAGCCTTGTTAATGTAACAGTTCTCTCCCAGTAGTTTTAAAGTGCAAAGAGATCTTTTCGAGATCAGTCATTTATTTAAACCATGAAAAATCATGTAGAAGCCAATCTTCCTTGCATCTTGAAAGTGTTTCAAAGTATGCAAATGACACCTGTTATTCTGCCAGGAAAGTTAAGATGCTATTGATAGGATTTTCTGATATAGTTACATTGCAACTTGCATTGTGAAAGAAAGCAAACGTGGAAGAAAAATAGAGGAAAGCATACCAAAAAGAATCTTTGTGTCATTTCAAGTGTAGGACTGATACTCTGAAATACTGCCAAACAGAACCCCACCCAGTATTTTTTCCTTTTTTTTTTTTAAACAACTAAATACATTTAGATTCCAGAGAAATGTCCTAGTGAAGCCTACACTTATGTTATCTGACTTAGAACTAAGTTCTGGACAAATTGTCTGAGAATTATTTTAGTGTGGAATATACTGGCACAATATGGATTCAGTAATCACACCAGTGAGGTCTGATAGACTATGCCCCATTTGTAATCCCCTGAACAGGTGTTTTAGCAGTTACCTGCTCCAGCAGGGTAGATGTATTTATTTCTGCCTTCTGGCACCTTCCCCGATATTGGAAGCCTGCAAGATTTCGAGTGAAGAGAGCTCCAGAGATCTTGGCCAGTACAGCTGGTCCTGGAAGTCAGTCAGTATCTGCTTCCTTCATTTAAGCTAACCATAAGGCAGCCCACAGATTAAGGACAGAATTGAACAGATGGCACAAAGCTCCTCTGCCTCCTTTTCCCAGGTTATAAGGCTGATATGAAACTTAGATTCAAATCTAACAAGTCTTATCTTACTCTTCTTTCTTCAACTGTATAATTGATTAAATGAAGTTTATCATAAAAATTATTAACCAAATACCAGTGCAAGAATTCACCTTAAATATTACCATCTCTTATTTCTCATGCTGTAAGTGGCGTAAATGTAACTGAATTTGAAAGTGTAAGTGAACAGAATTAGAAACAACATTATTTATGTTTGCCTTTATAGATAGAGGATGCATGCCACTTGTGGAAACTATGCTCAGTTAAATTTCACTATTTACTTTTAAGTTGTCAATCAATAGCTGTTAGCAAAGTATGTACAAAGGGCTTGTGAAATTGTTTATAAAACACATCAGCAAAAGTCCACAAAGTGCAGAACACTATCCACGTGGAACATTAATTTTAGTAACATAAAAAACCAAGTAACACAGTAGTATCTACTATTTATGTGATTTTTGAATAAAATTCTTCCCCCTAGTGAAAAAAGCTTTTGATATGACATATACATGAAATAATAGTGCATTTTTAACCAGATAGTTTAGATATTGTTGGATCATCAGAGAAATTATAATGTTTCAGAACATATTCACCTTGTAAGAATCTTGACTGCAGCACTTTTCATTTTAAAATTCAATATGGACTTCTCAGTGAATACTGTTTTGAATCATTTCATCAGAGTTGAGTGGAAAAGCTGTCCCTAAAGATGGGGGCTAGGGGGAGAGGAGGGCATTGTAGACAAAAAACACGACACTGAGGTTCTGTGACCATCCTATAATGTTGGCCCATGTGTCCCCTTCAGCCTTGCATTTTAGCCTCAGAATTTTACTGCCAAGTACTCCCTTTTTATGGCCATATCCCATGGGAATGCCTAGGCAACTACTATAAAAAATGTTAATAGTCTGGGGATATTCTGTGAAACCAGCAGGAGACAGTATGTTCTCTAGACTTAGCCTCAGGGCTGCTTTATGTCTGTCCATCTGTGTCCTGAATACGTTTCTGCTTATACTGAGTATGATAAGTGGGAGAACAGCAACAGAGGAGGAAGGCTTTTAGGGAGGTTAAGAATAATGTGGGTATGGTCTATTTGGTAAGATGGGATACAGTATTAGTCAAACTTAAAACCTTAATCTTGCAGAATTTTTTCATTAAAAATTCCTGTTGAAGTGTGTATAATTAATCTTCCTATGAATAATCTTTAATTGTTGCAGACAGAGCGCAACATGATTGGTCTTAATGATTGTTGATTGAAATATGTTGTATAGCTGTAAGGAATGATCTTTGGAACAGTATTCAATGAGAACCTATTTTGCGGACAGAATCTTGAAGAAATCATCGGTTTTTCCCTTCATCTTGTTCATGTGTATAAGATGGGTACAAAGAATTGATATAGCAGAAGAATGAGAAAAAAATCCATGTTACAACCCCAGTGCAATCTACAAAATGTGTGAATTTGCATACTTACTAAACTTCTTCATGACACAGTTTTTATTTCAGAATACTGAGCCAGAAAATGCATCCATGCACTTATACAAAATGTATAATTTTATCCAAAACACACATAAGGAAATTTTAGAAGTTATAAATATTATCATAAATGTTGGTAAGAGCCTATGAACTGGTATGGCCATTTAAAACTAAAACAAATTTCATTCATATTCTTGAGTATACACATTTAAAAAACTATAGCCCAGGCTAGTACTCTTAGTTATATGATATGTAGTTAACAATCGGAAATAATATAAATTTACATTCAAAATGTGTATCAAATGGAAAATAATTTTCCAGTTTACTCTTAAAACATGATTAAAGGATTGCCAAGCTACCTAAATGATGTGAACGTCCCATAATTATAGCTATATCCTTGGTAGGTAGAAATCTGCTTATCTTCACAAGGAAAACAATAGGATCTGGTGTTTCTATTTTATTGTTGGTGCTGTCATAAAAAAGGTTATGTATAGGATAAAAAGAGAAGAATGTTCATCTACATTTCCTGTAATATTGACATACAAGTTGGACTAATATTTTTGTGGATTTTTCCAAAAATTGTTATTGACAAAGCAAAATGAGAATCTATTTTCAATACACATTCCAGTACTTAAATCATCATCAAGAACCTTGCATTTAGTTCAGTTATGCTTCCAGTCGATAGTGTCACAGGCTTAGTATTACACTCGGTGACCTGCAAAATAGTCATCTAGAAAGCATCCTTACTGGGTACTCTCTTTTCTGGGATTTCATGTTTTTAAAAATAAGGGGTGATACAGTGGTGATAGGCATAATGCAAATGATTATGACAGAAAAAAAAGCAAGCAATAGAAAAAATAATATTTTTTGCACAACATTCTTAATGCTATTAGGATTATTTCCCCATGTTTCTAATCCCGTAGTAATACACATAGGTGAGGGTGCAAGGACTTCTCAATGGAGGCAGGGTGTGTTTTTTATTTAACTTTTTTCTTGTCAATAAATAACAGTAAGAAGCAATATACCCTGCAACAAAGAGGCATGACAAAAAAAAAGACATTCTGCTCTGTTTTTAGGAGCAGTACCTGTCATGTATTACCACTGTCCACCATCTGGATAAATGGTGATTTTCTTGAGCTGCGTTTCATTACAAATCTCTAAAAGTCACCACTGTAAAACACTAGCACTCTGTTCTACCACATTTCTATGTACATGATTACAAGAAAACCTGTCATGAGATCATCACTTCTTTGACTACTCCAACAGGACACTGAGTAACGCTTCTACAGGTATCTGATAAAAAGTAATTATGAGACTAGTCAGGAGGAAAGTATTTGTTCACTCCTTGTGCTTTACCGTTTTCCAAATGTGATCAGAAAGTGGAAGTTATTCCACTAATGGATCAGAAGATTGCTCTATAAATTATGTACTATTCTAAAAATACAGCTCCCATGTTTGATAGGTATAAATTCAAAATACAATGTGGATATATCAAAAAGGCCTCTTTAAAATCATAAGGAATATAAAGATACATAGTTTTGTGAGATTCTGATGATGGTAATTTGTGAGAGAAAGAATCATCAACATTCTATTTTCATATGTTGGTCTACATCCTATTCTTACATGCAGAATAGATAAATAAATACCCACTATTGTGCCTGTTCACAAAGACCATTTTGAATATATCATGATCGAAACTAGATATGTAAAGCTAAAATACAGGCTTTCTACCGAAAAATGAACATATGGCACATTCAGTTTCAGAGTGTACTCCAAATTTTAAATAAGTTTCTTGAATGTAATAATTGCCAGCACTAAATGCAACCCACCAGTTTCAATTTCCAAGGAGACCAGGGAGGAAAATCCTTCAATATGAATTCCAAAACCTGAAAATATTGGGAGGATTTTAAAAATGTATATTTGTCCTTAATGTACAATTCAGTAATTATGATCTCCCTAGAGATACATGAACTTTATTTGAGGCAACAGATGCAAGGTAAAAAAATTGCAAGTGAAAGGCAGAAGCTGAAAAACAGTCTAATACATACAGTATGAGAAAAGGGACTCAGAACCCCCAAATGTAAATTTTAAATGGAAGTGCAAACTTCTTTTTTTTGGTGCAAGTCTGTTATGAAATTTCTGAGTGGAATGCAACTATCAACTTTACTAAAACCTTAAATTTGTACTGTGATGTAATAAAAAAATTAGAAAAGACTTAGGGCAATATCTAAAAGAGGAATTTAGGTTTTGCTTTGCTCTGTCCTGGTGTCTACCAGAATCCACATCCCCAGATTAAATCTATAAATTGTTTTGAACACTGGTTTAATTTTTATGGCACAAATTCAAGAACGGTGAAACCTGGTTGGAAAGACTTCCTACTCTTAACATAGAGCAGTTAATAGTAAAATCTGTCATCCTTTGGTTATAGAATATTCTAGGAGAAAGGTAGTCTCAATTTCCAAATGTAAGGCAATTACATTTTTGTATAGGTATTGAAATAGTTACCAAATGACGGACTGTAATTGAGTCATATTTAACTGGAATGCCATAGTTCCTTGCTTATTGAGTTAGTCTCTTGTTATCTCTCTTACTAAGAAATGCAAGTCTTTCTATGTTTCTAGTGTGCAATATAGCTTTAAACTAGTTTAAACAACCAGTTCCATGACATCTTTGCTATTGCATTGTCTGAAAAGTTTGATTTTACTTTATAAAATACAATGTATAAGAAAACTTTTCTTTTGATTTTACCTTTATGCAAGTGCATTCATCTAAATACATAAAACTAGATTATAAATTCCTCTGTGACAATCTTTCATAATTTTTAGTGACCTCATTCTTTCATTTGAGTTTACTTTTGAACAGATACATACCATGCCTAATGAAGCTCTGAAATCTAGGATAAGAGTTAGAAACATGAAGAGGTGTTTGAATATGATGACAGTGTGCATGCTGTATGTGACTAATGAATTGATTATGGGTTGGCTGAGACAGGAAGTACAGCTCCAGGGTGTGATAAATCTCTCAGTCTACCTAAGAGTGTTTAATAAATCTATATGAGAAAAAGTAGTTCAAAAATAACCATTTTTTGCATGTTCTCTCTCATCTTCACACCCAGAGTTTGGGTGGTCCTTTAGGAAAGACCTTGTGGCCTAGCATTCATGACCCTTCAGCCAGTTTCTTGTATAGTTAATGTGCCTGTTGAATATGTGGGTGTGAGTTGAAAGCTGATTTCCTGACCACATTATCATGCTTGAATAATGAAGAAGAGTAAGAACTCTGGTTAAAAAGTTGTGCAGATCTTCTGTCTTGACTAGTATTTATCCAAGAGCTTGAAGCTGCTCATAAGTTATAAAAACATGCTACTTTTTCCTTTTCTTTTACTGAAATTCGGAAGTTCTGATCTCACAAATATGAAGAGAACTTACATCCAAATATAATAATATATTTGTTTAAGAGTATTTAAAATGTAAGTAAATATATAACTCTATATTCTTTGCTCATGTATTCTAGAACAATTTCACTGACTTGATGACCTACTAAAAAAACTGCTTAATATACAGAATTCATGCCGTTAATTAACATCCACCTCTTTTTCTCAGTTCCACTCTGACTCTTTTTCCAGATTCATTAGAAACAAAGGTACCATTTGAATAGAACATTTCAAAAGAAGATCTTCTTATCTTCTCTTCTGGACCACTTGGGAAGAATGTATAAAGATCTATCACTTCTTTGATCAAGAATATTATAAGCAGACTTAAGCAGTTTTTAAAGTCCCACTTGGGGTTGAAAGGGTGTACATGTGTGCTTGCCATTCACACATTCTGAAATGAGATGGAATGTGAAGGTACATGTTATGTTTTTCTAGAGCTATTCTCAAATTAGGAGAGTATACCTCAGCTTCTGTCTGCTAGATGTTAATGTGTTTTGTAACAATCTGTATGGGTTTCATAAAGTCCAAATCATTCCATTTTTCTAATGTGACTCTGAAGTACTTTCAAAGTACCAAATAATCACCATAGATGAAATATATACAGGCTGAGACTGCTGGCCTCATGAGACTTCCAGGTGCTCCAGATTACTTGAGGTGCTCACAACATCAGGTGTTGGATGAATCTTTACTCAGCTGGCAGTCCAATTTTATTCCTGATATATAAGAACAATATAAGATATATCAGAGCAAAATTCAGAGGTGTTTGTATGTCCTTGTTACTGGAACACTATTTTCATTAAAAAGGCAGGAAGGCAGGCAGGGAGAAAGGGAGGGAGGAAGTGAGGAAAGAAGGAAGGCAGGCAGGAAGGAAGGCAGGCAGGAAGGAAGGGAGGAAGGAGCGATCTTATTTGGCCTTATTCTCAAGTATTTGGTCTGTCTTCAATTAACCAAAAGGGAAACAATGCAAATTACTTTACAGCTGAAGTAAAAGATTTTACACATTCATCAGAATTTCTTAATTCTTTCCTGAGAATAGGCATGCAGTTCTGGCGCCATGATGATTCAATAGCTGAAAAGTGCTTTTTACTATTACTGAAGATCAGGTTCTCCTTTTGTATGAGAATACATATTTGCCACCATTTGTGGTGGTAGTTCTGCACTGACCACTCTAACTCACTGATTCTTTTTAGAGCCATCTTGGGTTCTCGATCCATACATTCAAGTGAAACTTGAGAAGATGCAAGCAGCAATAGCATAGCTGACTGAATCACTATTTATGCTAATTCAAGTTGTCAAATGCCCTAGTCCTGTAATGCTAGAGTACTAGCAGATTGTTTATTTAGTATTGATTTTAGGTATAATGCTACTTTTGTCTGAGAGCATAGTGAAGTAGAGGAAGGATATTCTAGCGTCTGTGATGGGAGCTTGGATTTGGGCAGTGTGGAATTAACTGTTCCAGAACCCATTTTAGATGACTGTGAAGATTTCTCTTTGCTCATGCTCATGCCCTGTCTGTAGAATGAGATGGTATTTCTCTGAAGTTGATTCTGTGTGACCCAGGCACTGTGGTAACGGTGACCATATGAGTACCATAGGGAGTAAACAAGGCAATGGAGACTATAAATATGTAGTGGCTTTTAGAGAGTTACAGTCTAAAGCAAAGCAACAGACTCTTAGATAACTTCACTTTTGCTAGAAATCCATTTTAATTGAAGTTTAGAACTTTCTACTTCTTTCTGTCCATTTTTCTTCTACTTCTTTAGTAGTTGTGCCAAGGTATCCATGTGTGTTTCTTCCACTGTCATCTGGCTCATTCCCAGCAGATGCACACAATCTGTTTTGCTGTCATTGACAGGGCTCAGTTTATGAAAAAAATGTGGCAGAACATGCTGCTGTAGTCACTTATACAGGATTCTCTTTTCTAAGTAACTGAGAAGAAATTCATTCTTTTTATTTTTTTTACATATTGTTCAATCATAGGGTTTTATCCAGGCTACTTTACATGGGGTTAAACAGGGTGTTTGTTAACATTTTAGCTTTCTTTTTTAATTCTTACTTTGTAAAATTAATATTTACCAAAAATATGTATATAGAAATCACCACAGAATGTGGACAGATCTCAGTTTCAAGCAGCAGCAATAATTCTGGCCATTCTGGAGTACATGTAGTATTCCCAACTGTCTTAGACAATATTCAATCCTGAATATATGTGGATTATACAAAAGGATTTTGTATAAGGGAATAGTGTGCTCCTTCCCATGCAAAGTTCTACTCAGTAAGAGCTGAGTAGAAACAAATGAAGAAATGAAAATTTTGACTTCATTGCCTACAGAATAAAACTCTAAACCTTAATGTTATCACTTATTGTGATATTGTGGTAATGGGTCCTAACACAGATTAGGGCCTATTGTGCATGGTGCTTTGCAAACAGGCATTAATGAACAGCTCTACCTTTGGCCTTAACAGCATGAACAAACAGGGTAAGAAAAAAGAAGGTAGACAGAAAGAAATTAAGATTTTTTACTATTATGAATGTCTTACCCTTTTCCTCAGTGTTCAATAGGAAGACTTCGTGTAAGTAATTAAATTTTATGGAAGGTATCTAACCAGAATAATACTGTTTATTAGGTGATGGGGTGTTCTCATTATCTTCGCCAAAGTAAAAATTAATCAACAGCTCAAATTTTGTGTTCCTTCTTTGCTGCTTTCTGCCTCTATCCCAATGAAGGCAGGGATGACAACAGCCATTTCCACACTGGGCTACTAAGGTTACAGCCTACGCCATTAAAAACCTGCTAATGTTAAATATGTATAAGCATTCTACATGTTTATTAAAAAACAGAATTTGTTTTACCATCTGATATTACCTGTAATCCTTTTATTTTGATCTAAATTTTCTCTGAATTGTACTTTGTTCGGATGGGTTGACAGCTCTGGCTTTTTTTTTTTTCATTCTACAGCTAAAAGAAAAAAAATCTTCAACAGCTAGAATCTCCATTAATTTCCCAAATTGAAAACTAGTTTAGTGAGCCTTGTGTCTTGTTCTGGCTTTGAAATATCTACATCTATACATTAACATAAACTAAATATATTTAAACAATTTTGATCTGTTTTTTAGGATGTATTTTTAAACACTATTTCATTTTGGGAAATGCCTTTATATACTTACACCTCTGAATTCACATTGTTGTCCCTCACATAGTTGCAGATTTTACCTTATTGATAGATTATTATGCTAAAAAGGCTATCTGGAAATATGCGGCAGTAGTAGACTGACATGTTAACTAGGCTTGTGGTTTTTCTGTATAATTGTTTCTTATGATCATGTACATATATTTATACATATGTACATATATATGTGCGTGTGTTTTATACAAATATATATGGTTTTCAAACTATGATTGGATGCTGCTGGCTGTGCCTTAAATTGCAAATAACACTGTCAAAATGTCTCTTCACAGTCAGACCTCATAAAAATCAGTCCATAAACATGTGGTGTTTTTTCTCCATATATATACAGTTACTATATAAAATTAAAGTCCTTCTTCCATTGTTCTAAACTTAAAATCCTCTGTATTATTGGTTAGAAATACAGTATTTTTTGGTGGATTCTTTGTATGTGCTTTTATATATGTTGGCATATTCCAGTTAAAAAAAAATAAATGTAAGAATACCAAACATAATTTCTCTTGATTTTATGGACAGATTGAATTAAAAGATGACTGTAAGCCCTGTTTTTCATTATAATATTTTTTATTTGTTTGTATATTTTTTGTATTTTTGTATTTCAGGGAGGTCTATTACAAGCTAGACCTTCAAGGTTTCTGGAAATAATGTCAACTTTTTAGTTGGTCCTAAAATTACTTTAGGATGGGATTTGTTATTGTGGGCATTTCTAGGAGACAAATAGCATCAGTATATCAGTTATCACATATAATAAAAAAAGCAGACAGAGAAAATAGGGTCCTCAGATGATTTATTTTACTCCCTCTATGCCTTGATTACTAGGCTCAGTTTAACTCCAAAAATATTGTTGTGACTTAGCTATTACCCTTTTAAGACCACGATTGCAACACACGTATTAGTTGTTTGGGCAGCAAGAAGTGAAAGGGATAATTTAATACATTTCTCAAGACTAGAAATTATATCCTCATATTGAGAATTGACACCTCTCCAAAGTGTCAGGAAAGATGGCATAGACCAAATGAAAGAATATAGAATGTAACAGTTTCTCATTATGTCACCTGTCAACCTTAATTTTTTTTTAAGCACTGTTTTAAATTTAAGTGTATTGATTATGCTTCCTTTGTTAGAAATAAAACCAAAAAAACAAAGTGCCCCCCCCCAATAATAATAAAAAAACCAAACAAATAAAGAAAAAACCTCTATATTATGAACAGCAGTTTAGCATAGCAATATATTTCTTTTAGATCTAAATGCTAAACATCAGAATCTCAAAACCATTTGACTGGTATTTCATGATCCTACTTGGAATCTGAAATGGTAAAAAAGATTAAATTTATACACATTCAGACTGGACAAAAATAGATGATAAATTCCTAAGCTGAAGACTTTCTATACAGAACTCTATTAACCTTAAGTGGTTTCAGATTTTGTTTCAGGCATCAGTGCTGATCTCATCTGTAGAAACTTAACAAGTAAGAACATACAAAGTAAAGAGGGTGTTTCAGGTTTTTTTTCATTTTATATAGCTGATAACTTTCCATGAAAAAGCAAAGAAACACAAAAAATCATAAGAAAATTGGTCAAATAATTAGCAGAAAAGCAATAGGCTGAGCTGCTTTTTCACAGGTGCTGCAGATTTTAATTTACATAAAATAGAATACTTAGTTTTGTATTCCATTTATTTTCATCACCACTGAATAGAGAATAGTATTTTCAGTCTCTCAGTAATATTTCAGGAATAAGCATTGATACTTAAGTGATAGTATGCAGATATCTGTGTATCTTCAGATAAACCAATATATAGAATAGGTCAGTAAATCTTGTATACATTTCCACCTTACACTTCAACAGTAACATAAATAACTTGAAGATATCATTAGACATATCAGTTGTATATATGACTATACACTGGAAAATTAAGATATAATTAATATTATAAGATTACATTTTCTTGCTCTTAAGGAAGTAGAACAGTTGGAGCTTTTTCCCATGAAAATACTTTCCAGTGCCTTGCCAGTAGCATGTTTCCAGTGGAGAATCACCCTCTCTAGTTGGCTGAAGCAGATTTTTTCCCTGTATCAGGCTAGATGTGGACTTTTCATGAGCAGAAACAACCTATTTTTGTGATGTGAGCTGGCCTCAAAAATGTATTATTCATAGAGCATGGTTCTTCACCAGTAATGATAGCTTGAGCTAGTACTGCCCCTGGTGAAAGCACTGTCTGTATGGGGAATTTTTTTCATTATAAAAATACACATATCCTTTTTTTAATCTGTTTGCCTCTGGAGGCCGGACAAACACATTACTCAAGAAAAAATTATACTTATCCCCAGTCTAAGAGAGAAGGGGACTGTCTGGATGGAGACAGAACTGACCACTGACTCTTACACAGCACACAGAATTGCTGTGGTGTTCAGTCATGCTACACCTGCCTAAATCTCAGAAGTTATGTGCATCTATGCAGTGCATGAGTTACCTTACAAATTATTAATTTTGAATCCCATCACAATACTCAGCATAAAAAAACATATGTACAAAAATCAACTCTTTGGTCAATTCTATCGTGGTCTCTGTTTCTGTTACAATTTGTCTATGACAAAAATATTGACAGTGCTTTGATTATAAAGTTATTATTTTGAAGAAAAATACTGTAATTTTGAGTGTACTTTTTTGTGCTATTCAGAAAATTAAAGCATGTTGACAGTGTTAATATGCATTAGGACAAAGCAGCTCTTTGGTTGTAACACTTCTAAATTATCTTATATTGAGCTTAATTGACAAAGCTGTTAATAACGTTTTAATTTTTTTTTTAATTGGAAATGTCATTAAGCTTTCAAATACACAGTCTCCATAACTGTTCTGGTTTTTTTATTTCTGTTTTTGAAAAAATATAAAAAAAAGAATGGACAGATAGCTTTGTTGTTTTGAAGGTCTCATAATTCCACTTTGTTTGAAAACTTACGTGTGAAAATATGAAACATAAGTAGGTGAAAACATAACGTGTATTATATCTTTCTGATTGTGTAGAAAACGTATATTTGATGTGATGGAATGAAACCTCTCTCTTCAGTACATTACTAGAAATAACAATTTAAATTGCAATCCACTGTATAACTACTTTCTTTATGTTTCTATGACAAGTCAGCAGTAAGACATAGAACTCTGATTCTGAAAAAAATTCAAGCCAAGAAAGCTCTTATTCAAATTCTCAGTTAAATAATTTGCATCCCAGTTAGAGTTAGGCCTATACCAGACCCACTGGGCAATGCAAGCACCAAAAGATTTTGTTGAACGAGAAGAGCCAGGGAATTTCTGAAGCTAAGAAGAAAAACAGTTCATTGCAAGAAGGTAAAGCAGATACTTAAGGAACATGCAGTCTCTTATCTGTGGGATCACTTTCAAATCTTCAATATTTCCTTTATTTTTATCATGTTTATCTATATATGGCATGCAAAGCAGAGAATTTTTCTTCTCCTCCTATAATTAGAAGCTGAATTATGGACAGAAATATTCTATATCTTAAAATAATGTATATTATTTTATAATAATATATAATTTGTATATTTTAAAAAAAGAAGGCTAAGCAGCAAGTTTGCATCATCAAAAAGATTTTATCCACTACAGCTTTCAGTCAGACCTTCTGCGCACAGTAGCTTCTCAGAAAACCAAGAAACTGTAGTTATTTCAGCATTATATTAAGCTAATATTTTCCTTCCCTAAATACCCACTGTTACATAATAACACTGAAACATAGTCAACTTGTTTATACAAACTAATCTGAGAAATCTCTTCCTTTAAGTAGTAAGGCCAGATGACGGTGGAAGGTCTTTTGCTGAGTGAGTAGAGTTTGTCTGGTTTTGTTTCATTGCCTATCTTGCTTAATAAAAAAATATATGAGCAGATTAATGCAGTTTCTATTCTGAATTGAACTGTACAAAGACATTCTATGAAAGCCATTTCTCTTCCTAAAACTGTACTAGTGGTACAGGCTTAGTTGCATAAGGAAACTTGTGTTACTGTCTCCTTAAGCTTCTTCCATTTACTGAAGTCTTGCTAGCACAAGAGAAACTCTTTTCCATGTCAGAAAGTTCACCAAACATGTTCTATTTTCTGACATCTTTAAGTGTGAAATCTTCACACTGCACATTACAGAAAACTTCAGATTCTAAAACTTCAGACCAGAAAGTTTTTTTTCATCCACATGAAGCCATGACAAAGGAACCTGTTATGGAAGTGTAATTTTGTATCTTGTACATGCTCAAAGCCCACCTAAATGAGGTTTCAGGGGTACAGTAATCTGAGTATATTGTGTGGCTGTGTCAAGATAAAGGACCAAGTTTTTAGTAGAAGACCTGAATTCTTTTCCTGTTTCTGTAGACCTGCTTCCTAACTCCAAAAATTCCATTTGAAAATTTCTACTTTTGCTGTAAAACTTCACCAGTGTCTATAGGTCATAAGTGAAAAGGAGGGAAAGAAAATTTTATTATATACATTATTTTAAAATCGGAAGCTATTTTCAGAAGCTTCCAAAAAAATAACACTTGTCATTTGAGAGCTGCAGCTGTTAGTCTGTTGAGACATAGAGGGGATGGGGCAGATATTGAATTATTCATGAAGGCTATTGCTATAGTTGACAGAAGTTCATCAGCTAATTCTCCCACTCCATTATGAACTTTCTTTCAAATTCAGTCAGGCTACAGGAGTACAAGCTGTTACTTTTAATAACTTCATACTACCAGAAGTTTTATAAACTGTATATATCACATAAGCTTTCTCTTTTAAGAAAGTTACTTACTGTTCATTGGGGGCTGATAAGTGCTTAATTTTTAATGCTTCTAATACTGATTTTAATACTTTTAATACTAATAATTAATGGAAAAGGTGAATAATCTGATATGCTTTCAAAACGAAACTTTTACAAAAATGTTTTAAAAATGCATGTAATTTTTTTTTGCCTTAATTCAGTTTGATGAATCAAAGTCCCTGATATTTTAATTTATATTATTTTCATTTTATATATTTATTTATATTTAAGTTTTTTGTGGTTTAAAACACAAGGAGGTTTTGTGTGCTGTTACTTACAACATATTTTTCAGTGTATGGACCAATTCAACATGTGTAAATACAAGAACATCTTAATTTTCCCAAGCATGAAGAAATCAAGTACTTTATATTCCAAATGCTAATTCTCTTGCTTGCATGAAGGGATTAAGTAGATGATCTCCAGAGGCCCTTTCCAACCTTAAGTGTTCTGGGATTCTGGACGAAGCCAACAATTTTGTGGTGCAGGCTGTCAGAGTAATGCTAAAATGCTGACATTCAAGGTTAGTTTGGCAGACACCAAAATCATGTCATGAAGTGAGTGCTCGTGGTGGCTATTGCAGGAATATTAAATATCAAAGACTTTGTCCCAGTCTGAGCGATAAGGAGCTGGGTGACTCTTGCACAAGAGATTCCACAAATAAAGCTCTTCTTTTCACATAGGCAATGTTGTCAGCTATCTCTGCTTCGGCCACAGCAAACCCACAAATCTTTCCAGCATGTATGTGATTTCTTCAGGAGATTTCTCTCTCTTTTTACACATCGCTACAGTCTGATTTGGGGATTTGATAACAGTAAGAAATTGTAGTAAAAATTTCTTATCCAGTTCATCCCCCTTTTCTCTGTGGAGATTTCCACAGTGAATGAGATTGAAAAATGTCTAAGTGGTGTGCTTGATGCAGACAGTGCTCTTATTTATCCTGTGATGACCTAATAGCAGCAGCAGCACATGCCCTTTTGATAGAGAGGATTATTGTAATTTCCTCCTAGAAAGGCTTCCAGCAGCTCAGCTCTGTCACTTGCAGCCTGTTCAGAATGCAGTGACACACTCACATCCTGTCTTGAGCAAGTACAATCCTCTGCATTGTACCTTCACTCATTTACTTTATCTGTTACGAAGTAGATGTTTGATTTTAAAGTTTGCTGTCTTAGTTTTGAAATCCTTAATGGTTCAGAAAGTGGCTATTTTCAAAAACTCCTCCACAAATATCATCTTGACAGATATCACCACCCCCACAGCACATTTTAGGAATCTCAACATCACATCTTAGGTTGGCAAGTTATGTCCTTTGCCGTGATAGGCCTTCAGGTAAGGAACTCCCCCAGGAAACCTGTCTTGAACCATATATCCTTATCAGAAAACATTAAAATTGAATATACATTCTTGGCCAGTTTTTTTCAATATGTTTCTTATTGTTCAGTGTAATTTCTATTGGGACTATATTCCAGTTCCTCTCCAGTAATTATTGGATTTGTTTTGTCAAATTTTCTTTTTCTCTTATTTCCCTTCAAATTTTATTTTTCCCTAAGCATACTACTGATTTAGTTATATATAGTGCCTTCTGAATGGCATTTCATGTTTTATGTCGAGAGCATGAACTCTCTTGTGTTAACTTAAACAGTATGTCAACATAATTGCTTACTAAATAATACACAGGCTGTTTTTACATTTAATGCATTTCTAAAACTTGTATTGAATCTTTATTCCTCTTCTTTACAAGGAATTATCCCTTTCATCTTCCTGCAGTGTAAGTTACTAGGCTTCAGCTGTACAAAGCTGTAGACAGAAAGGAATCCTCTTGTCTGCTTGTCTTGCTGTCCATCTTGTTACTTTTATTATTGTTCTTGTAATCATGATGAGATGTTTACAGCCATGTTAGTATGATGCTTAATTTTCCTCATTGATGATAAAGTGAAAAGGCTGTGCTTGAAGAAGCTCGGACTAGATGCCAAAGGTAATGGCTTCAGTGAGGTCAAATGGATTCTGCACTTGTGAGCATTCATGAAGTACTTTGTGCGAGACAATATATTTTCTTCTGTTCCATGCCTGAAATTTCAGTCTAATAATTTATAATTAATAATAATTTATAACTTGAACTGAGTTGTGGAATTTGTTTGGACACTTTTTACTAAGTTGCTCTAAATACTCTTCCATGCACTGATAGTACTCCCTTTCACCTGAATACAGTACCATATTTAGATGCACCAAACTTGAATCCATCAAAGGTTTATTAACTACATGAAGGATTTATTTTTTCACCTCTCACATACTCATTGATTTCAGATTCTCATTGGCTTGCTTGACTCATCGGGATACAGTAACAACATCTGTGATTTTATTCATTAACTATTACATATGTAATTAATCTTAGGTACAAGAAAATTTCTGCAGCCTTCAGCAAACTATTCAAGTGTTTTTCAAATTAGGCATATACATTCATGCTTGCAGGTTTGTGACTACAAGCTGTAGTACTGCAAAGACTTCAGCATTTGTTCAAGTTTACTAATTTTGGATGTTGTACCAATGCCACAATTGTTCTTATCATGTCAAATGCTGACCCATTAAGACTTTGCCTAACTATTTGATGTGATGGTGTCTTCTTAAACGATTTTAAATCCTTTGAATTTTACACTGTCTCATGGGTGCAAGTTACTTAAATAATCCAATTTAAATGATCACAATTCAGAAGTTTTCTAGACTGTATTATTACAAAATGAAAGCTAGTCTGAAGTGGGAAAAAATAGTTGGTGGGTGGTTCCTTCTTCTTACATCAAATTTTACAAGTTAGATATTTTCAGAAAAAAAAATAAAGGAAGTGGAGGAAGTTGACAAGCATACCTGAATTAGATCTTCCTAAATTTTACTTTAGTGCTAACTCCTTGCTCTGTAAGATTAGCAAATTAATGACTTCTTTAAATTTTTTGGCTTGTTATTTTTAGTAGTCTTCCAATGGATTATGGTCAATGTCAATGCCAAGGAACCTTTTAGCCCAAATAATTCTTGAAACAATCTAAAAGTATCACATATTATTAAGCTGGAAATTTACAGATCCTTATTACTGGATAGTCTTCAGGGTGACTTACTCTTAACCTTAAGCCTTGAGCCACAATCTCAGCAGAATGTGGTGTTTTTAATAGCACTGGTTCCTATGAGCAAATTTTATTGTGGCATCATGGAATGCCATGCATTCTTTTGCTTGTGATTTATTCTCCTTAGATACAAAATGATAAAAGAGATATGTTAACCTATTTTTATTCAAAGTACAGAAATAGCTCTGTTACAGTTCAGGGATTGAATAACCAGTATTAACATACTACTTGTTCTTAGTTATGCTATACCTGATGCTCACAGTGAGAATGTTGATCAATTACTGGGAAAGATATAGAGCACATTTTACAGATCATTGCTGAATATTACATTCTTCTGTTTGTGTTCCCGAAAACACTGCTGAAAATCAAAAGTGTAAAACTACTACATTCAATTATAGATAGTGTGTTTCAGTGCTGGTTGCAACCTTGTTCTAGAAGAAAACTCACACTGAGATGGCTCAAATTATCCTTTAAGAATTACAATATTTTATATTATTTTTCCCTCTTGTTTGGATACTTAGGTCACTTTTCTGGGATTTATGTCCTACATATGTATGAATTTATACAAATAAGAAAAAAGTATGTCAGAATGCAAAATTTATCTCAAACTTGAGGGAAACTGTTACTCGATTAGCTGTTTTTCAGCATGCAGCTAGAAACTGGCTGTTAGGCAGAAAGGAGAAAAAGACAGCTTATCTTGCTTTTCTGACATTTACCAGTCTGTGACTGATAACCCAGGCTCACCCTGACCTTGGCAGCATTGCACAAGTAATCTTTATGAGAGGATGAATTTTAAGCATTTCCCTAATATATTAGACACAAAAAAATCCATTCCTTTAACAAACAAATAGATTTTCTTATTTTTTCTTCATATCTTGAACAAATATATTTGGACATCTACCCAGGACTTTAAATTCTCCATTTCTCATTCGATCTCAGTCCTCATTGTAGTAAGCTGGGACTTGATGGAGTGCATAACTGAAGGTTACTTCTGAAGTCTTTCTCTGTCATTAATTTTGACATGTTCAGATTGTGTTGCTTAGTGATCTAAAGCTGGAATGTTGCATTAGAATTAACGACGTCGCATCAGGGACATATTTTTAGTGTATTTAAGATGAACTAAAATGATGAACTTTTCCCCTTATCAAAGGAAATGCACTACTACAAACAGAGAAGGTAGGACAAAAGAAGAGGTGCCATAAGTATTGTCATGAGTTCAGATACTAAGATAGGAGACACCAGAAAAGTCAGATGATTGAATAAATCAGAACTAATCAAACTGACTGATTGATTTCTTAAAGTTCTATGTGTTTGATTCTAATGGAAGCTTCATCTCTTCAGGACATTGCATATAATATTTATTTAAATTCCAGTTTTACTTAAAATATATGCAAAAGTTAGAACATTATTACACATTTTCAAAGTATTTTCCCTTTCCTTTCATTTTATGTAACTAATGAATTTATCTTTTAGAGACCACAAAAGGGAAATAAGATACACGTACATGGAGGCAAAAAGTCAGAACAGAGACTTTAAGCTGTAATGCGATCAAGGTATCACCCTGCTTCATAATCTCAGATCAAGCAGCAAGAGATTAAAAATGAACTCCAGTTGTAGCATGTATTTTCTGAAGGGCTGTGCTAGCTAGTCTTTGAAAATCTTAGACTTACTGAAGACAGCACAAGCAAAATGTTATACTACATTATTATTAGATTTTCAGTTACAGAGAGTACACAGTCACTCCTAAAATGCAAACCAAGAGTTTTTTCATTATTTTCTAGCTGACAGAAGACAAAAAGGACATAGAACTAAATCACTTATTACCAATCATTATTTCACAAACAAGGAAGAATTAAAAGTCACTGCACACTCCAACAGGTGCACAGCACTGTTGAGATGAGCCACTATTTCTATGCAATGCACATATTTACCCTTCACACATCTTGCTTTCATAATGTGCATGACATGTAATCCTATATCCAGCTACAAACCCCACAGCCATGACGCTGGACCTGATTTCTGCAGTAAATTGTAAGAAGTCTAGCAGCAGTCAAAAACAATGTGACATTTTATGTTAATATCCATTGTTAATTTAACAAAGGATTCAAGTTTATAATACTTATGAAAAATCAATCTCACAACAGATATTGACCAAAATACATGTAATTTCTTACTAACAATCTTAATGTACTGCATATGTTGTACCATATTTTTCACAACTTACTTTTCTTTTAGTGAGACCAGGCTCAAAATATGCCCTGTTCCATGTAATTTTAGGTCTTACTGTATTCCAAAATGATTTTTGCCCTGTCAAGTAGAAAGTTTCACACATTGGATTTGAAAGATGTCCAAAGTTTGAGGAGAAAACTACATAAAAATATAAGCAAATATATCACTACATTCTCATACAGATTTGACAGCAAACCAGAATCCAATATGTAATGATGAATTATTCTGTGTGAGTGAATTCTGCCACCTGTACCTTGGATAATGGAAGACTAATTTGATTAATTACAGGCTATAAATTTCAGACATAATAAGTACGGCCAGTCTCAAATATCAAACAATCTAAACAATCTACTCAAAGTCAGTGTTGGTATTTGACAAAACTGGACAGAGATTCAGCCTTGGAAAGACAATTCTAGATTTATTCAGACAATGCTCAAGAATGTAGTATGGTCATTCCTTTAGGTTTAATCCACTGTTTTCTTTCATGGCATTGTTATAGTTATGCATAAGCTGGTATTTCCAAAAACTCCACGCTGGAATCAGTTTTATCAGGATGTAGGTATTAATTTTGTTTTCAGAGGGAGGTGGATGCAAAAAGTTCACAACTTCATTAATCTTCATTAATTTGAAAGTAAGTTCTTATAAGCATCTTTTTTTCTGTGTTACTTTTCTACAAAAGTAAAAGAGAAAGGCTTTGCTCACTTCGGATAATTTCAAATTGCTGTTAATATAAAAGGCCTCTAATAGCATATGAAATAGGTCTCTACACATAACATACTGAAAGCAAAATATGAGCAAGGAACCCCATTAGTTCACCTGACTCTGACAGCAGAGCCATAGAGAAGTGTTAACACTTCAAACAGGACTAAATATTATGGAATCTATCTAAACCAAAAAGCAAGGAGTGCCTTCTTCAGCTGCATTACAATTTGTATGGCAGAACAATGATCCAGAATGGAATTTGGCCAGGGTGTTAGACATATGAAAATCATTGTAGAATTAATATGGTATCTTTACCATTCCCAGTGATCAGGATCTTGGTTGTAATTCATTAGTAACACATTCTTTTCTGTTAGCGTAATGCCTTCAAACTATCATTGGTTGAAATGTCTTTATTGCCTGTACAGGTTTGGAGTCTTTTGACTGGAGACCCGTTATTTAACCTGTTATTCTTTGTACTACTGGAGTTTATAGGAAGATACTGTCCCTGTCCTAAAGAATTTGCAATACATAAATCTGACCCTGATTGACCCTGATTAGTTTGTGAGAATCAACAGGATCACAGCACATGCTGGCATGACTGTAGCAACTTGAGGAAATGTTTTTTTCATTAATCAGGGTGACCATACACCACACAGTTTAAGAGTATTTGACACCTCCTTGATTGAGGTTGACAAGTCTTAAAAAGATGAACATCCAATCTCACCCTCTTACATGGCAGCAGAGCATGGCTCTGACTTAGGGTTTAGGAGACAAGCAATTACCACTCTCCTGTATGCATATCTGTCTCCATGCAGAATGTGCTTTGTCTGTGGGAAGCCACAAAGCCTGATTAATTTTGAAAGTATTCTTACAGTCTGTTCCAGGTAGAGTCAGACTCTGTTCTTGCTGCTTTTCTGCTTTTTTATCAGATAAGCCAGGCTGTGAAAACATCTTGAATTAATTTATGGCATGTTTTTGACATTTCTATTTAGTAGAAGCCATTACTGACTCAGGTAGTTTTCACTTTTGCAACACAACATGGGTAGATAACAGGAAGAATGTACTTACAGTATTTAATCGTGCATAATTTGTTAAATCTGATATAAAAAAGAGAATGCTGGAGATTTCTTACCTGGATATAAATAAACCACAATTTGATACATTTTCTTGGAAAATATGCTGTTTAAGAGCAGTGCACTGATACTTACTGGTCATTTATGTATGACCTAGTTGTAAAATTATCTTCCTATTACCTACAAAGAGAGGAAATTTAAGTTTACAACCTAGGAAATCCCTCTGACACAATTAAGAACTTGTTTCAATTATTCTGCTCTTACTGTTAGCAGAATATTTTAAAGCCAGATTTATTATCTGGAAGACATACTAACCTTGAATCAGTCCTATCCAAAATGTGGCTTTATGGTAAAAAAGTATAAGAAAAAATATACAGTTCTCATCTGACTCTTATTTATTGTATCATTTGTAAAGTACTGCTTGTTTTGCACCTTGAATATTATTACTGACTTCAAACTCTCTCTAGGGCCAAAAGTGAATTTTCTGTTACAGACATAACAATTTACTAGATATGGAATGTATTTTGTCCAGTCTTTTTTTTCTGTTCCTTGCAAAATTGAAATTAATCTCTGCTGCTTGAGGCTGCGTAGTATACTGTCATTAGTTGGGGACAGTAAAAGTCATGAATTTTCAGTAGTAGAAAAGCCTTGGGATTTTCAGCTGTTTCTGAGATCTTAATCAAAAATGTTACTGATTGCTTGGGAATCAGTGAACACACTCCTGAGGAAAAAAAAATGGCAGCATAACCGTAATATTATTCACGATGGGTTTTTATTAAATGGAACAGTAATTCATAATGATTATTTTTTATCATTTTTTTTACCTCACTATGTAACATAGGAATGTCAATATTATCCATTTTTGCTCTATGCAAATGCCTCAGAAATATCAGTGCTTTTGATCTATTTGAGACAGTTTTGCTCACACAAGTAGCTTTTAAAACTTAGGTTTTCCTTTTGAATTCTCAGCAAGTTTTAACATATTCAAAATCTTTGCCGATTCAGGGGTTGTGAATCCATGGCTTTGTAGTCACCAGACACTTCAGTAACAACAGAATAAATTCTGGTTTAAGAGAATTAACTTTGTGCTGATGACAGAAACTCCAGCTGGTAAGATAAATGGAAACAGCATTTCTCAATCTTTGAAGGACTTTAAAGGTGAGAAACCATTGCATTTCACTTTACTTCTGCTATTACCATTACATTATTCTTTGTTAGCACCAGCTAAAATTTGTCCACTTTTAACCGTGTATGACTGAATAGGAGTTAAGCATTTTTAAAAATACATTGACTAATGTCTAGTCAGACTACTGAGTTTCAAAACCTTGGGGGTTTTGGATCTTTTTCAAACAGAAAAGAGGAAGTACTTCCTTTTACAACACCATGTCAAGACAAGGACACACACTCTCATATATGCTCACACATACAAAAAAGGTACTATTCAAGTCACTTCAGAGTATACTCATAGCCACATGGGATCCTAAATAGCAGGAAGAAAAATGCTTTGAAAAAAACCAGCAGCTTATTTATGCAGTGTTTCAAGAATTAAATTATTGCTGTGCAAAATACAAGGATAGTTATTGAGATTAGGTATCACAGTCAGTGTTCCGTCTTAATAAAGCAACAGGTTTTACTTTCCATGCATACATGTGCATGAACTATTTTAAATCCTTCTCTTTATAAAAATTATGGTTGCTGACAGCATTCAGATTTCATTTTCAGCAGTGTAAATATGAAATAACAGGATTGGCTAGGGTGAAGTTTCACTCAGAGCCATGCATTTGAATAGCCAGCATCACAGTGCTGGCCCTGGGGCTAAATGCACATCTCTGCAATGCATTTTTGGTAGCAATAAGGAGATGCTGTGTTTTCAGAGGACTGTATTGACTGCAAAGTACATCAATCAAGGCCACCTCACTCACAGTGAAAGTCTGCATTTTAAAACAGCACTAAAACAAAATAGTCATTGTGTTTTGACAAGGGTCTTAACTATTTATAGCAGAACAGCCAGAACTGCAACTAGCGCTGGATCTCTCAAAACTATAACTCCAAACCTGGAAGACACACTATTACTAGGGGCTTCTTCTTTGTAGCTTTTTTCAAATACAGTCTCCATTGTCAATGTAAACATTCAGAAACCCAGGCTAATACTTCTTTTTAAAATGCAGACTTGATTTATGACAGCTGCATTGGATCGTTAATCATATATTATCTTTATGGGAGCTTTTTTCTAACATATGTTAATTGGCTGTTTTCTGTGACAAATTATGAGCTCTTACTTTGATGAGGTTCAATTGCAATCATGTTGGAGTTGAGTATGTAGAGTTTCCAGCCCCCACTGGCTCCTTAAACCACTACAAACATCTGCACGTCACTGCAGTGCTGAGTAATGCCAGGATTTGGGTTGATCTGGTCTCTGTTCTGAGTTTTTTCCATGGGATATTTTCAGCTCTTTGCACTAAATCTGTTACAGGGTTTGCTGGTTGTAGCAAAAAAGCTAACATTAATATCTTGTATGGGTTTATTAGTGAGAAATGTTTAACAATATACTGAAATATTTTTTAATGTTCAGAATTTTCAATGCCTTTTTAGAAATTCTCTCTCAGCTTTATTGATTCAAGTTTACTGGTGTCATATAGCATTTCCAGAAGCAAAAATGCTGCCTGCTTTTTGAAGCCAGTGATTTTTTAATTCCTAAATGTAATATTTACAAGTTTAAAAAAAAAATTACTTGAGAAATGGTTGGCTTCACTTCAATTTATAAATTTTTATCCCTCCCAAAAAAGTATGCTTCTGAGTTCAACAGGAGACATGTCTAATTCTGTTTTACATTATCTTCCTGTTAGTAAAGCAAATTTTGCACTGAAAGTTAATGTCTTTCTATCTTTTTTATATTAAGAAAAATCACGCTTACATATGTTCAGTACATAAATTAAGGAAATTCGGAAAAAAACTACAATGGAAGTTGCTGCGTTTTTTATTTGGTATTTAATCTTTTGATGATACTTGGACATCTTACTGTATTTTATACAGTGATCCATTGGAAATACTGAGACAAAAAATGTGTGTTGTTGTTTAATGCTTTTACTCAAAGCTGTACTTTATGAATCTAATATGAAATGTTATATATTTTAAAAGCAAGAGAGCAGCCTGTTCATAAAACTGTGTCAAATAGTATCAATTACATTGCAATTAATTTAGCAGAACACTACACAGCTCAGCTTTGACCTAAACCAAATGGCATTAGATAAATCTGTCCCATTTGTTCTTCAGAGAGAAGACAGGGGTTAAATTTCCAAGCAGGTGTTAAAGTTTAGAACAAGAGCCAGATGTGTATGGAAGCTAATTCAGTCTCATGAGAGTGGTTTTAATTCAGCTATTTCCCTGGAGTACCACACAATCAATGAGTTCCAAATCCTGGGGCTACCTGCGTTTATGTGAAATCATGGGAATATTTCTTCACAGATTATCACTGAACATGTGTAGAAAAAATTAGATCAGAAATTAAAGGCAAAAAGTTAATCTCAGAATTTACATGAACATCATATTTCTTTGAATTTCTGCAGTGGAGAGGTGACAACTAAGTGGAAATGCTTACAGAAAAGTTGGTTGTACAAGGATAATTGTAACCAATGCGAAACTCAGACCATGGATATTTAATATGTTTCTCTAGTCACTGATTGTTGTCAGCAGTATTTTACAAAGTGAGCATATGTAGGTCATACACAGCACAGTGAAGATCATTAAAGATAAGTGAATTGAATTAGAGAGGGGTTTCAAAATTATGATTTTGAATGTGTTGTCCCTACTTCAGAATGTCGGTGAATGTAAAGTGATGCATTGTATCTTGAAATAGTCTACAAATGACATTCAGTTCTACTTGCTAACATAAGCTTAGTTGGCTTTAAGAAAATAAAGCAAGGTAAAGGGAGATAAACGTGTGAAAGAGAGGGTTTGGCACTTTATTGGATTTTGAGGCCTGTGAGCCATGTGTCTTAATTGGGGCCAGTTGGGATCATTTAACAACTGCTGTCAGAAGATCAAATTTAATTCTCTTTATAAAAAGACCACAATGGGATAGAGTTAAACAAATTGTCATCTGAGATTTCAAATGAACTAAGCTTTAATTAGGTTGATTAGGATGCTGTAAGAGAGAGAAGGAAACAGGAAATTGATGTATTTGCTGGGTACCATGATGGACCTTATATGACAGTACTGTCAAATATCTTTATTTCAAGAAGATATGCATTAGCATAAAGGATGATAGAACTACAACAACATGCATATATAAATGTGTTAGGTATGCAAGGTAACTATAACTTCCTGAAATTAGTGATTTTAAATATGAATATTAATATTTTTATTATCGTAATCTTGGCCCTTAACATTTCTTTTATACATTTTTAAATACTCTATATTATCTTCTTTATTTGTTTATGTACTCATTGATTATGCCAGACAAGAAGTATAGCCCTCAGAATTTCTCTATTGCATAATAAATATTCACTGTACTTAGTTCTCAGAACATTTGCATGAGCAAATCCACTGGTTCCTTATCCCAGATGTCCAACAGAAAAACTGAATGAAAAATGAAAGTGACATGAAATATTTTTGGCAGAAAAGGGGGCAGATCTTGGACATGTTTGTATCCCAACCTTGAATCCAATTCTTTGAATTATGCTGCCTGCTACTTTTGCCACAGCTGCCTGTTTCTGAGAATATGTTTTATCAGAAATTATCTTACATATCAATAGAGCTCAAAAAGTGCCATTTCTGAGAAAATGTAATGTACATTCACAGCCACAATAAGATTTATCTAATGTATCTTTGTATTGATTAGGTTTTTGCTTTTTCAGCATGCTTTTAGAATAATTGTAAGATGAGCAATGCTGGCAATGTTCCTATTAGAAAGACAAAATGCTCACTGAAGGTTGAATGGAGACTATCAAGCAAGTTCCACTGTATTTTCCTTCAGCAAATTAAGAATATTTTATGTCTATTTTCTGATATTTGTCAAGGGTGTTGACTTTTTGCATTGGCTATTGCCAAATGCAGTGCATTATATATGAGTAAGAAATAAATAAATCAGCTGCATGTGCTAATGGAGTGGTTATAGCTGAGGTTCTGTGAGCAGGGTGTGATGCTCACTTGTGGCTTTTGTAGTTACAGAGAGTAGCAGGTGTACCTCTGTGGTAAACACCATCCCTTTCGGTAGAAATTTTCCTTTTACAAGTCTTGAGGTAAGAGCTGTTAGACTCCAATTCTGTGAAAAATTAGAAGATCAAATCCACATGTGCAAAGTATGAATTAGTTACCTAGCACAGTTTTCAAAAACTAAATATGAACTATGATGTGCTAGAGCAGCACACAATATTAGAGGAGGCTATTTATGTCTTTGTAACTAATGCAGATACAAAGCTGCAGCTCTTTTAGCTCTTTATCATATCAGAGCATAACTCCTCAGTGTGTTGTATATCTTAGGTTTCTCTTTCTCTATTTTCATGTGACTATATTTAACAGAAATAAATCTACTGTTTGTCTGGTTTTTAACCACTAAGGACAAAAATAAAATTTGTAGGATACCCCACTAAACTACAACAACAGAAAATTTCTTCCTTAATAGACAATTTAAGCAGTTATTTCAGACTTTTTTTTTTCTCCCATGAGGCATTTTTTTACATTTTTGACACAGCAAATTCCATGTTATCTTTCCTTTCTTAGAAGCAGCTTCATCTGTTTATGCATTTTCCTAGTTCCAGACCAGTGGGAATCCAGTTTGTATCTTCTAGCATAGAGAGATCCTTCTTGTCAAGATGCAGCTAGGAGGCAGAAAGCAAATAGCTTCAGCCAGTGATTTATGGCGGGCTAACACTAACAGATATGGCCACATATTTTATTTCTCAGTGGTCACAACCATTGGTTTCTCCAACAGATGCTTCATCCTGGACATGCAGAATTGCAGGCTTGAGACACAAGGCAAATATATGTGCAAGGTTTATTTCCTATCAAGTGGCTTGTAAATTCTTTGTAATTGTAAGTGCTTCATTGCTATACTGCCAGTGTACATTTCTTCCCTTCTTTCAGATCAAATCCGCATCCACATGAATTCCTGTGTTTCTGCATAAATTATCTGTATTTTGTATGTTTAAGAGAAGCAACCTGTCCTAATTTATGAGCTTTGCCATTAGAAAGGACACATATTTCACAGACGTAGTTCCTCACTTCTCTGCAGTGAAATGTAGGTGTAGGGTTTCTTTTTATTATTAGCCTTATTATGTACATGACATACATTTCATCTCCTTTTGTCCTTGGGAAAAAAAAAAAATTATCTGAGTGGGACTGGAAGACTTTTGACTTGTCATGGTCATTGGGAAGATTGATATGTTTCCCTTGCTTTTTTTTTCCTCCTTCTTCTTCCTTCTCTTGGTTTTAAGCCTGCAGCTGTCTCTGGGAAAGCAGTTGTGTTCAGGGAGTGTCATAATTTTTATACTCATATTTATCATATTACTATTCATACAGAAAGAATGAACTGTTATCAGATTAACAGCTCGTCACAAAGTTGTGCAGTCTACATATTACAAGAACTATATTTAATTCTTGAGATTTCTGGAAAGGACAGGAGTTAAAGCAAAAAAAAAGGTGTTTCTAGAACTCAGTATACAAAAAAGAAAAGCAAAACATCTCTGTGTCTAATCATTCATCATGAAGAAAGAAATTACCAGATGAAGGGCATACTGATCTAAAGTTGCATTAAAAAATGAATAAAGTTACTTAAACATGAATTATGTGTTTAGGTTTATGCTATAAGAAAACCAACTTTTTGTTTCTGTGGTAGTATAGCTAAAATGGTCTACAACTGATAAATTATTTCTATACAGAGATATATCTCATTTTCCAGCTTCTATAGCAGAAAATAAAGGATCAATTTGGAGTACACTGAGGAGCCAAAGAATTAGACAACATAAAGGTGATTGATTTTTTCCAAAATTGTTAGTGTACATTAGTTACTAACTCTGCTTATAATATTTATCTTTTTCAGTACTACTGGTGGATCTGTTATCATGTTGGTATGAGCTAAAAGGAGTAGAAATAGAAGCCTATAACATAGAAATCAGTAATATTCTCTAAATTTGAAGTCATGTGTGTCTGAGACTCCTTCCGTCTTTGAAGAGTGATAGACTTGGGTGGCTGGTTGCATTATACAAGATCTAATAGCAAAAAAATAAATAGTATATCTAAGGTATTATAATCAAAATTTTCAAGCCTGAGTAGGTGTTTTCATACAGCAAAATACTATTAAATAGCTTGAGAGTCTGGCATACAGAGATTCCATGGGACTCCAAAGGTTTGTACAGATTTTGTGGAATTTCAGTGGCTCGGGACATCTGTGAAAATGTTTAATGTTTAATTACTTCATTTCTCTGGTAGGAAGCTGAACCATGTTAAGGGATATGCTTAAGAGTCATTGTCCATTTTTCACTTGAGTAGCCAGCCAAATTCAAGGTATTATATAGGTTGTCATCATAAGAGCAGGGAAACTCATAAGTGACTCAAATGTTTCCTTAAAACTGTTTGTTTAAAAAGATTTATTATATCTCTAAATGCAGCAAGCCTTGAGAATTGATGTCCATTATCAGGTATTAATGTTTGAGTTCCCTATCCCATCAGCTGAACTCTTAACCAGTGTCTCTATATATTCAGCTACTTCTTCTTATCATCACAAATTAAGAGCCTCTACAAAATGATACCTAATAGAGGTCTTTGCTATTCTTTTTTTTTCAAATTTTCAGGACTATAAGATCACAGAAATTACTCACCAGCATAATCCTATAACTTCTATCTCTTTCATCTTCCGGACATTACACAAATTATTCTTAAAATGTCAACACCATAAGCCACATTTTCAATTCAGAAAAAAATGTTATGCCACCCCAACATGTTTATACAGTTTTCCCGTCAAGATATTTCCCATCACAAACCTGAAACTGTTTTACTTTCATTCAAGCTTTACCTTGGCAACTTTTGTCACTTAATTTTATTATGTTGGAAAGGATTCCTTTCGTTAACCCCTTGACAATGTTTCCATGGAGTCTGTTCTCTGGTAGAGGTTTTTCATATAATGAGGAACTTATTTGCAGTCTCAAGGGTTTTTTTTAATTTGTACCTTTATTTTCACAGTTTTAGGGTATTTTTATCCACAGTTTTTTCTCCTATTCTACCTCCTTAGATAATCCTTCCTTATCTTCATCTTAGTCTTTGAACCAAATACAGTGCTCAGTCATTTTTTTGCTCGGTAATTTAAAGACACTTTGAGTTCTTGTTATGGTTTGTTCCATTTATTTATGCCACAAAAATACTGTTTCTAAAAGCTTTCTCTTTTCTCTAAAAACTTCCTGAAATTATTTATTCACAACTGTGTAAGATGTTCCTTTTCAAAATGTGATTATAAGGTTTCTGCATTCCAAGTCTTTGTTCCTCCTCACAGAGATGAAGTGGCAGTGCAACACAAACCTGGAAGAGCAGAACTCAGTGATGTTGTTAAACTATAGATAGACACGATTACAGTGAGGAAAAAGGAGGATTCCTTTGGAGGATTCCAGAGGATTCTTTGAGTGAGAAGATGATCCTTGGTCAAGGTGTATAAAATTTCTCTGGAGCTTGTTGGATGAAAACAAAGGAGACAAGACCAGTGTAGATCTTGACAAGTCCTTCCATTTTATCCAAACTTTAATTGTCTTCTCCATCTGTTCTGCCTATTACTTCTAGATTCATCATTGACCATGGTTTAGACAGACACTGTCTAAGCGCATGTACCAAGCTTCCTAGCATTCAGCAAATTATAAGCAGAAAGTAATCAAAATCCTGTTAGGAAATAATCCTTTTTAGAATTAATCCATATTTTCTTCAATAGATGAAATCTAAAATTGCCTGTCACTGATATTGGCATTACTAAGCACTTGTACCCAAGTTCAGACTATGATTTGATATCGTATTATATATTTTTTTCCAATAGTACCTGGAATATTCCCCTGATTCTTAAAAGCTATTTGGGGGATTTAAGTTCCACAGGCTTCCTCACATGCAAACATTAGTAACAAATCTGCACATCTAGATCTAACCGCAGTCAGAGACTGCTTTCAGGTGATGCAATAACCCTTAACTCTAGAGAGCTTACATTTTCCTGTAATAAGCCAATACTCTCCAAACTCTTTTCTGTTTAAGACTGCTCCCAAACTGTAGCACTAGTATTTTTCCTGGTGTCCAATATGTCTTTCAACACAAGCAGACCAAAATCAGAGTAACTCCAAGACCTTTTCAACTCACAAGGCGCTAAATCTTACCCTGTTGACCACTGAAGCGCTTTCTCTTCTTTAGCTCAGTAAATCACAGACTGAATTTGTAAAACACCTTTCATGATATTCTTATGGATCTAGTAATGATAATTCAATCCAATCAAACTATTAGCTCAAAATTATCAAGACTCCTAGGTGAATTTGCAGTGGTCCAATTTCCCTACTCCATTTTCAGTCAGATTCCCATTCCTAGCCACTGTCTCCATTTCAGACCAATTAGGTGATTCAGTTTTCAGTCCCTTTTCTTTTTTCCCCTTTTGTTATTAGTGTGTCCAGTTGAATAAACTGTTATTCTTGAGGCAGTCTGAAGTACCTTATGGATCTTATTACATATATGTTGGTCAGACTCCTATTATGTCCTTATAGCTGCTAAGAGTACGTCAAGAACCTAATCATAAACAATTTCTTCAAACTATTTACTTTAAATTTTTTTGTGTGTGTGTGTCATGGGTATATGTGGAAATACCACCCAATAATTATTGTAGTTTTAAAATTGTGTCTTCATGAGTATATATTTTATACTAACATTTCTCTTAATTGTTTTCCTTAAACCTGAGTTAGTGTCTGCATTATTTGCTTTACAGATGAAATACTCTTCTTCATTTTAGCAATCTTCAGAAATGTTGTAAATTAGCCAAGTCTTCCTTTCTTTCTCAAGTATAGCAGGCACATATCTTACTGGAGTCCAGGGCAATCAGTTTTCATCTGGTGGTTGCTTGTTGTGGTGTACTGCAAGGAATGACTCATCATCTGAGGCAAATTCCACAATCACATGGAAGTATTTTGATCTTCTGTCATGGTTCTTTACCAGTATGACCAGGTTTGGCATGGCATGCACGCAGTATTCATTAAAATCTTCCACCACTATGCTGGATGGATGTTTTTCAGGACATATTGTGAAAGATAAGCTAAAGTAATTTTTTCCCTTTCATACAGGCATGGATTGGTTTAAATAGGCAGATGCAGACAAGGTATTCTGTGTCTGCGTACCTCAGTCTCTTGAAAAGCAGGATCTGTGGCACAGTGAAATAGGGCAACTGTTAAAAAGTATCCTCCTGTCTGCTATTTTGGCAATGATTTAGGTTTTTGTATTTTGGCAATGATTTAGTTTGCCCCAAAAAACTTTTCAGGGGAACTTTTCAAAACAAGAAACTCTTCCACCCATAATGCACAAGTTCTTGCTCTGTGAGATAATTTGGTACTGTATTTGAGTTATAAACTACATAGACCACATTTGTCTGAAGCATTCTTACAATGAGTGTTTAGAAGTATTTAATTCCAAATTTAAAAAAACAAACCACATTGCAAAATATTATCATGGCTGTTCCAAGGCATACAAAATAACATTCTTGATTAAGCTAGTAACTCAGCTGCAGGACAGGAATTTTCTGCAATTTGTTTCTACATTGTCCTTATACTAGGAATATGTTGAAATGTAAACAAATAAGGTACAGCTCCAGAAGTTCAGATTTAAAATAAACACATTCTACTATCCTTTATACATAAACAAATAAACTAATAAATTGAGTATCCATTGAAATAATCTTACAAGTCCAGCAGATGCTTTCAAAATCATTAGAAAAATTAATGAAATCAAATCAAATAATTTAAGTTTTCTCTTAAAATTCTAAGTAAGAATTTACATATTGGGAATGATTTTGTATTTTGCGACTTTATGAACATTTTACTCCTGCCTTGGTTCAGAACTTCATTGCCCTGGAATTATTCTCCATTATAATTTAAGCTCAGGCCATAAACTGGAAGTCAGGTTAGATAACTGAAAATATAAGAAGCCTTGGTAGTTAGATTCCAAATATTTTCTTTATATACAGATTTTTTGGTTTGATGTACCATCTCTCTAGTAGTCTCTACTACTTCATCTACTATAATTTATCCATTATGGCTTAAATGTTTGTTTTATATTTCCTGTAGCCAAATGCGTGATCTCTTGAGAGTTAAATTTAGTAGATTAAAATTAACTCTCTTCCAACCTTTTCATATGGCAGCCTGCCTATAAGATCAAAACACATAGGGGCAGGTTATGTTTGATTTCTAAATCAGAGTGTTGTGGACAGATGTTTGAAAGCTTAAGATGACTCAGATTCATTCATGGCTTTCTGCCTGGAGAGACATACTGTAGATCGTACCATTGCTGCTTTACTGGTATATTGCCATGGTGATGACATATATAATTTTATCATAACCTTCTGTTAATGGCCCAAACTGTATCTTTTGTTATGACCATGCAACCAAACCACAATGTGAATGTAAAGAACCACTTCTATCTTTGTCAGCTGATCTCGGTCAGATAATATGATAATTATTTTCACCCTTCTAGCATTTCTTTAAATTATATCCAGCTCACGGTGACAGACCCAAAATGAGTGAAGTCTTCAATTGATGCAGTATGCCCTACTGTTTCTTCACTGTGTAGCTGTCTTTGTCTGTGTGTGAAAGATAGTCAGTCAGGATTTTACAGAAACCAACTGACCATTTTATCTTAGTATGTGTCTCTCACTCTCAATGTTCTTGGTTACATTTTTGCAGATGATTTTTCATCAGAAAAATTGATTATGTGTACATTCATGTTTTTAGACACAGATTCAAAACTTGCTTGAGAAAACAGGCTTGCCTAAAAAGATTTCATAGACCTTTAAAGTTACTTTTATATATCAAGACAAGAATGGTAGGAGAAAGGGAATAACACTTTTTTCTTTACTTATAACAGCATAATAAAAAAAATATTGTTCTTCAGTTTTAACCCAATTAATCCACTCAGAATGTAAGCTGCTTAATGGAATAAGGACATCTTTATGAAAAGTTTGTTACTTTTGTAAAGCAACCATGAAAATGCTATAAACTCTAGCATATTTCAACTTGATTTTTCTCTGGCTCCCTTCTTGTTTATAAATTAAATATTTTTACTGTCTTGTTTTGATACTCCTTATTTCTCCTGGTGTAACTGCTCAAAGGATTCTCTGTCTGGCTGTTGCAGCAGAGCACATTCAGACAGTTCTGCTCAAAGAAGGAAGTGGACAGTTTTGGTTCCCATTTTGCACTTCTGGAACAGTTTAGGGAAGGAAGCACCTTTACACCTTTTATTGTTCGTGGTTGCTGACTTAATATCCTTCCCTGACTGCTCTGTGCATGCTTCCTGCCATTCTGTCAAGATTCTTCTGTGTTGCAGAGCAGGGATAGCGGGTGTGCATGTGTGTGTATGTGTGTGCATATGTCTGTGTGTCAGTGTTCAAAGGAGAGACAGGAGTGGTCAAGTGATTTGCTGCAGTTTTCATTTAGCTCTTTTCCCTTCTCGAGGCTCAGATCAATCTTCTGACAGCTAACACTGCCTCTGCCAGATCATATAATGAACAGAAGACTGCCAAAAATTAAGTTCCTCTTTTTTAAAGTGGTCTGGTTTGTTTTGGTTTTGGTTGTTTGGGGTTTTTTTTTTACTACTTGGCTTTGCAAATAAATGCAGAAAACAATAACAAAATAGCATTTAACTCTGTGTTTCTTTAAATGCAATTTGTTTGCACATGACTATATTATTAAGTTGGAAGTTTTCTTTTTTGTGGAGCTACTTCAACAAAGCTCCTTTTTAGATTCTTTTGGATAATTGAAGCCTGAAGTAATATTTGACTTTTGCAGTACATTCAACTTTTCTAGTCAATGTGCTTTATTAATGTTAGTAAAATAAAGATTTACCAGTTAACAGGAACTTTAAATACTTAATGCTGCAATCCTTGGTTCTGCAAGAACTTTCAAAAGGTATTGAGAGCACTGGTGAAGTCCTAAGCAGCTACAGAGAATTGTTGGTCTCCAGTGTTCTTTAAATTCTGTTTGCCTTGGAAATTACCAGGATTTGAAGGTTATAGCCCTTGTATGAGATGACTTGTTTTACTTATCTGAATTTCATGATTGGAAACCAGCGCAGCTATCTTTTTTTAATGTATGTACTAATGAAATATATAGAACTATAAGCTAACACCTAGTAAGAAGAGCATGTGAAGGTCTATGTGTTGATAGGTGTGTGTGTGTGTGTATATACATATCTGTGTCTGTCAGTGTATCTCTGTAAAAGAGTAAGAGAGATAAAGGGGAATACCACAGGCTTCCCAATTTCTTTTGAGTAGCAGTAAAAGTAGCAGAAATTGATGTTTTTTTAAAAGGATATAAGTTTGTTACAAAAATTGAAAAACTTTTATTTCAAGTTGGACTAGTAAGCAAAATGCAAACTAGGACATATAGGAAGAAAGATTTTTTTATCTTTTTTAATCCATGCAAGAAAATTCACTGCCTGTTGAAGCAAATTTATGTTTCTTCGCAAATTATATCTTTCATACAGATGACCTAATTATATGTTTTATACCAAATTCTGCTTATCAAGTCTTGCATGAATTACTTTAAGATAATTTTGTGTAGATCACAGGAATTTTAAGGTTCTGACTTTAAACTGTCTGTAAAATCTGTTGTTGTTTGAAGACTGGTCTTAAATGTTGAACTGATAAGTGTGTGGGAGGGACTCAACACACGGCTCCTCCACTGTGATTTTTATCCTTCCTGACCGAGTGTTCTCAGTATTAAGTGATTTTTTTTTCTGAACTCACTCAGCATCAGCATCTTGATCTGCAGAGCAGCTCATCTTCACTAACCAGCCACAACTGCTCTAATCTGCCCACGCTGACCTTCCACCCCGCAGTGAATAGCAGCTTAGGCAGACAGAGTGCTATAAACCAATAGTACCACTGGCCTCAGCTGAATGAAAGGAAAGGAAGTTGTTCCATGTGTATTTGCTGAGGATTAGAGTATTGGTTTGCTTCTACAGAGAAAGCCTGCTAGACTCTTTTGAGTACTGCATGTGCATGGGAAACACCATTCTAATTTGTGCTTTGTGTTGGAGGTAAGACTAGGAAAAACAGGAAAGAAACCCAATCCAAGGAAATGTAAAACTGTTTCTAAAAATAGACTGGGTTTGTTTGTCAACACTGAAAATCAGATAAGACTGTCTCCTAACTTAGTTTGGAAAAAAGTTTTTAAAAATACATTTACAAAATAAATTTATTTCAACGTTTTCGTCTTCTTTTAACTTTTTTGTTGTTGTTGTAAATACGATCAACGACCTTTTTATCTTTTTAAGCAGTGATAAGCTATTGTTTTCAAATATTTAAAAAGCACCAAAGAAATTTTGTAGTCTGTATTTTTTTATATTTATAATATGAATTGTTCCACATTCTGTGTTCTGCATTATGGCAATGATATACAAATATGTCCACAAAATAATATCAAATGACATTCATGTACAGAAATATAGTAAGTACTATATCTGAATATTTGTTTTGCCCAACAGATTAATTACATCATAGTGGCTAGCTAGGAAACTCAGACTGGCTGTTTATTCATGATTTTTTTTTTCTTAGTGATAAAACACTTGAGCTTAAAGTTTAATGTATGCTAAGAAAATCAAAAGACAATTGAAGATCAGAAGGAGTGAGATATAGCTTTTCTACCTCAGTAGATTTGAATCAGAGCCAAATAATGGATTAAATGACCAGGATATCTGCTTAGTGTTATGTACTATATTGTGAGAATTTGTCAGGTTGTCTGAGATACTATAAGTTTAGAATAAATGAGGAAATACCAGCCTCTATTTTAAAATTACAAATTTTTTACTTCCAAGGCAATATTTTTACTACACTATGGAACTAACATAAAAACTCCAAAAGGACATATAAATTCATATTTTTCAGATTTCTTTTTTCTATTCTGTGTTTCAAAAACTTTTGTGCTGTTCTATTAAAACACATAAATACACAAATATGGTAAATTAAGATTATAAAGGGAAAAAACTTGTGCTTTTACCTTATACTAGACTAAATAAATTTTGTAAATTTTTTCTATTTCCATGGACTCTTTTACGGTTGAAATACTTTGTATATGATAGAAATTAATTATGTGGGTTACAACATTTTGTGAACTATGTTTCCTGCATTGTGTATTTTTATATACATATCTCTCTATGTGCATATCTCTACATATATCTCCTTAGCTCTGTGACAGAGACAGTATTGTAAAGCTCATGCATTACTAAAACACTGAAAATATTTTTCAAAACATTCTTAAATTGTCATCTGCCTCAATTATTCTGTTTTCATAAGTAAGCATGCATTTGCAGGTTATAAATCATTTGCAGAGCAATTTAGAATTTACACTAAAATGAAATGAGGGAAAAGTGAGCTAGAGTTTTCAAGTATAATACTTTCACTAATTTATGTTCTTAAAGAATAAGGTTAAGAACTTTGGGTTTAAAGTAGCTGAAAACTCTTCTATATCAAGTAACACTTTAATAAATGTCCATCTCATTTGCACAATGAGTGAAATTATCACCTCTGCTGTCAAAATATAAAATTGTTTTCCCTTCAGAAGTAAATTAGCTGGCCTGCTTATCATATGTGTGTCATACATAGATACACAACAGTTCATTAACTCTCTGATTAAGGTAATTTTTCATATTAGAGCTCTGAGTGATATTTAAAATTAGAGACAATTAATTCCATTAAAATTTTCACTATGTGTGCTTCAGTCTTTTTCTTTATTTCTTCATATTTTTGTGTTTAGTGTTTTCTGTCATAAAAATAAGCCTTTGAAATTTTTTTTTTCTCCATGCATTACTTGTTTTATAGGTGTAGTAAATTTTCATTAAAATTTACATATACACTAAATTGTAATAAAGATGTTTGGCCAGCTCCATATAATTATTTCCATCTGGTTATCAATTTCATAATAATGTTTGATTTCCTTTCTGTATTCAGCAGGAACGGATGCAGGGGACTGTGAACTGAGTAGTGCAAGTGCTGAAGAAGGAGGTTTGTTTTGAGGAAACAGGAAAGAGGAATAAAAGAGAAGGGAAAAATACGTAATTTTAAGGAAGAAGGAGAGAAAAAAAAACGGGGACTATGGGGAGAAAAAAGATTCAGATTACAAGGATTATGGATGAACGTAACAGACAGGTGAGTTACAAAAATACCTGACTTGAGCATCAGATTGTATTTAAAAGCTGACTTATTATTAAAAGTGATTTAAAAGTTGATAAGTTTGTGCACCTATGCATATAACAACATATTTGTTAACGTATGCACAATGCATGTTAGACTATCAAAGAAAAAATACTTTTGTAAACAACCTGCACCTCACACACAGTGTTTTCAAGTTCAGTAATATGCACAGTTAGGAAGTTATTACTTGAGAACTTGGTTCTACAAAGACTGTTGTGTGTGCTCTACTCCACACTTGCTTTGACTTCAGTCTGGAATATAAATGATTAAGGACACCTGTGAGTTTCTACAATAGACAGGCTTTTAGTATTATATTTTGTGAACTGTTATAATATGAGTTATTATAATATGAGCACTTTCACTTTAAATTTAAACATCCCAATTACTTGTGCTCCTTCACCTTTACAGCATCTTTATTTTCATCTCCTTCAGGTAAAAAGAGACTGCTTCATATAAAAGTCTCCTCTTTTCCTCTCTGAATTTTCAGAAGAATTTGAGTAGCCTAACACATGCTAAAAACCGCATACAATACTACTAGCATGTTGTAGTTATAAAAACAAGTGACCATCAATATTTAGTTAAAGCTGAATAGGTCCAACAGGACATATTTACTAATTTTTAACTCTGCTTTAAATAAAATGGCTAGGGATCTGTCACATGTTATCAACACTATCTCTGCTAGTTAAAATATGATCATAAATTAGAGAATTTTCTTCCCTCTTTTCACAAAAATAAAATTCAATAACTGCTATCTTCAAATCATATCGATGAAAATTGCTGCTGTTTACATTTGGTGTAAATGAATGGGTGTGGATGGTTTGTTGAAACTGGAGATCCACAATTGAGAGAATCTCTTCATATAATTATTTAATACTATGATTAATGTTCTTCTTACACCTGGCTGCAATTTAGGAACAATCTTCAGTAGCTGATTTTTAAGAACTTGAAACTAAGTTACTATTAATATAGTAGTACTACTAATTTGATCTATAAATTTCTTCATATATTTAGGGATTTTTTTTAAGAAGCTGTTAGTCATGGTGGATTTTGTAAAGCCATAAAAACCTCAGCCAAAGAATAACAACACACTATAGTCCTTAAATACACTTTCCAAGATTTTTAAATTTTGTAGTGTAGTAGTTTTACTAGTACTTAGTTGTGTTTTCCCTAAGAATTGCCTGTTCTTGTGAAACAAGCTAAAAAATAATAATTCTAATAATATAGAAATATCATCATATTTATTTTAATAGCCTTATAGCTTGCAGTTGAAATCTGATTTGAAATATTGAATTGATTATTAAATATTCAGTCAGTAGTGGTTTGAAACTTGCCCATGCTACAATGCTTTCTTTTTGAAGTGAACCTGAATTATTTTATAAATGTTACCACAAATTTTGCCATTCATAACATTAATTCATACAACAGCTTTGATCTCAACTTGCATGCTCAAATATAGTATTTACAGAGATTTTAGCCCCACTTTTGTAAAAAAAAACTTTAAAGTAGTTAAATATATTTTTAAAAAAGAAGACAGTTAGTCTTCAAATCACTCACAGTATAGTTTCAAGAATTCCAGAACCAGCTTTCAGAACTAATTATTATAAATAAAACTGTAACCCTAGAACACTGATAGTTAGTTGTAGTGTTAGCGAAGAAGGATTTGTCTCATTAGCTTTCTTAGACTCATAGAATCACAGAATGGTTTGGGTTGGAAGAAACCTAGTTCCAGCTCCACTGCCATAAGCAGAGACTCCTTCCAAAAGACCAGGTTGCTCAAAGCCTGGCCTCAAACACTTCTAAGGAACAGGGCACCCACAGCTTCTCTGGTCAACCTGTACCTGTGCTTCGCCACCCCTACAGTAATCCTAATGTCTAATCTCAGCCTAATTTCTGTCAGCTTAAATACATTCTCCCCTGTCCTGTCACTCCATGCCCTTGTAAAAAGTCCCTCTCCATCTTTCTTGTAGACTCTCTTCAAGTACTGGAAGGCTGTTAGTTAAGTCCCAGCCCTCTCTTTTCCAGGCTGAACAATCCCAATTCAATATTTGCTAATGTAGCTTAGCCACTGTGAGGCCGGAAGTATAGATTTACATTATTTCACTTTCCATATTGTAAAACTGGCTTGATTCCACTTCTTACTTCCACTAAAATATTAATGAAATTTTTTAAAGTATTTCTACTGACTTTATCTTGCAATTAGTGCCCTGATTTAAAGCTCAATGAAGCAAATGAAAAGATTTTCATGGTTTCATTGGACTGTCGGATTAGGCTTTTTAATTGTAGTAATATATATGTGATTAAATACAACTGGATTTTTAATAATAGCTGATTATTGTTTTAAGCATTTTTACGAAAAGTATTCTTTCA
This sequence comes from Argya squamiceps, assembly GCA_037834095.1. Classification (NCBI taxonomy): domain Eukaryota; kingdom Metazoa; phylum Chordata; class Aves; order Passeriformes; family Leiothrichidae; genus Argya; species Argya squamiceps. The sequence continues at coordinate 628,035 of JBBMKD010000115.1, read as the reverse complement.
CAAACCTCACTGGTTCTTAAAATATCATGATATGCTTTAGCATAGCAGCATCAGTTTATTTGTTGCGCACTTCCAGTAATCTTAAAATATTACCTTGTATGTATTCCTATATTTGATTGCATAAATATATACAAAAAAAGATTAAAAAGTTGCACCAGAAAAAAATGTTTAAGTTTTTTGATTAGTGAAGCTAAGATGCAGTTAGCTCAAGCACAGTTCCACAAAGCCTATTTGTAGCTCCATTTACATATGGAGATATATTCTTTCTACCTCACCAAAAATGTTTGCAAGAACAGCAGCAAGTCATTTGGCTAGAAACTGCTTTTTTGTTGCTTACATTCAAACACAGTGTGGCTTCACAATACAAGGTATTGTATATATGATATACCTGGATGGTGCATCCTCAGCTGTTCTCAAGCACATAAATCCTCTGCTCTATGGCACATGCTAGTAAAAATACGTGGAACATGTATCAAATGAGGAGCTATAGCAGCAGTTTTATTATTCTGTCTCCTCTACCACTGCAAAGGTGAATCTATTTGGAAAGCAGAATATTTGCAAACAGGTTCAAGTTGTAACAAGGCCTGGGGAGCAAAATTCTTGTCCTTGCTTTTCCACTCACTTTACTGCCTCCGCTATGTCAGCCATTGAATGGTGAACTTGTTCTCTCTGTTTTCTTCCACACTACTATCTGTCATAGTAGGAGACTCCCCTACTCTTCAAAGTGCTTGTATGAGGGGATTGGGAAGGACAAAAATAGTGTTGATCTCCCTTTAAGAGAATTTCTTCTGAGCAACTCTAGTTGGTTGGATTTGTGTACTTTAGTGACCATAGTGGCAATAAACATAAGTTCAAACTATACAGAGTCATATTTCTGGCTGCAAATCTCATAGAAATGTGCAATTTGAGGATACAATCTGCACTTTTCCAAAAAACTATTTTAAGCTTTGACTTTTGGGGCAAAGGAAAACTACTGCAACTCATTCATTAGAGGCCTAGCCCTTTTACCCTGGCCTGTTTAAGAGTTCTCACATTCACTTAAGTGAGTACAGAATTCAGGATTATAACTGGGAGTAGCCATTAATTTAATGACCTTTCTTGTGGGCTGCAAGTTAGCTGTATTTTTCTAGTCCTCATTGATACCTTGTGGTGTCAAAAATGGCAAGAATGTTTGACTCTGTGAATGATCATGAATTTTCTTTGGCTGGAAAAGTTTCAGAGGAGACTCTCTGAAAAATTCTCTTTCCCTGTTTTTTGACACATGTAGAAGGAGGATGAGTAACTGCCAGGCTTAGATTAAATGTTCATTTATTTTGTATAGTTTGGTTGCCACCTTAGTATTAAATGGAAATGCAAATTCTCAAGCAGACAACATGACCAAATATTTTCTTTTTATTCTAGTGATAATTCTTGGATAATATACTCTTCATAGATGTGGAATGAATCCCTGGTAATATTGTTCAACAAGGCTCAACAAGGTTTCGAGGTTGTACTAGCCTTGTTGCCAACCAATTTTTTCATTCAAATAGGCTGTGACTCCTTACATGATATTAGTTGCACCATTAGCAGAATCAATAGGCAAAAATGTTAGCACTGACATCTGATGCTAGAAGTTCCTGACTGCTACAAATTCTTTCTGCAGAAATTTCAATTGAGTAGTTTAGAGAAGGATTCTGGTAACACTAGGTTGGTTAAAAAAAAGAAGAAGAGGGAGGTCACTTGGAAAAAAAGTGTGAACTCTATTTACCTGAGTTTTTAAATTGAAAGAAATAATTCAGCTATCTTTGCTATGGTCAACACATGAAGGAAAAATTGTATTCCTCTTTCTCAGAAAAGTCCTTGTATTTTTTCTGGTTTCTTTAAAAGCGTGAAATATTTTGTTAGTTTTAATGATAGCCTTTTGTAGTCTGTTTTAGATGGGGATCATCTGAAACTTTTTGCAGCTGTCCAGATCTAAAATAAATAGATGTAATGGCATAAATTATATTGTCTTACTGTTATACAAGGTGTCTCACAAAATACCTCATTAAATCCATGGTCTGTGAGCCAAATCCACAGGTACATTGACCCAGGAATGAGGGTGTATTGACCCAATGATTTTCTGGTGTCTCTTACATTTAATCCTCTTTTTTTTTTTTTTTTTCTAATTAGTATTAGGAAATATAAAGCCCTACAGGGTGATGCACCATTTTTTTGTCCCTATGATTTTCTTGCTCATTACTCTTGCATTTTTTCCTGCTTCAGAAGAGTCACAATTACAACTGATTTTATCAGAGTTAATGATTCTGCACAGTGTTCATTTCTTTAAATTTGTAATGAGCTGCCAGGATCTTAACTATTATTAAATACCATAGTAAGTGTACACTTCAAAATTAAGGTGTTTAACATTGAGCCACCCTTTTTAAAACATCACGTCTGTGTAAATCTGTAGGGTATAACAGTAACAAACACTTGCTGTTTAACTTTTTCATGCCCAGGCTTTCTACCATTCTCTAATTTCAGAAAATCTGTAAAGCTACAAGATGAGAATTTCTGAGTTATCAGCTCAATAGAGAACAAATCAAAGCAAATATTAAAGTGAATTTATGGGACAGGGGAAGAATATCCTGGAAGGAAATGACCATTTGCAGGAAGACCTAGATTTTTTCTACTGACTTTGATATCTAATGCTGCTAGTTTCAAAATTAATTTCAGTCTCATGTGTCTATTTTTGTCTGTGTTTCAGCTCTATTTAAAAGGAAAGGGTAAGAGACTATTGTCTGAATCAGAAGCTTCCTTGTAGAAAGAGTGAAGAGACTTGAATAGTAACGCTAACATGAGCACAAGATAGATAAAAAACTTTTTTTTCACCTATTTACTTATATTTTCATTATTCCTTCATGGAGCATATTCATTTTATCAAAGACATGAAATTTCTCTACCTTCCCCCAGGGAAATGTTTTCACATGAAAACGCAACTGCTCGACTATGCAACTAAGCCAAAATTTTTGTTCAATTAACCTTTGTCTTAAACATCACACTTTTTATCTTTTATATATTTTTAATTGCTTATATTACGTTGCACACAGATATATACTTGAAATATAGCATTAAAATTAGACATTGGCCTTGGTCTTTCAGAGGTTAAATTAGGTTTCTGCAAGAAAAGAATTACACCCAAGTTTTCAAGACTCCTAATTTGTGGTGATCTGTACAACTCTGGTAACATTTTTCATATTATTCCAGACTACCTGAGAAGTAAAACTTTAACAGAGCTACTGAAATTAACCATGAATTTCTAGAATGCAATATTTTAAGGTTAAATGTGCTTGTATTACAAATTGATGTTCTGAGCATAATTTAGAGTGAATTATCATAAGGTAAATATTTAGGTCAAATTACTTTTAATTTGAAGTGTGAGCAAGAAACGTAAGTAAAGAGAGTGCAGTAGTGAATGAGGCGTCTGCCAACACAGCAGAGCTGAAAAATAGTGCAGACACAGACACAGTCTTGCTGTCTTGCAAGGAATGGTTTAGAAAGCCCTGGGGGAGAAAGAGCTGGAGGTGGGAAGCAGAACTGAAGCCATTGTGGAGAGGAAGAAGTTACACTCTTCCTGTTATGACAGGAAATGCAGACAAATGTGCTTCCTGACCATTTGCCCAGCAGGGAATGAAATATTCTTTGACCTTTACCTTATGAACGTTTTAGCAGTACAAAACTTATAAACATGTTTTTTACTATAAACATATGTTTGTAGCTGCCAGAAATGGTAATAGCATGCCAAAAAAAAAAAAAAAAAAAAAAAGGTCAGGTTTTGTGTATATTGTATTAGCTACTGTGTTTTTGAAATTATCTTTTTTTGCCTAAAATTTGTATGTATCTGTAGATCTGTCCGTAAAGGACTTAATCATATCTCTCTGATTCAACAAAAGGAAGTGAAGCACCCGAGATTAGTCTTTATTATTCTTTAATTCCTGTTTGGTCTTAGATGTTAATTTATAAGTTAAAATGGGAAGGGTATTGATACTGGCTGACCTCCTAATTTCTGAGGTTGCTGTATCATCTTTAATTAATATATCTTTCAATTTTATCCCTCCTTCCTTTTTTACACAGGAAAAACTTATGAGGTTGACCCTTATGACTTGGCTTTGGGCAGATTGAATAGTATCAGTACTTGAAGTATTTGATCTGTTATTTATGCACAAAGATTCTAAAAATGTGGTGTAACATACAAAACCTTCTTTTTCATTTGGGTTAATCATGAACATTTTATTTATTATAGCTATAATTTTAGAGTGTCCTCTTAGAACCCCTCTTTATCTGGACTATTCAGCAAGTCACAGCTCAGTATGCTTGGGGCTTTCTGGGACAATAGCTCATTTAGCAACATAAATCAGTGTTGTCTCATCCCCGCAAGTTATGCTGGAGGGTTATAAACATGGAAGCAGTCTGCTGAAAGTCTTTCATTTAATTCTGTATGCCCAACTGTTGCATAAAGGAAGGTTTATCTAGATCAAATTCTGAAATGATGCTGTTTGCCAGTCTCATTTGAGAGTTATTGTAAGGATTGTTTCAGCCAGACCTCTTCATATGACAAACAGTTCTAAACAAAAATCAGAGGAAAGTAAGAGAGAAACGGGAAGAGAGAATATGACAACAGTTTTTGGCTCTCCAGTAGTTATTTGATGTTTCAAAAGGATAGGCTTAGGTGTCTGGCAGTGACATTTTAGTGGAAAGCCCCTCTGCAACTGGGCTTTATGTTTGAAGTTGGATGGACTGCTCGTGTAGTACCTCCTATTTATCACATACATTGTATCTACTGTGCTTGCTCTAGTCCCTGTGTCAGAAATTTTGACATTCCAAATGAAATAAGGACAATCAGACATTTCTTTTTGACGATATGGTGCCATTATGAGACACTTCAGTGCATTAGTGATCTCTCTTCTTCACCTGTTTAATGGCAGGAAATATATTCGGGCAGCATTTTGTGAAAATTCTGTTTCTCTCATTTGCCTATGTCACCAGCTATATATCTGTATAGTCAGAATAAAAAGAAGTAAGGAGAGCACTGATATTCTGACACTGGCTGGAATGAGTCACTTGAAACATCACAGGACAACTATTTGAAAATAAAGTGTTAGCACATATGCTGTCACTTTTAGTGACAAATATGGAGTGATGTTATGGTTCAGCCTTTCATAGTTCACGAGGTTTCAGAAAAAAATTACTAGAGGAACCCGAATTAAAACTAAAACTAAACTAAACTGAGCTAAAGTAATCCCAAACCAACTCCTGCCAAAAGACACAATGGCATCATATGGCAAACAAGATAGATAATGTATCCTGAAGGCTGTATTCATTAAATGTGTAAATTAATAGATGCTTGTGTTTTTTCACTGATAAATTAAAACCTGTAAGAAGTATAAATTTTTTGTTACAGATTTAAAGAAAGACTATTTCCAGTGGCTAGCATCCCCATTTACAAACCCACACAGCTAAATTAAAATTTCAGCAGATTCAGCAGATTTCAGCAGAGAGAATTTGTAATTGCAACCAAGTGACGGTGCCTTCTAATTTGTATAGCCTAAATAAGTTTAACTTAATAGTGATTAAACAAGAAAGCCTTCTCTGCACCACACTGCCCTCTAAATTGAGCATATCACATGTGACATGCACACTTGAATTCAGAGTGTTTACAACATCACTTGCAGATATAGACTAGGCTATTTGAAAGCTGTTTCCATAGAAGTGAAGAGGACCCAGAGCTGAAGCTGAAAATCACCCTTTTAACAATTCTCTTTTTTCAATGCCTTTCTTTTAGCACATTTCACCTTTAGTTAGAACTTAATCCAAAATAATAAAAAGCTCACCTTGATTTTTATCAAGGAAATTGAAAGTTGACTACTTCACTGTAAGTATTTTATAATCAAGTAACATCTTGATTAGCTCACACGGTACACAAATTAGCATTAATGCTAATTCCCATATGAAAATGTTTCAGGTTTTAGGTACCCACATTATTGGTACCACCTTTCCTATTAAGAGGACAATTTTATTTAAAATAAATAAATAAATAAAATTTAAATAAGTAGAATCACTATAGTTCTAAGACAAATATAAAAGATTAGTGGGTTTTGAGTTAGTACAAGTGGATAGAATTAGGTTATTTTTGGTAGATTCAGAAATAATTTTGGTGTTATGGACACCCTGCTTTTTTCACAATATATATAAAATGATGCATTCAAGCATCTCATACAAGTATTTAGAAATTGCATCATTGCTAAAAACCTTGTGTTTTATATATACATGCTTTAAAAGGTTTTAAAGACCATTGAATATTGGCCTCCTTTCTGTTCCACTTTCCACTCCCCTTTAGTTTTTCATAATTTTCACCCTGTCATTATAAAATATTCTATCTCAAGAGGACTTCCTAGGTTTCTTATCCTTCTCCTAAAGAGAAGTAGATTTGTTAACTGAATAACCTGAAAATTAGCGGTGATTTAGGTGGTGGGGATAATTAAGCATACATTGACTAATATTGTTGGGAAATAACATGTAGTGATTCAATTCTTGCTTGCTGCTGAAAAAAATTAAATGTTACAGAGATATCAAAGTGTATACATTTTTTGGGGGTGTATTATTTGAAATATATTGATGAATTTTCTCATTGTATGTGTGTTTTCCTTTAGTGTCACTAGTGCTGTTTATGTCAAATGACGAAGTGACATTGTCAGTTGTTATATGACACTACCAAGACTGAGTACTTTGAACACAAATTATAAGACTGTGTGAACACATGAATATTTTCGTGATGTAGCTACACTTTGTGTTCATGACAATGTGACTGTCTTGTTCGTTCTCAGCACTGAATTCAAGCGTAATCAGAGCTTTTTGATTGTAGGTTCCACACTGCCTTCCAACTAGACAAAAGAACAGAAGTTTTAAATTATTCATGGAATTTTTGCCACTCAACAAAACTTGTTCAATACTAGAATATTAACTGGTACCTTAGAGAATATTTATTAGATGGTTTTTAATTTTAATATTTTTGGTGGATGAGAATGGTTAGCATAGCAAACCAAATGGTGAATAAATTGAACAAATAAAGTTAAATAAAAAATATTCTGTTTACTTATATTGCTCACAAAAGTATTTTAGCATATGGCATATTCGTCTTCCTTATGTAGCCACACAGAAGAATGTATGCAAAAAAGTAATTTTGTTTTTAAATGGCTTGAAGAGTATTCATAATTTTTTTCTGAAGTTACTGACATGACATTTCACTCTACGTTTGAAAAGCTTGCTATTATAGACTGTTATGAAACCATAATTAATATACATCTATGTATATGGATTATGTACGTGTAAAGATAAACCACTATGAATAACATATTCAAGAATTAAAATTCCAAATCACAAGTAGTGAAACAATAGTAGATAAAATTGCCTTTAATTAATTTATTATCAGTTACAGAAAACATTATCTGGTTGATTCTGAAAATATTGGAATGATCAATAAATCAAAACCAAATCAAATTTAGGATAATAAAATTGTATATTAAAGAAAGGGAAAATGTAGATCTAGATTATTTATTGTTCTGGTTTGTGGAGTTTTTTTCACTATCCATAAAAAGTAACTCTAACCAGTATCATTCTGATGATAAGTATTATGAGTTAATTATCTGCCATGCAACACAGCTGGGTGGTTTTTCAAAATATTAAAGAGTTTTACCTAATAGTAAACACAAGCAGAGGCTTTAAGGATATTTTTGTGGACTTTAATGTGGTGGGCTTTTAATGGTGAAAAGTATGCTAAATGCAAAGATACTCCACCTACAGTACTGTGGTCAAAAAGTTGATTTAAAGGCATTTAGATGCAGAAAAGGCATTAGGTGCAGAAAAATATGTTGCATATATTGAATTAGTACATTCTGTTTTCTGTATCATTAATTATTTCTAAAGCAAGCTTTTATATATATATATATATATACATATATATGTGTATATATATACAGAAATATGTGTATCTTTCAACCATTTCATTGCATTTTTCTGTAATCAGATAAACCATAAAAGGAGTATTTTGAACACAAGGATTTATTATTATTATTATTATTATTTAGAATTTGAGTGAAGTTTTGTTACCTATCTCATTATCCGTTCCAAATATCAAAAGCCATGAAAAACAAATTTAGAAAGAACTGTTAATTATGCATGCTTGAGATCAGTGCTGTAGAAAGTAGAAAGTGTTTTCTTTAAAATGCTTGAATAATTGTATTTAATGGCAATCCATCTTTTCTTTACAGTATGTTGACAGAGGCTAAAATGATTAAAATAAAAGGAATAGCATTCAGTATGCATTTGGGAGAATAAGTATTCACAGCATGGGCAATGTATTTGGCCATACCCAAAGCCTCATCTTTCTGAGAGGGTCTAACAAATAGGGATTAGCAATACTTAAAAAGTCATGTTTTCCTTGTCCTGACATGTTGGGATGTTAAGGTAGTCTGGGGCTGCATTAACTAGCATTAGAAGTGTGACAAGTTAAAACAGCAGCCATATGAAACATAGACAGATAAATCTTGTCTGAGCAGTAATGTGCAGACGTGCTACTGTATATGGGATGGTAACAACAATAAGGGATGGTAGCAACAAACGTAGAATCAGGCAGACCAATTAACTTGGTTGTGTGCCTGTCTTTGACATACCAAGTACCTTCACCACGTGTTAAATTTGATTAATTATAGGCTTAGCAAAACTATTTTTGTCTTAAAATTTCCTGTCAATGAAAATTATTTAACAGAAATTGCACATATGAAGAAACAGAGGGGAAAAATCCAACCATACAATTAGCTTAAACAGCTCTCAGTAGTTTCTTATTTCAAGTCACATGTCTTACTGGAACTTGTAAGCTAGTGCAGAAAAGCAGACAAAAAAGTTGTTTGATGTACAAGTCTTTCATTGTCAAAACAGTCCCTGTGGAAAATTATGGTTTTGTAGAGAATAATTCTAATTTTCATACTGGCTGAATTTTGCATTAATGTAGGGGCATTAGCTGGCCTACTGAGAAGTTGCAAGCATGTCCCTATTTCTTTCCTATATAACATGACCTAAAACCCTTTGTACTAAAAACGCTAGTTCATAGTCCTAGGCATATTGCTTGGAATGAAATAAAATATGATATATGTGTATTCAGAAAAGACTTTGTTTCAAAGTCTACTGACCAGCTATTTTCTTGTTTCATGCTTTATAATTCTCACTTCTCACAAATGTGATTTTTAACACTAGATACTTCTTCAAAAGTGTTTACATGAGAATGTATCTCTTTTGAACTACTTAAATGGTTATGAAATAATTTCTTTGCTTAAAAGCTAGCAGGAGTTGGAGGGGGTGCTGGAAATCAAAGTCAATTTCTATCAGAATAAAAAAATCAGAACTGACTGCACTTGTTCAAAGTATTTGCAGCTGCTAATCTGAGGTGCATTTTGTAAATGTTTATGGAACAGATGTATACCATCTAAAGGATATCTGAATTTTTAAGTTAAAGTTGCAGTATCAACACTTCATAGCACCACTAAATAAAAATACCCCATGGTCCTTATCTGTATCTCAAGTTTCACGCAGTGATAATTAAGTATTTCTCCCTTACATACATACAACACACACATAGAGTATATTCCATTTTGGAACTCTGTTTATGTTTATTCATTTGTTTTCTGAGCATATTCAATTCAAAGACAAAGCTGTCACACATTATAGTTCAGAAAAAAAGGAGAAAGACTAGACAGAGCAACTTGTGGATTTCTGATGGATCCTTTTGCTTTTTTTTTTCCTTTCCAGGTGACTTTTACAAAGAGGAAATTTGGGTTAATGAAGAAGGCTTATGAGCTTAGTGTTCTGTGTGACTGTGAGATTGCTCTAATCATCTTCAACAGCACCAACAAACTGTTCCAGTATGCCAGCACTGATATGGACAAAGTGTTGCTGAAGTATACTGAGTATAATGAGCCACACGAGAGCCGAACGAATTCAGATATTGTTGAGGTAAGACTTCATGTTTTGCTCCAAGTAGATTATACCCTGGGAATCTATGCAGGATAGCAGCAGGAGAGCAGAACAGGGCAGCGGTGTGTTGGCTTGAGCATTGGAGGTGGTGAAGCCAAAGCTGCAGGAAATACACCTCTTTTGTGAGCAGTATTACACTTCTGAGTCTTGCAGAAAATTCTGCAAACAAATTTCTGGCTCCCTATTGTCCTAGTTTCTGTGCTGTTTTGTCACTTTGACCCATTAATCCTCTCCATGCCTTGATCACTACTTACCAGCTGCATCTTCTGCTTGTCTCCTAGTCTCTTCCAGGCAGGACAGACTCTCGGAAAACATTTCATACTTGTCTCCACAATCCAAAAGTTTTAATACTGTCTGTCCAGGAGGAATTAGGAATACATTGTAAAAGATGTGAAGAAGATTTAGAGCTATTTGTTGGTGGAGTTTGACTGATTTTTTTTAGCTTTTTGATTGTTTACACAGGGTGTCTAATAAAATGCAAGAAAAGTTTATTTACAATCTGTACAGTAAAAATATATCAGCTACTCACACAGAATATTGTTACCATAATATAATAGTGATAGTATCAAAGCAATAGTGTCAGAATGCTAAAAACACTGTTTAATTTTTTTTGTATTATAAGAAGCAATTTTTATTTACAATTACTGAAAATTATTAATTTAAATTTAAGATTTTAAAATTTAAACTTCTAATGTTTGCAGAAAAGTCATTTTACTTTGCAATCACATTTAGATTCAAGCTGTACAAAATACTTAGGGCTTTCAATGATTTTATTTTTATTAACAAAGTACTCATATCTTAGACAGATATCTAAAAAATTGGTTATGTGACCTATACAACTTCTGTTTTAAAGCCCATAACTGATCTAATGGTTTCAATTAAAAACATAACAGAAGGATTATGACCTATTTTAAGGGTCAGTGAAAATTTACTCCTGAATATCTTGTATATGCTCAGTTTACTCCAGATCTTTATGAGGTTAGTTTCAGATTTCTGAATGACCTGTATGTTGTCTGAAATGAGACTTTAATACTTTTGGAATCTTCACCAGGGTTAGTCATGTTTTTGAGACTAGCCATGTAAAGATAGTGAATTATTTATATATAAAATATTGAAAAGGGTAAAAAATTCTGCATCATTAAGACTGTTAAACTTTTTATGAAGAGTCACAGTCACACCATCTTAGATGGGCAAAGACTGCACGCTGGAATATATATCACTTCTCTGTCTATCCTTATGTCAGTATCTAGGAAGTTACTGTTTTGTTTCCCTCCTTATTTCCCCCAGATTCTCTGCCCCATTAGAGGAGGGTGAGGTTCTGACAACAGAAAAAAAAATAAATTAGTTAAGAGGAGGAAAATGCATAATTTCTTCCCCCTCTCCATCATCTCTTTTCCTCTCTTACTTCAAATCTTTTGTATAGACATGAAGCCTTTCCTGCCACCTAGATCTGGGAAGCCATGTCCTGTTCAAAAGAATACAAATTCTATGCCCAAAATAAAGTCCTGTCCTCTTTTAGTGGCAAAAAGCCAGAATATTATTAGCAGAAGAGTTTCCTGTGATATCTTTACTTCTTCCTACAGATTTTTGTATGGAAATAGGTGGAAATCCAGTTAGGGATTTATTACTTGCTTTACAATGAATGAATATTTTTTATTATGAGGACTCTACTTTTCCAAGGAACTTAAATGAAAACTTAAAATTTCAAATAATGTTAAAATTTTCAGAAAGAAAACTCACTGCACCAGCAAAATCCCTTTCTGCATAAACAGTAGGCCAATTTGGATAGGCTGATCAGCAGTTTTGCATGCAGGTGTGTAATTTTCTGGCTATACCCAAAGTTTGGTGGGCAACAACTTCCCACTTTTCTAAAAGGAACAAAATAAAAGTGAGTAATTGAAATAAATGTTATTTAAAGGGATTAAATAGACATAAAAGGCCAAATGAAGTGAATGTTCTATCAGCTCTGATTTTGATTTTCTGTTACATTTTTCTGTTCTACCTGTACCATGAAACACTTAAACCATATCAGTACTGTACAGGATACAGTTTCAGAATCCAAGGAGGCCTTCTCCAGTACGTAGGTTTTGAACAAGAACTCCATATTTTCATGCTTTTCATGGACAATGAACATCACAGTTTTAAGTACAGTAGAGAATACAGCCAATGAAAATATGCAATCTCATAAATGGCTCGACCCTTTGTGTCATTTGGCATATTTTTTGGTACAGGATATAAATCTGCCACACATTTAAATATTTTAATTGATTGGTTAAACTGATTGCATTATGCATATTTTCCTTGTAAGGAGTCCATCTTCTTTTCTCTTTCAGACAGCTAGATTTCACACTTAAAATTTTTTAATCTTGTTCTTCCAGAGCAATCAACAGCAGCTGAGAATAAGATAGTATTATTAAATCTGAGCATTTTCAGCTAAATGCTTATTCAATAACTATATTTCAGCATAATAAAAGGGCATAGCTGTGCTTGTAGGTTTCTGCACAGTATTCAAGAAAGAAAAGTTTTTTAGGCAGATCTATGAAAATTTGAAATATAACTGTCAACTGTAAAAACGTCTTTAATTTAGAATTCAATTTCTGTTCACATTCAGCATAACATTAACTATTTTGTTTCTTTTTAGTTGTGGTAGAACTGTGTTATCAGTCATTAATGTAGTATAACTTCTTTGAACTATCTATATTCAAAGAAAATTTAAAAAGCATTTTTTAATATGTAGTTAATTACTTTTAAGTTAAACCACTGCTATTCAAATAGAAAAATTACATAACTTTTCATGTAGATCTGGCTAAAATTCTTAATATTATTAAGCAAATGTTTCCAATGTAATTACTGGGATTAATTACATTTAGCATTTCTGAAAAAGTCAGTCTTCAGGCCATAACTTGTTAGAGAATCAGAAGAAAACAAGGTCATAAATCTAACAAATATCACACTGGTTTTTAATGGGAAATTCGTTCCACCCAACTTAGAGGTATATGATATCAATAAATCTATTGTGATAAAAAATGGAATTCTAATAGAGAATTGTAAAGGCCAGTTTCTGCTCTTCTATGACTTTTTCTGCTCAGTGATTTAAACAAATAGCTCTTACTTTCTTTACATATGTAGAAATTTTATTTACATGTAATAAATATAACTGAGATGATGTTTCCAGTTGCTTCATCAAAACAGAGTTGATTAACATGCTATTTGATATATCTGAGTTTTTCAGGTCAAAAAAATTGTCTACCAGGTGAATGTGTTTCAGTTAAGACCCAGTAAATATACTTACAACAGATAAATAAAAGTCAATATGTACTTATGAAGGAGAAAATATATGCATTCTACTCTCACTATCTCTATCCATTTCAAGCAACAGTGACAATTATTATGAGTCTAACCAAAATCTGCATGGAGATATGCATTAATTCTGGGAACAAACAAACCAAGCAAAAAAAGCCAACAAAACAAAACCAAACAAACAAAAGAGGTACATTCTGAAACTTCTGTTTAATGTTAACTGGATTCTTGAATTTAAAGCCATTATGTCCTCACCCACCAAACTACTCATACCACAGTCATTCATTCAATTTTTCTTCAGTTAAAAAGGGAGCATTAGTTGCTGGATTTAGTAATTTTTTTAAGGAACAATGGAAGCTCTGGTGAGTTCATTCAACACAGAGGAGAAATATAACATTTCATTTTTATGCTAACCTGTAAGTGTGTATGTAAATTCCAACAATAATATCTTTAGCATAATTGTATAAGACTAGGCAATAACTTATTTTGGCAATAAGGAAATGGGGAAGAAAAAATGTCAGCATTTTACAACAGTCAAGTACATTCATTATGCATTCTTTGAATTTATTAGAAATTAGGCCAGATCCTTTCCTTGTTTCTATAAAACAACAGTGGATGTAACACAACTTATTTTAGTGATATCTCACTGTTTATCTTGTGATTAACAAGAATCCAGTTTTGAAACACTGTAAGCTCACTACTTAGGAGCTCAAGGAGGACCTCAGCCTTAGATTGAAGAGGACAGATTTCAGAGCAAGAATATGGGGAAATGTTTTGCTGCAAATATAATTAAAAGTCTAACAATGCTACAGAAATCTGCTGTGATTCTTCAGCTAAGCCATCAAGGCTTTGCTGATTTATAGCGAAACTTCCTGCCTGTTTTCTCTCTCACTGCCCCTTTTTCCTTCTCATTTATATCATGTCAAAGCATCAGCTACTGTCTCAGCTTTAGAAGACCTCTAGTGAGTTTTCACTTACTCCTGGTTTTGATTCAGTTTTTGGTAGACTGAGTTTAATTTGCTGAGCCTTGCTCTGTGTGCACATAAGTTATTTCTCTTACAAATCACTCACTACTTTATCTTTCAGCTCTTTTTAAACCCCCAATCCATCAATTTCTTTGACCCTGAAGCTATTATTGTCCCTCTTTCTCCAACTGACTTCTCTTCATCTGCTGATTCAGTGGTCACCACCTTTAGTTCAAGTTCCCTTACTAGGTCAACCCCTTCAAATTCATCCCATTAAGCATATCTTCCATTTTCAGGCAAACATTCATCCATCTCCTCAGTTCTCCTTTACCATACCACTAATCACTAGTAGAGAAAAAAGCAAAACACAGACTTCATTCATCTTTCTCTTTGCTAACTGAGATTCTATGTCATGAATGCTAATCATCCACCAAATATCTTAATTTTGCAAAGTTCACTGCATAAAACCACTAATTTGTATGCATTCACACACATGTGTCTGACCTTTGCAGTTCTCCAATACCTTACAAAAAATTCTCCCATGAGCTCTGTGTGTTTTCTGAAATTTCTCCCTTATTACCTGCTTTTTGATCTATCTTTTTCTAGTACGTGTCTTCAATTTCTCCTTTATTTCTCTCTCTCTCTCTCTCTCTCTTTTAATCAAGTATTAGAAGGATTTCATGGCCTTCAACATGGATTTTTACATATAGGAAGGTATCAGCCATTGCAACATATTGTCATATCTTTCTGCTTCAGTAAAACCTTAACCTTCTCTGGCTTCTTATCTATACATTATTTTACTCTGTTAGGGATTGATTTCCATTACATTTTGTGGTACTCCACCCTGTTTTGCCTCCTCTTTCTCATGGAATTTAGGGAAGTTTGGAAAACTTGAATTGGGTGAACTCTTGCTTTTAGAGATAGTGAAGATTTCATCAAGAATTAATCTGAAGTATTCTAAGGGATAAATTATTTTAGGGACATTGTGATGGGGTGCAGGTTTCCCAGGGAAAAACAAAATTAACACAAAAAAAGCAGTTCTACTTTGCAATAATATATCACATTTTAAAATATTTTATACATTATAGATACCTTTTCATGGACAATGAGCATCTAGCATTGTCCTTTTAAGTTGTTTTACATAGGGTCATACATGTTAATTCTCTAGCAACTGCTGGTGAATTGACCTTTTACAGAGTATTTTCCCTTTTCCAGTGAACTTCTGTATTTGGTGAGGGAGAACAGTCTGAACATACAAAAAGAAATGTGTGCCATTTGCAGTTGCATTTTCCCCTAAGAGGAAGAATTGAGGTTCTGAACATGTGAAATTCTCCCTGCACATTGCGCATCCTTTGTGTTTTACATCACATGGAGAAATCTTCACAGACCTTGACATTAAGTTAGCAAGGAACAAAGCAATACCAAGCCCTATACGGTGGTGGAATTCAGATTTTTTTTTATTTTGTGCTTTTTTTCTGGTTAAAAATAACATTGTTACTCTGAAAAAAATATGTCTGATGAAGATATACAATTAGTGATAGCAATTCATTCTTCCATGGATCTGTAGAAATGCTATTTTGAACTGAAAATCCAGTTGTTTTTAGTATGGCCAGCCACAATGTGTTAATTGGCATACTTTAAAATCTCCTTGAGGGACATGAGATTTAAAACTTAGTACAACTTTAGCACAGTCGAAGATGAGCTTATGAGAATGGCACTCAGGTGGTCATGGGCAGTATTTGTGCCAGAGAGGAATGCCATGGTCCTATTTTGTCCATGGACTTACCACACGTTATCCCATAAATCATTACAAATGTGCTGTGGGTCCTACAGCACATTAGGATTAGTTCCTTGATGTGGAAGTTCTGAATGAGATAAAGAGAAAAGAAATTTTCTTCTGTCAATTATTTCTAAAGGTCAGAGAGCTAATGACTAGCTAGGAGGTTAATTAGATTCTGAAAGTCTCTTCATATCAATTAAGACTCGTGTCTGTATATTTGTAGTAAATAAGCCCATACAACTCTCTAAATGTTCTCTTTTTAGGAAAAGTAAGGCAACTGTTGTAGCTTGTTTAATGTAATAAGTATATTTTCTTCTGGTGTCATCATAACATAATATTGCATATAAACAAGCTGTGAAATACACATCAAGTCAGCTCTTGAGCTGCTGAAATCAAGGGATTTCTTTCAGCTACCATGGGCTGAAGATCTGGGACATTATGGAAAGTAAGCCTGTATGTAAGAAAGGTTATTCAGGGTGATCTAAAGACAGTACAGTGTATTGGATACTGCCCTGGACTAGGACTCATGAGACCTGGGTTATATTAATAGCTTTGCCAAATACTGGTTTGTGACCTTGGATAAGTCACATTTCCTCTTAATGCCTCGGTTTCACTATCTGTGAAATGGGGATAGCATTACTGATTTCCTTTGTAAATTGGTTGAAGACCAGTTGCTCAAAAAACAGCTAGTGTTACCAGTTTCACAGGACAGATATTTGGAAAGAGTCAACTGGCCAAAAAATTTCCTTTGGATGACTATTTAGGCTTTTTAAATGCCTTTGTCTTTTTTCATTTTTAGAAAATACAAGCCAAACCATTATTACCAACATAATGTATGACAAAACCATAGGACTGAATTCGAGATCTTCAGCATTTTTCCTTTGGTCTTTGTTTGCCAACTGAATATTGAGCCCTTGAAAAATGTGTTTGTAAATTAATGAGGTTTTTCTGTGTGTTTTCTAACCATGACTGGTTAAAAAAAATATCAGAGGGAAAAATATCCAGGTTTCAAAAGGACTACAGTTCTGTACATTTTATCAATCTTGATTTCATTTTTTAAAGTAAGTGCTTTAGAAATACAACTTTTCTAAACAAACATGGACACTCTTACCTAATCTTATTATTTCATCAATTTGAGATTCATGTAAATAGTAGCTGTTACAAGACCACAAGAAAAACTTCAAAGCTGCAAAACTGTGTGTGGCAGTTCTATTCTGTCCGAAGTAGTCCCTCAGTTGAACTGCTCTTCTAGTCAGTGAGAGTGTCCAAAGGAGTCCTCTACTCCACTCGTTAGGTAGCAATTTATTCCCTTCCTCCCACTTACCCTCATGAGATTTTAGACTCTTTATCTTCCCAGGCTATTTTCAAGCTCTCCTTGATAATTCTGCATCTCCTTGTTACTCTGCATTTAATAAGTCAGAGACTTTAGTTGCTATGCAATCTAGAAGAAAAGTAGAGGGTTTCTTAAATTTCAAATTAATTCAGTATGTAAAAAAATGCAGCTAAGGGAAAGTTGCACTATGAGTTTTTTCATTTTGCTTTTTCTCAAAAAGGAAAAGTTTTCCATTGTGACTTAATTCAGCAAGGATTTGGTTAACAAGAAACAGAGCTTTTAATCCTAATGTGTCTCAAATCAAAGCAAAGCCACTCACCTAAGAGCTACTTTTGTATATGTGAAAGAAGACAGAAGGGACAGAAAAAATAAAATGGATCCAAAGTTAATTATTCTGAAGCACATGGTACATCAGAAGCTTCTTTTGAGTGTATTTAGGGGGTGCTGCAGACCTCCTGTTTTAACCTTTTTTGAGAATCATGTAATTTTATTTCTCATATATTCTTTTGTTGTTTTGTAATAATTTTTAAAATATTTTAATAACTTAGTAAATTTTTTGGATGGATTGTTGCAAAAATACTGAAATTACGAAAGTGAAAAATGTATGCAGAATATAGATATGTTTCAAATTTTTTGTTCCGCCTTTTTTCTGTCACACTGGAATCTTAAAGCTGTATTTCTTAGAGCAAGGTCTATTTCATGGACCACTCTTTCTTTCTCCAAAATATAATATATGTGGCTAAGGAGCTGGGAATATCTTACATGTCTGTGTAACATTCTCAGACCTTAACAGCGCCAAAGTTTTATCCCAATCTAGTCATTGGGGAACGCTCTTTGCTTTTGTAATCACTGTTTCACATAGTAACAGCTTGTTGTATTTTGGTCTGTTTGCCTGAGGGTAGGTTTATTTTTAAATCCCTGAACTCTGAATTTTCTTTATTTTTCCGAGATTGGAAGCAGCTGAAATGCCTGAAGTTACAGGTTGGAGGGCTTGCTTCACAATATGAGATGGGAAACCTCGTTCCCTCCTCCTCGTGTTTTTCTTTTTTTAAATTTTTCCTAACAATGTCTCCTAACTGATATTTGTCTTAAAATAGAACAGTGTCTCACTAAAAATAGCTTGGCGCTCGGTCTTGCCAAGGAAAATGGAGAGGAATAGGCGTGGAATAGAAGGCTGAGTAATCCAGCTCTATTCATTCACCAATCCCTTTGAGAATGCAGGCGATGATAAAGTGCCCTCAAAAAACCACAGGCCTGACTTGCTCTCTTCAGACTCCTAGGTGCCAACAAACATTTTAGCCCAAGGATATACTTTTTTTTTCCTCATGGATCGTAAACACTTTCTGAAAGGCGAGGCTTTGTTTCACAGAAACTAACTTACTGTCAAAAATAGCTGACTTTCCTAAGGCCCTTTTTTTTCTTTTTTTTTTACTTTCCACATGTTTTTAAATTTATTTTGAGATAAGCAATGACTGCAGTGTTCTGTCAAGAATTACCATGAAATGTCACATATCTAGCATGAATGAATGAAAAAATAGATGCTTTTCAACGATTTCATGAGCCCTCAAAACTTCACATATCAATGAGGAAGAAAAAATTATTACTCTGATACAGAGAAGTAAAAATTAATTGGTAGACATTATTTCACTGAAAAATCAAATCTTAGCTGCAGAGCATTTCTGCAGATATATACATTTTTTGATTTGTAATTGTTCTGAAACTCAAATTTCACCAAGTGACTGTGGAAGCTTGCAGTAGAAAAAGGCAGGATCTAATTTACTCAGAAATAAACCCATTGAGAACCCTGTAAAGCAGGAACTTTTCATTTGAAAGGCTGTCAAATTAGAGAAAGTCAATCTTCTTCTGTGCTGCAGTTTTTCATATCAATTGTAGGATTAAGTGTGAGATATCAGCAGGGCTACAGAGCAGAAGAAACACCAAGAAGGACTGAGCATGTTATTTAACACAAGAACGTGTGTTGTTCTGTACAGAGTGTTTTGCATTTTGGTTTTTGGGCTTTTTTTAACCTGAGTAACCTGGTGAAACACAGCAATAGGGTGTGGAAACGTCAGTGCAGTTCACAGGGTTATTTGAGCCTGAGTATTGTTTTGTTCAGTTCCTGTAGTGCTGCTTGTGATAAGATTCTGGAGACAAAGGACGATAATTGATGGAAAGGGACTTAAACCCAAAAAGAATCAAGGTCCTTGTATTTGGGTACATCAACTCTTCTGGTCTCCTTCCCCCTTGGAAAGTATTTTGTCTTCTTGCATGTTGGCCCCCTCTGCTCTTTGAAATGGAGGCAGGCCATAAGTGATTCCTTTATGCAGTACACAGGGAGTTATTGTGTCTGTGTGGTGTATTAGTAACTACCAAGGCTGAATTCTACTATTGTATCTTCACTTCATGCACAGAAAAATAGGACACACTACCCTGCCTTACCATTTTCAACCTAGATAGTGAGCTACTTATAGCTGTGTTCCAGACACAAAGGCTTTTGTGAGCAAGCCCATTTTTAATTTCCATCATTAAAATATCCCTGCTTTGTAAGGCAAATACAAAATGTGGTTATTTACCCAAATTCATACACAGTAGGGATAATGACAAGTGTAAAAATACTACATATTCTCTTACCTCACAACTATCTGTAATGTAAATTACTGACCTTGCCCTCTTTTCTCCCCAAGACTTTTTGTTTCAATAGGTTCCCGTAAGTTCTTGACTGTTCCTTGTTAAATCGATGTTGAAAATTATGCAATGCTGCATTTCTAGCAAAATCACTTACGTGATGCACTGTTCTTCATATGCTTACACACGAGCAAGGGTTTTTTTGATATACAAATGTTTCCAGATGTGGGCCCTAAGCTACCACTCATCAGGTTAAAAGAGCCTTATGGCATCAAAAGCCAAAAAATTCTGCTATGCAAAGCCCACTATTCAGGTTTTATTAGTCCCCTGATTAAAGCCTAGAGATGTCAGTGGGAGGGCTCTGACTAAATTCATATCTGCCTTGTTACAGTTTCTAACACAGAAAAAACTTTCTATGGATTCTGCCTCCTTTTGTAGCAAGCAATACTAGAGTAGGTCTTATTTGTCAAAATAAGACATATATATGGAAGTCACCTTTCAGACACTGAAACTTCTCACAAGAAGAAAACTGAATGCTTCTAAAAATCTCTGCAGAATCATGGCTCTTTTTCTGAAGCAGTCCCAGTGTCAGTAAGGGTGACGGAGCTGGGACCTCAATAGTACATACCACATATATATGTATGTATTTGTAAGTATCTATACTCAGAAGTAAAACTCCCTGCCACAGGGCTGTGAATTCCTTGAGAAAAACGGACACTGTGCAAGAACTTCATCACCAAAGAGGACGGGGATGAAAAGTCAGTCTAATTCTGGCTTTTTGACTACATTACTCTCCTGCTAGGGAACCAGCATCTTAAATGTTCTGCTCAGGCTGGAACACCTTACCCATGTGATTTGCATGAAGCAAAATACCGGCATACCTCTCCTTCCCCAGACTGCACACAGATAATAACTATCTCTGAGATGTCTTTCCACAGTTTTCATACCTCTGACAAAAGTTCTGTTAAACTTCAAAGTATGCTGACTTTTCTTCCTTGTAACAGTAACAAGGTATAAATTAGTTATTTATTTGTGTACTATAAAATTTGTATCCATCCTCTATGTATTATGTACTTCATATTGATTAGACCCTGTTTGCCCTGAATTCAGAGAGGCCTCTAGATATCTTTTTATATGAGACAATTGAAATTGATGTAAGTCACCAAATTTGAAGGGCTATAAAACCTCAAATACATATGCTTTGTTGCTTTACATTTTTAATAGTCACAAGTCTACAGTCAGCTCTGAAACAATTTCCATAGTCTAGAGCTGTTAAATGTTGTCAAATCTTAAATAACCATTTTTCATTGCATTAGAAAAGTGTCATTAAAACAGCTTCAATCAACATTTTCTTTATGCAACAACCTCTAAATTCAAAACTTTAAGTAGTTGTGTTTTCCTTACTTTGTTTTGACATGGATATTTCTATATATTTTTACTATTAATGGAGAAGTAAAATCTATTAAAAGAAGTTGCATCATGTATGGTCTAAACAAATAGTTAATTATTTGTGTGATAGACATGGGATGTAAAAAATAAAACTCTGTGATACATTGGATATGTTTGCAGTAAAAAAACTCTCAAACTAATTTATTTTTATCATCCTGTGCGATCCATAGACAATTATATAAATATCATATGCATAAATATATAAAAATTGTATACAAATATATTAATTGTATACAAATTTATATCATATAAATATCATATATGTAAATTATCATGCACTTTACTTTGGGTTGTTCATGTAAATGTTTGTTTCTTTTATCAAGTGTTATATCACACAGGCTGTTTAAAGAAAGCAAATAATAGAAAAGGCATTGAAACTACTTTAAACAACACAGCTGCTAGAGATTGGTTCAAAAAATATCAAAATCTTGACAAAAGTAGTACCTAATGGAATGCCTCGTTTAAAGCTTCCTACCATATAGGTTGTAACATAAGAAACAAAAAAACCATAAGAATTTTCTTTTAATTTTTGTACTCCAAGGATTGGTTATTACATGCTTCTAACATGTTTAAACATATATCAATAAAATGAAAGTTTTATGAATTCCTTCCAGCAGGTACCAGTATGTGCCTTAGCATCTGAGCTACATTTCTGTAACCTGTCTGAAAAGAAGCTTGCCACCCTAGATGTAAATTTTAATGACCCATATATATTGCTTAACTCATGAAAAAAGCTCATAATTATGCTCAGTGCTTTCCATCCTATATCTGAAAATGTTTCACAGAAGTGTCTAGACTTGCCTTAAAATATGGCAACAGTCATTTGTCCAAAACCCTTGTCTGGAGGTACATGAACATTGTGAAGTATCTGTTATTTGACCTTGAAGATCTCTAGGGGCCTGTACTGTGCTTAATAAGTATTGACCCAATATGAGTCAAAGCTGACAGTCTTTCCCAGTCCCAGTTTAATACCCAAAGAATTTCAACAGGTTTTCCTCAAACAAAAATGCTGTTACAAGTCAAAGAACTCTGTCTCCTGTCAGGTTCTATTCCTCTGACTGAACAAAGTGTGCATTTGTTGATGCTCAAAGACAAATCATTAGCCTGAATTATATATATGTTTAACTATCTAGAACTGTCTGGAGCATAGGAAGCTGAGTAAATCCCATCCCTTCTAGGAATATGGGGAGCAATAGGTTTGAGCCTATTCAGATCAAAGAAGGAACAGAACCTGTGTTTCAGTTAGCATGTTTCTAACCACTAGCTGTTATATAGAAAAAAAAAAAAAAACAAAAAAAAACAGGAGCAGAAGTTTTTTTAAAAGAGAGGAGTGAGTCTTTGTCAAGTCTTTGGAAAGTTGCCCATAGGAGGGGACACTACACTTCAGCAGGAACGCGGGTGAAAGCATCTCTGTAGCCCTGGGTAAGCATCTGATGGTTCTGATGGTTTTCAGAAATCTGAGGATTTCTGAAAACCCATTTGCTTGGTTGCTCACAATTTCATTGCATACTGCTAGGTTTAGATCATGTTCTGTTGTAAGAGACTCTTCCAGTGCCTCAGATCCTAACACACTGTGAATTCCACTGTGAAGGTCAGGTGCCTATCCTGTAGGTATTGCCAAATGAACTTTCTATGTCCCTAAACCATTTACTGGATGTATACCATAGCCCTTTCCTGTCACAAGGCCCTTCTTTGCAACAAGGCAATTGCAGCAGGGTGTGGACTGTTCTTTATGGTTTCAGTATAAGCTCAAATCATGAAGGAACACTCCTCACTGACCATTTTCTACCATGAAACTTTAAAAACTGCTTCTGTTCTAAAGAGTCCTTAGAAGGAAGTGCTGTCATTTCACTGTCCTGGCGACATCTTAATTTACAGCTTTCAAGTTTGAGACAGAAAGAGGTGGGGCTTCTTCCTAATTGGCTACATTGGAAGAACCCTTGAACAGTTAGGACCCCTTTAGATAACTACATATGTATAAATATAATCGGACAATTGTGAAATTACCTTTATCAATAATATACATTTTATCCATTAGGAGTAAACCCACCTGGTAATAATACTCATGACACATTCACACTGTATCCTGAACAAGGGTGATTTTTCTGGACTTGGACTTGAGGTTGAGACATTGGGTCCCAAGAGTTACAGAAAATTCTTTTGTTTGTTCCACAGATTAACTTTTTCATTCCTTTCCCATTAATAAGTCTGACAAATCCACCTACTCCTGTACAGTCTTTTTCATGGAAGAAATGTTCTTAATTCCACCTCCTTCTTCAGGAAGGGTAATGGCATAGAAAAGTTGACTAAACGTAAATGTTTTGAGTTTAAATCTGTTTCCTACTGATCTCCATGACCAAATCAGTAGCCGGAATAAAAGAAGTACTCATCAATTTCTGCTACTGCTATTTTATTTGGGGTCTTGTGATCTACCATACCCAGGAAGAAATAGGAATCTTGCCAACTTTGCAATCTATGTAAGTAAGTTTTCTGCAGTTTATTTCAAAGTTTCACAATGTTGAGAAACTCTAGACAAACCTCAGGACTGTGAACCTCTCTACAGATTCTAGACTCAAAATTTGCACTTCTGAACTGGAGAAATTCTGGTATTTTCATGCCTTACATACCCCTTGGCCCCTTCATGGAAAGGATTTTCAACCATTATTGAATTGAAATTTTAATTATTTAGGAGACTGGTGGTCCCTTTCGGTACTGTAAGTCCTGTGTGAAAGCCTGAGCCCACCAAAATCAGTCAGGATCCCTTTGCCAGGTCTTTAATTTTAATCTATCAAGAGGCGAAGCCATGTTAATTTTGAGGTAATCCCAGTCAATCTTATCACATCTCTGCTTTCATTGGCACAGCTTCTGATTAAACTTTTTGTATTCAGAATCAATGCTAGAGAATAAATGTTAGAGAATCTAAAGTATCCCTTTATTATTCTATGCAATACTCTTTATCTTTACTCTAGGCTGTTTTATTACACTCTAAATGCTCTCTAGAGCTTAGGAAAGAGCTCCGGCTTCTGTGGCAGCAGGCATAATGCTGCATACAGCTTAGAAGATAGCCAAGATAATGGAATAAGTAAATGAACTCAGTTTTCTTGCCACAGAAATATCACTAGGCAATGCTATTTTTCCATCTCTCATCATAATGGCTTCAAGTTTGGTCTGTAGTGGGTCCAAGCCTCCAGCACAAGACTGGGAATAGTGCTTTTGCACTATAGTGGATTTTGTGGATTTCAACTCGTTGTTGGGAAAGGACCCTGTATGGTTCTTCCTCATTCACAGGCTGAGCCTGTGAGGGAAAAACAAATCAGAATGCTAGTGGCTTCTATTTTTTCTCAGATAGCCAGAAATCACTGTTTACCTTTTTGTCAGGAAAACAGTCCCCATGGTTCAGAACTTTTCACTAAAAGTTCATTAAAACAAGTGCAATCCACCAGGCAGCTCTGGATTTGCATTTTTTTAAATAAGAAAAGCTCCTGTTCTTATCTGTGACATGACTTTGTGAGGGTCTGAGGAAACACCTGTGCTCCCCCAGGCTATTTACTGCCTTTCCTGTGTTGGAAGCTGCAACCTTCACAGCAGAGTCAGAGAAAGGGAATGCATGCCCACCCTTTGACTGCTCCAGCTCCATGGCTCTGGCATGGGGTGAGAGAATCCTGACAGCCGGGCCGAGCAGGCAGCCCTGTACAGGGATTCATGCTGCAGTAGCAAGAGATCAAAACTGGTCAAGAGTTTTGACCAGACTGGGGCCCACACCTGAGTCTTCACCAAGTGAAACAGCATCTGTTATACCATATTCACAGTGTCCTTCATGCCCATTTCTAACATATCTTAGAAAAATTAAGCAGGCTGAAATCTTATTCCATTTGTTCATCTCTCCTGTAGAATTATGGGACCCAAGTGGAGACCTCTTTTGTAGCCTATGGATCTCTCTGCAAATACCATATGATTAAAGATTTTAAGATCTCAGACAGTAAGACTTTGCCAGGCCAATAGATTAACATATCTTACAAACCTATAGTTTTGTTCCAAAACAAGAAATCTAGTTTTACAGCAAAAAACCCTAACATTTAAAATGCTTTATCTGCTTCCAGAAGAAGCCAAATTTTTCAAACAAAACATTTAGATTCTGAATTAAGAAATCTTTTTCCTCTCCTCTCCTATCCTCTCCTCCCCTCTCCTCTCCTCTCCTCTCC
>JBBMKD010000115.1:522403-602237 GCA_037834095.1 Argya squamiceps | reverse complement strand
TCCTCTCCTCTCCTCTCCTCTCCTCTCCTCTCCTCTCCTCTCCTCTCCTCTCCTCTCCTCTCCTCTCCTCCCCTCCCTTCCCGGAACTTCCTTTCCCCTTTTCCCTTTTCCCTTTTCCCTTTTCCCTTTTCCCTCTTCCCTTTTCCCTTTCCCTTTCCCTTTCCCTTTCCCTTTCCCTTTCCCTTTCCTTTCTATCTTCTCAGCCATGATTTTTCTAGTATCCCTATAAACTGTGTCCTGGCCAAATTTTCTGACCAAATCTTGAGTCTGCCTCTGACATTCCTGTTTCCTCAAGCAGTGATGAGAACTGTTTCTAATGCTTTCTTCTTTCCCCAGCAGAGCACTTTCCCCAACTGACCATCCCGTTGTTAATTTAACAGCTTCAGAAGGCAGCATGTAAAGCCAGGTTTTGCAGGTGTATGTGAGGGTCGGTCTATTTCTCTATATCAAATTTCTACTTCTGGCTGAACATACCACTTGCTTGGGTTTTCCTTCTTGCAGCACTCCAGTTCTGGTGGTGGTCAATCACCTTTTTACAGAGGGAGAACTATGGAAAAGTGAATTAACAAAGCCCATGCTGGAAGTCAGGAAGAGAAGCAGGAGTTAAATTGTGTCTTCTGCACAGTAACAGCTTAATCCTTGGATAATCTTATGTAAAGGGGCTTCTGCCTCCATGACGGCACAGTTTGCCATAATAGAAAGTTAGAATTTTCTTGATTGGAAATTATCAAAAAGCTTTTCAGAATCTGACAACTTTTTGCTGACTTTGTCATTTCGGATTCTCTCCTTTTGAGAGAAATGCTCACTCATCTCAAGGGAAAAGCAGAGTGATAGGACCACTATGACTTCTAAAGAAGCTATGCTTGAGGGAAACAGTAGTTTTGAAGGACGAGCTTTTGAAGATAATCATCTGGTTATGGACTTTCATTGAGCTTCTCCGTACTCCTGAATACACTTTCTCACTCCTTTTTTTGTCTACTGTTTGGTTTATTTATCTGCAAATTTCAGCTTCTGAAGTCTCTGTCTGCATCTTACCACTCCTGTAGGGTTTTCCATGGGAAAACAAACTCCAGTTCTTTGTTTCTAGCAGATGACACTTGGTAAGCCGGCAAATGCATATCATAGTCTGGAGATTTTAGCAACTGTTTAAAGATAGATACAATTTGCACGAATGTTTCTGGTAAATAACAGAACTTACATATAGGAAAAAATTCATCTTAAATATGGAATTCTGCATCATTTGAGTTATCTGTTTCCATACTTAAAATCATGGGCCAATTTGGATTGTCAAATACTGTAACTTGCTTTCTCTACACTTAGGGAAGAGCCTTCCTTCTCTTTCTCCCTGGTGACAGCTCTCTCAGCAGAACACTCAGTTGATGATTGTTGCCTTGTGCTATTTAAGGCCTCCATGCTGCAAAGAAACAGGAGGCTAGAGTTTCAGGGATTGAGCTTCCATTGTAATTCACCATTTTGAAAAATATACTGCTTTGGGCATTTTTACCAATGGATAAGCAATTATAGTACTATGAAAAAAAAAAGGAAATGTTCTGTTTCCTATAGAAGGAACTGCTATTCAGCAACATTTGCACATTGTCATACTGGTACTTTTTTTGATTTGTAATAGCCTGTCATTTGATCTGCTATAAAATAAATGTTCAGTTTCTGAGAGGAAAAACAAACCTGTTCAGAACATTGATTCATTCAAGATTTTTATGGGAGACCTCCAAAGAAAACCCAGATGCTGCAGGAAGTGGTGTTCTTTTCTCACTGGGTGGCATTTTCACTGCTGAGTCAGTACTGCAGAGTTCAATGCTGCTGGAAGTGTTCTGTTTCAGATGAGATAGAAAAGCAAAATGTTTTGGTCATCAGAGGTTCCCTGGCCCCATAGTTGAGGCTGAAAGTGTTTGCCTTAGAGTCTAGGAAAAATCGCATCCAAAGTAACTTATATCAGATGCTGCACTTTGTCTCAGGAACCCATCATTTCTGCTCCTGAAAACTTCAGTGACTGGCAAAGCTACACAGGTTGGCGATATACAGGTTGGCAAAAATAATGCTCAAACTATATGCAAAGAATAATTCCTATCAGCTGTTGTTCTTTCTCATTATAGGTTTTTGTGACAAAATATTCTGTAAAGTATATGTGTCCTTCTGTATTTCACATTTCCCAAGTTCTGTATTTCACTTTTTAAGTATTTTGAATATAGCATTTAGTATTAAACGTTCCCATTTATATCATGGAAAAACACCAGCTACCTTTGAAATAGTTTTTTCTCCAGTCATTTATATTAAGCCCTGCATATTTCAAATATTCTATATTTGAAGAGCTAGCAACAACAATGTAACAGACTTGGTAACACCACTGTACATCTAGAATATCTTAACTGGTATGTTTACAGCTGTTCCAAATCCGCCTACAAATTTACACTAGTGTAAGTGAGATCTGACTTCAGCCTTGTATTTGTGTATATGTCTGACTAAATTAGCCACAAATTAAAGTGTCGAGGATGGTGCTCCATCTGGAAGGGCTGGAGCCAGAGGAGGATTATAGACAGATGAACATAAAAAGAAAGAGTGAAATAACAACCTGTTGATGATTATAGATTGTTTTTAAGAGGCCTCATATTCCCTAAAGAAACTGAAATTATTCTTCTGCACTACTGCAAAGTTTATTTTTCCTATCGTATACTTTCTGTGTCTAACAACAAAACCTCGTACAAATCAAATGTACTATGTCTCACCAATATCTTGTTCTCTTTCAAAGATGAGAATAAAGCTTAGAGAAAACATTTCAATGGGTTTGAAAAATCAGGCAGGTATGTAGTGTACTGATATTTTGCTGTAGTCAAGCGGAAAAGGTGAGTCAGGTGTGCAACTATTCTGGTTTTAGGTTATCTTTGCACCTCTTGGCTTCCAGGTCTGGCTATGGAATGCTGTTTCTTCTGCCAGTGAACTAATGGAAATAGCCAAAATATAAAAGATTAGTCTTCATGGACTTAGTTGTTCTGCAAACACTCTGTCTCAAAAAATAGTGGAAGTCTATTTTCTGTAAAAAGATAGGGGATGCAAAATGTGATATTTGCTACCAGGCTGTGGTACTAGTTTTTATTCTGCAGAAAGCACACATTCATAGGAGGACAGAAAGCAGAAAGAATGGTGGAAAATACAGGAGAGTAACCTCATGATTTTTATATGTGTCTTCTATGTTTCCATGACCCAAAAGTAGTGCCTGGGTCTTTGACAGGAGTTAGAGTAACTAACTCAGTAAGGAGTTAGAATCATTGGGGTACTCAAAAGGGACTGGTAACTATTCCATCACTAAAACAAAAATATCCTGAGAATATCTCTCATCTAAGGTAGATAACCTGCTAAGTTTATGCATAACACACTGACAGCCACTCTCTGCACTGTTGTCAGGTGTCTTAATAAAACAGAGCAGAATTTGAGTATCTTTTCAAATACAGGTGGAAAAAATATCTACACAGAAGTTTCATTTGAATACAGTCTTTGCATGTAAATAGTGCATTTTACAGTAATTTTTTACTAACATTTATGAGGAATTCTATTCTTTCAAAGCTGGGGTTTTTTTCTTTTTGTACCTCAAATACTTGTAGAGAGGATTTCATCAGAACCTGTAATCACAACTAGGTCAGCATTACATTTCTGTCACTAATCTTAACACCTCCAATTAATCTCACATGTGAATTCATTATTTAGAAAATGCCAGTCTTGTCTGAAGAAACATTTTAACTCCACTGATGCAGCACACCAACAATATTAAGGTGGTATTATACTGGATCATAGCAAATGGAAGCTGGTCATGAAGTGCAAGTGTGAACACTCCTAAAACATTCATCTAGATTTGAATAAAAAGGTGATGAGATGTGATTTAATGTAGGGTATGTATGCATATCTATATATCTATATCTATATAAAAATATATAGATATAGATATAGATATAGATATAGATACACATTTATGTGTATATATCTGCAAGACGCAAACACTGCACTCCTGTGACTGTGACCACAGGAGAACTGAGAATTGCAGCAGTAGCATGAGTGGAGAAAAGACAAAAAAAGCCAAGCAGCCCTGAGCAGTGTCCCCAATCAGCACGGCAGCCCTGGGAACAGCCATCTATGGCCAGGGGGCAGCAGGTGCTGGCACTGACAGGTGCAGATGGCAGGGATGCATGACATTTCTGGGGATCCGCTCCCTGCTGGCTGCAGCCACATCATGCCAGCCAGCACCATTGGTCACTTGATGCTCCTCTCCCCCCATGGATTCCTGGGTGGCTGGGATCAGCAGGTGCTCCTGCCGTCTCCTCTTTCAGAGCTCGGGAAATGCAATCCCCTGCATTGAGGGTTGGCGTAGGAATCTTACGTCAGCTGCCCAAGGGGATTTGTGGATTTTCAGACCTTTTGCACCATGATGATGGATAGAAAGACCAAAGGATGAGAAAATATCCTGAATTAGAACCTCAGGAATTATTCAGATCTAAATTCTTCTTTTAAAAACAGTTTGCGAGTGATGGACAGAAGGGGTTTGCATGTCCCATGAAATAATTGTGAATATAGGAGGGTGCAAGTTTACACAGAATCACAGAATAAGCTGTGTTGGAAGGAATCCATAAGGATCATCAGGTCCAACTGCTTGCTCTGCACATCACAGACCAAAGAGTCACACCATGTGTTCAAACACTTCTTGAGTTCTGTCAGGCTTGGTGCTGTGACTACTGGGGAGCCAGTTCCAGTGTCCAACCACCCTATGGTTGAGGAACCTTTTTCAAATGGCCAGTCTGAGCCTCCCATGACACAACTTCAGGCCATTTACTGGAGTCCTGTCACCCAGTACCACAGAGAAGAGATCAGGGTCTGCCCCTCATCTATCCCTCATGAGGAAGTTGCACAGTGCAATGAGGTCTCCCCTCAGTCACCTCTTCACCAGCTGAACAGACCAAGTGACCATGCATTTGCAGGAATTTTAATATAAAGCTTTAATGCTGAAGTCCTCATGGTATTTGCTTTTGTTTCTTTCAGAGAAAATCACAAAAGATATGTGGTTTAGTTTCGCTGCTGTGAGATCTCTGAACCTGATGTATATTTCTGACACTTAAAAAGCCAAAGCTGTCCAGTGTAATTTAAGTCAATATTAAACAGAAAAGCACTGACAAGTTGGCATGATTGAGCATTAAAAAAAGATCTCGCATTCTCTCTTTTAGAGAGCACACAAACCTCTGGAATCTTCCCATCTCCAGCCTCATCATCTCTCCAGAGGGTAGATGTAGGCACCGCAGCACAGCAAGGTGTGTTCTCTCATACAGATGCAGGAGAGGCACTGCAGAGAGGGAGCAGGAGATTGTGGTAGTGCTCACCAGTCTGTTGCAGGCTGCAAGGCCAGCACAAACAGACAAATCCTGGAGACTCTGGGGCTGCACTAGGTACACTGCCTTCTAAAGCTCCCCCATACCCAAGTTAGGTAGCAGAGCTATAGGTAACAAGCAAAAATTCCACTATCCCAGTGACTTTTTGAAAAAAAAAACAAACAAACAAAACAACCACCAGATTTTGTTTGTACTGACACTGCAAAATATTGTAGAGATGCCTTGGCACACCACAAGAGTGTGAGTGGAAGAGAATAGACTGAACTCTGTAAACAGGTAGAGCTCTCATGCCCTGATGAGCTTGCAGTGCACATATGCAGTGTGCTGTCAGATCTACTGTGTGGTCATTTGTAAGCAGAGAGAAGCAGGTGTGACTGGCAAAGGGTATCAGTGCTGTTTGGTTTCATAACAAGTCTGATTAGAGAAGGTACGTGAAGGTGGTGAGAATAATCACTTGGCATGTGAAAGGCAAATCCAAGCAGAGGGTTTGGTGTAATGTTGTGAAGAGCACATTTATGTGCATTCATTTGAAGAAGATAAACGTACAGTACCAGACAATGGATTTTTTTTTTCTTTGAAACATCAGTAAAGATAAAGTAGCATCAAAAAGATTAGCATGGGGTTGTAAAAGTTCAGCTTTATATAAGCTCTGTAGCTTGTTTCAAAAGGAGTACAAACCACAAAAGCATTTTTTATTTTTGAAAAAAAAGGTAAGAAATGTTCCTTTTTTCTTTGTTACATATATACATTTTTGTGCGTGTGGAGTTTATTAGATAATGTAAGAGTAATAATGTTTTATGTGATTCTCCTAAATATACAATTAAAGTACATTAGTACCAGCATACTAGTTTATGACCATTATTAAATGTAAAAAATTAAGGATTTTATGTTAATGAAACATAAAATTTGAGACTTTAGTTACATATAAGTTAGAAGATTCAGATGGGTGGTTCCCATAGCAACCTATCTCTTCGTCTGTGTTTTTCATTTCAATACAACCTTTCATTACTTGATTGCACCATACATTGTATCATGCAATTTCATCATAAAATTTCATCATTAAATCACTGAGAAGAAAAGAAAAGAAAAGAAAAGAGAAGAGAGTAGAGGTTTTCTTCATTCAACACTTTCTAACTTTAATTTTTCTGTTGCACAGAGAGCAAACCGATGCTTAAATGAATCCGGCCCGTGTCTAAATATTTTCTGCTCTTTTGGGGGACGTCCATAAATTTGGCCTGTTTCTTTGGAATCACAGAATGACTATATATGATAAAGCAGTTTAAATAGTAATGTATAATTCCTTTGAAATTGGCTGTTGTCTGCCTTGCCATGTTGATATGTAGCTCCAGTGAAAAGAAAAGAGACAAAATTTTTTTAATTTGTGGCTAAAAGATTTATTCCATTCAGATACAGAAAAGAAAGTGCTAGTGAAAATGGAGGGCACTTGAATTTTTTTTTCTGAAGAAAAATGCAGTTTATTAAATTGCAACTCTGTTGATTGTCACTAGTGGGTCTGTCAGTTAAAGATCACTGTGGTGGCTTCTAGACAACATAAAAGATATGTGAATTTTTAGAAGTAGACATTTAATTCTGAATTTTTCCATACTATAAAATTTGATTACAGATGAAGACCCAGTGAGATCACACTTTTCATTACACAGTGAAGATAGTGATTAACCTAACCTTGTTAGGTCTTTGTTGCAAAGAATATCAAAAAAGAACATATTGGGCTGGTCTGAATCTTTTGGGAACCTTATCAATTGACCTAGTCTTTTTAATTTGGCACCTATACTGTGAGCATTTCCAAGCCCTGGAATGCTATGAGAAGCAGTTCCACAGCAGATAAACCTATTAAAAAGAAAGATTAACAAACTAAATTATATGATGAAACAAAAAAATCTCTAACCTTCTCCACTCATTCTGTTCAAGAAATGCTAAAAAGATCAAAAAGAAAAACCTGGAGGATAAAACTGCAGAAACAGGGGCTAGATTAGGAAAATGAAAAGGTTTTCCTTCTCAAAAGTCTTGAAAATTACAATGATTTTCATTGCCTTGATAAAATCAGACCTGGGTGTTACTGCCGTATTTTCTTTTGAGCCTTCATAATGATGATAAGCTTTACATGAAATGAGCACATATAGTTGTTTATACTTCATTTTACAGCAGTCAGCATGTCACTAAGTTAGCACTTCTCCTCTGAGATTTACAGAGTAGGATTTAAGCTAATTGCTGGCACAGCAGATTTCAGCCAAAGGTTGTTTTCCTTTAACCATTTTGTTTTTCATATGCCTTGGCTGATTTTTGGTTATAGGAGTCCAATATAATTACTTGTTTAATTGCTTGGAAGAAGTGGAGCTTCCGTAGTTGAAAAATGGCTTATTTTCTTTAAAAATAACTGAAATCTGGCTTAGGGTTCTCTAGAATGCAATGCATTTGTACAATTGTGTTATTTGATCCTTTTAAAAATTCCCTGAATAGTCATT
Source organism: Argya squamiceps (assembly GCA_037834095.1). Classification (NCBI taxonomy): domain Eukaryota; kingdom Metazoa; phylum Chordata; class Aves; order Passeriformes; family Leiothrichidae; genus Argya; species Argya squamiceps. The sequence goes on along the minus strand of JBBMKD010000115.1, from coordinate 594,370 downwards.
AAATCTTTGGAAACTAGCTAATCTTCAGGAGGATGTGATAGGTCTGGCTATTTTCCAGGGTTTGCAAGGCTCTATGACAACTCAACATCATAAGAAAAATTGTTTCTAAATCACTGCTAAGACTCCAGAACCAGCCTCTGCTTTCAAGAGGTGACACAAAATAGAGGAGAAGAAGAAAACTTGACACAAAGTCCACAGAGCTTGTGAAAAAGGGTTAATCAGTTTGATATTGGTCAGTGCTACTTTTACTTGTGCTGTACAAACTCGTACAAACTTGTGTTGAAGCACACCAACAATGGAAAAAAAATGAAGGAAAAAAATGACAGGTTTAATGGGACAGTTAATGACATGAAGGAGAGTGAAATAACAAACAAGGCAATAAGATAGGGAAGACTGTAGCCTTCCTGTTGAGAAGCAGAGAAAATACTAAGGTGTTCAGGGTCATTATTTCTGTCCTTGATACAACTCATTACCTTAGTGCAATGTGTAAGTATGTCACTTCCAGCCTGCTCTCCTCTCCAGAGGACTGGGATGTGAGCATGCATGTTCCTGTCCCACTGCAATCTATCAACCTCTTCTGTCTTTCCCCTTACAACTCCATTTTTTATTCAGTGCCAAGCAAATCTAGTAGAAAGGCAGGGGACTCAAAGACAGTGAAATTACAAGTTTCATGAAAATTATATGTTCTTGTGCAAAAAAAGAGAACCAGAAGTTACTCGCAGAAAGATTCCCGGCTGAAGGCAGCATTGCCGCCTGAGTCGTGGCAGACAGAAGCAGCAAAGGGTCAGCAGAAGGATGGGTACTGAGAAGAGAAATCCCCAGAGACCCTGCCACAGGAGATCTTCCCTGCAGATTGCACTGTACCCCAAAATGAAATTCACTGGGAACCAGGCATTAGTTCCATCACTCACAAAGCTAAGAGCTGTGCCTCTGAGTCCAGCATATATGTGGAAATTCCTGTTACCTAGCTTTAAACCATCTCATTGAAATACATGCTTGGTTTTGTTTGGGATTTGTGTGGTGTTTTGTAGGTTGAGATTGGGACTTGGTGTCTGTGTTTGCTTGATTGATTGATTTTTTTTTTTTTTGAGGTGTGGTGGGCAGAGAGCAAGTGGTCTGTGTTACTGAGCTTGATTTGTACCATCAGCCAAGGTACCAGCCAAAAACACTAGGCTGATGGTTTTTTGCAAGGGAAAGGTTTGCCTCCTCTCTTTAGGGCTAAAGTTAATTTTGGGTGGAATATTGACACAATTTATTACATTTAGTTCTTGGCTCTTCTGGTGGAAATAGAGAATGCTTTTTCTCTGCCTGGAGTGGCAAGCAGTCTGTTTTCTAAAGGTATGATAATAATGTAAAAATAAATATCTAGTAAAAACACTTCTACGATGAGAGGGAATCAAGTCTGTTTGGAGACTGTTGCATGACATATGTTGCTCACATTGCCTTTCCTCTTCTGAGCATCTGAAAGGTGCAGTGCACCCCTAAACCTCTAAAAACCACAGTAGCCACTGTTTTACCTGTGAGCTAAATAATCATTTGCAGAACTTTAGGGCATTTGTAGATGTGCTGAGGGCAAGATGCATCTGCTTCACCCAGACACAGCAGCAGCAAAGCAGCAGACAGGGATTTGTGAATGATGGGAGGGGAAAAGATTCAAAGAGGCTAAAAAACATTCCTCATGTTCTCCTCTTTTTTTTTTTTTTTTTTTTTTTTTTTTTTTTTTTTTGTCTGTCATCTCGAAGCCTGAAGTTGAGGAAGCCATTTTGTCCAGCTCACATCCACATCAGTCCTCAGGGACTCCATAGGAATCAGCAGGACTCCATCAGTGAATCATATGAGCTCAGGAAATGGTCCCAAGTGTGCTGATCTTAGTTTCATGTCTGGACAGCCTGATCTAATCTTGAAACAGAATATTTTATGTATTCAGAGGACAACTGTTTTGTCCTTATATGAAGAGAAGAATGTTAGTTGCGATTGCAGTGAGACATTTTGGTTTTACTATATCTTGTTGTGTCAAATTCATTAAACAGTAGCTGAATGCAAAACCCTCTTTCTAATTGGCTTGCTTCAAGCTGTTAGCAGTAGATATCATGTATGATTATGTCTGTTCTGCTAACTGTACATTTAACGTGTGAAAGACAAAAGAGAAGAGGGAGTAGAAAAGGTGTAGGGAATCATTCAGGTTGTTTTAGCATCTCAAGTTTTTATTCCAATGGATTATAATTTTGTTGATGTTTCAGAAATAGCTGATGGAATTGACTTGAAGTCTCTATAGTTATGAAGTCTGAAAAGAAAGATCTGCATTGAGCCGGTCTTCCACAAACGCCTAAATCTGTTTCAGAGCTCTACAATGTGAGATTGGAAGGCTCAGATCTCACAGGATCAATCACCATCACTTTACTTTGTTGATGAAAATGCAAGGTTCAGGGGTTTTTCAATAGTATGAAAACAAGGAACCTTATAATAGTTAAGGATAATAACAGTAGTAAGCTAAACATCCTCATAAAGAAAATAACTATGAAATGTACTATTGCTGAAGCAACTAAAAGCTGACATGCAACCATTCTGAGAAAGCAAAAAGAAACTACACTGACAGACAGCATGAGTTAGCCACTTATTAACACACAAAATATGTGATATTTTCATTGTAATTGAGATTGCTTACCCAGGTTTCTACACAGAATGGACTGCAAGCTGACTTAAAAAATTTGTAGACAGCCAAGTGGACTTCTAAGAGTTTTTGTGAGACATCCTTAAAGCTAAATATGACAAATTGTGAATATATTTACTTTATGTACTACTGCTTGTACTTGAGGAGTCCACATTTTCTTCTCATATTCTTTTACCTTAATATAGCCTATGGCTGTTTTTTAGTGTCCTGTAACAGTAGATCAGTTAAAACCTTTTTGAGCCAGACAACTGTTCTGAATTGCAAGCTACTGATTTCATTCTGGTTTTAAGATTTTTCAACTCTGCTATCTTAGTGATGATAATCATGGTTGTGAGTATTTCAGTAGCTGAGGCTGGAATCCTTTCATTTTGACTTTTCATAAGCATCAGTTTTAGCAGTACTTTCTCCTGCATTAAGCTTCAGTCCTTTGCATTTGTAACACTGTAAGTGTAGTCAATAAAATGTAAACACTATGTCTAGAAGCTCTTAATTGTTATTTCATAGCCATATTATTAACTCGGTCCTCCCTCCTGTCCTATCAAAAGCATAGGCTTAGGAACAACGTTGCTAAAGTAACTCCTTGAATTCAATTTGGGTAATTATTCTTCTGCTGTTAGGAAATGGACTCCTAAATTTGAGGCAGGTTCAATTCTTTTTCCTTTTGCTCCTCCCACATCTTCTGCACCTTAAAAGAAAAACATCAGTGTATTCCATTATAAGCAGTACAGGTAAATATGTTAAGTTTGGTTTATGTTAAAATAAATTGCATTCTGTGTTTGGCTTAATTTGGGAATCATGAGGCAGGGCAGATACTAGCACAGGCACTTTGTTAGTTGCCAGATTCATTCTTTATTGATTGGTTCCAGCTTCAGAAGAAAGAGGTCTTGTATGGTCCTCAATTGGCACTCATAATTGAAAACCTACAGCATTGGTATGGTGGATCATTAGTCATTTTCTTTCCTTAAAGCATAATGTAAAACTTTTCTATGATGAGCAGTTTGTGTTTCTTTAACGCTGCTGAGTCTTTCTTCCAGCTGGTGTCAAGGATTGAACTTTACAAATTATGTATTTCAGACATTGAGAAAGAAAGGACTTAATGGCTGTGACAGTCCAGACCCTGATGCAGACGATTCAGTAGGTCACAGCCCTGAGTCTGAGGACAAGTACAGAAAACTTAATGAAGATATTGATCTAATGATCAGCAGGCAAAGATTATGTGTAAGTACTCTGAGCTCCTTTTCATTTTTTTTTACTTTCTGATATTTCTCTGAACCTGGCAGGCATTGCACAAGAAAGAAAACAAAGGTTGTGAAAGCCCTGATCCTGACTCCTCTTATGCTCTCACCCCACGCACTGAAGAAAAATACAAAAAAATTAATGAAGAATTTGATAATATGATCAAGAGCCATAAAATACCTGTAAGTACCAAAGGTTAGATGGCTGTCTGCTGATAACTGCTGCAGTAACAAACCATAACCCTTTCAGTTCTGGCTTCTTAAGGAAATAAATTCAGCTAGAAAGAGAATTTAATAGCCAAATATATAACTAAACGCTGTGGTCAGAAAATTTCACACAGCATGTTTTTCTTTCATGTCTCTAACTCTGACACACAGACAAAGCCTATTATGGATGAGACCTACAGAAGGAAGTGAAATGTACATATATGAACTATATTCACTAGATTTACAGAAGTGTTTTACCACACTACTTGCCCAAATTATACTTAAAAAATAATAGTGGAAATCTTTCTTTGTGGACAGGCTAACAAATCCACAGAGTACTTTCTGTGGTGATAGAGAAAAGTGATGTAGAACTGAAATTCTTTTATATATAGAAATTAGCATGTTTAGTGTGTTTAACTTCAATTCTCCGTTGCCTCTGCTGAACTCAGTTGCAGCACTGAAGGGTTACAGCTACTTGCTTGCTGCAGAGAAACAGACTGCATGAGAACCTCATGGCAGGACTCAAACATGTTTGTGTGTTGGGGTGATTTTACAGCTTCATCAAAGAATTTGGTTTGACCTCATCAGCATTACTTTGATGCTTTAACGTGAGCTAAATTTTGTTTTAACCAAGTCAAAATTTCTAACAGTCATATGCCTTGCCAGATATCTAAGAGAAGTAACTCTGCATGTGCTATTTTGTTTGCACAAGACATATAAAGGATGAATACTTGGTCATTATGTTTGATATTACATTTATAAAGACAATAAAAAACATATGGAGGTTTGGAGGTTATATTTGGCTGGTTTTCAAGTGTCTGGGGAAAGCAAAGTAGGAAACTCAATATTTGCTCAGATCCAAAGAAGCATTTGAATTTGCATAGGTAACTGCTTATTTCTAAAAGACAAAGATGTTTTCTACATGTTCATTTGTCATTTCCGTACAAAAGTTGTATGGTTATCTATCAAAAACTTTGTCTGGATACCCAGAATATGTGGTGTCTTCTGCAGTGTTAGTCAACTGCACATACAAAGTCTGACACCTAAGATGAGGATACTTCTTAAGGCTCAGATTCTGTCTTAAGCCCTCTAAGTGTTCTTTCCATTAATTCTCAGCAGAAGGATTTTTCACTCTAGGTAATTAAAATTTGAAGAAGTTCCTACATCAGGCCAAAAATATCTTGCAAAAACATGAGACATCTAAATAATACTTTCCCAGAGACGAGAAAGGCACTGAATTTGTTAAAGTGATATTTAAAATGATTGGCTAAGAATGCCCAAAGTGCATGTAGAATATCAGGGAAGAATACAGATATACCCAAATTTTTTTACCTCTCTTTATATTTGCTTCTTTTGGAAAGCCATTTTTCTCAGAACAGAAAAGCTCTAAAACTGTCACCATGAATTTGGTTTCTCAGGATGCTACTCAGTTTGACAAATGATGACTGCAGCATTTAGGGTGACTGTTATAAGCCAGAATGCTTAACCCTTTTTCACATCAAAATCTCACCAATTGTCATTCTTTCATGCTGTTTCTCTTTCGAGGATGACTTTTGGCATTTTCAAATCAAACTGACAGAATTTTCACCAAGCTACTTTTCTGCCTCAAAAATGTATTTGGGATGATCCTTCAGAACCTCTGTTTATCTCATGCTACTTGTTTCTTTTCTTTCCTAACAAGACAGGTCATGTTATAATCATCTGAAATCTTAAGACATTAAAAAAAAAGTCCCTTGGAAAAAAACTTCATTCCTGTAGTAGTCAGTTCTATCTCTTTCTTTACCTCCATAAACATTTGGGGAAATTGTCTTTTCTGTAAACTCAGGAAATGTATATCATTTGGAAGCCAGGTAATCTGACCATGGTATAAGACCTTTGTTTTCCCAAAATTAATGGAATTTCCCTCTGGTTGCTTTCATTAAATATAACTTTTTGATGTTAAATATAGTCCTACTTCAGCAATTAATTGGTGATTTGGGGTATAACTTCCTACCTTTCGGGACGTTATGAGGTGCAGTGTATTATTTTTTGTGCAATTACTTCAGAGATGCTTCAGGGGTACAGAACAGCAAAATGTTAGCATTTTTTCGTGTGAGACAGAATAGCCATTCTCTGAATACATCACATGCAGAGCTCGGGGTCTGTGTCCTCCATCAAGCTGCTTACCACAATAGGAAGGAACAGTAGATATTCTCTGATAATGGAACAAAAACTCCTTCCCTTGGCCTAAGCCAAGATGTAATGGGCAAGATAGAGATCACAACTAGTACATAATGGAAATTTGTAACTATCTGGTTTTATATCTAAATATTATATATTTTATACAATAATATCCTTAACTGCACAAATCAGAATAATTAAGACAAGGGAACATATATTCATTTACTTGTGATCATCAAAGGTTGCCAAGAAAACTGGGGACAAGAGAGCAAAATTAATCATAAAGTCAAGTCTCTAAATTACTACTTACAGAATATATAAAACAATGCATTGCCTCTGCCTGGTCTTGTAACATAAAAAAAGTTGCTGCCAAATGAAAACAACATAGGCTTTTTCTCCTAACAGCTAAGCCCATTAATGTTTCCTCAGATAATTTTCTGGGGATAAGAATTCATATTGTTCTAAACCATCTGATAATAATTAGACATTTATTTGTAAATTTCATAAGAGTGATGAAAGCAAAAGAGACAGAAATAGCCCACTAGAAGGAAGCTATAAGTATCTCTGTCTCTAAATAAATGAAGGCCTGGTTGAACATGGGAGGGATAAAACCAATATTTAACACAGAATATTTGGTCCGTTAAGTTCCAGGGGTGCTGAGTGTCCAACACTTTGTTTGGCATCATACACCACAGCTTGTGGAGTGAGGATCTAACACTGTGTGCAGTACACTGGCAGTATCGTCTCTGGTGAGCCATCTGCCCTCCTTGGCAGCAGTGTCCAAAGAAGAAAAAACAAAGGGAGGGCGGAAAAAAGGCAAAATGTGTCAAACCTTATACACATGACAGACTTTGTCCATATTAGAATTAGCAAAAAAGAAAAAAACACACTGAAGCAGCATGAAGTGTGCCTATCTCTGAGGTGAGCTCTTTGAACAGTCCCCAGCAGGATTTTGACACTTTTAGATGCCAAATAACATTCTCCCAGACAATTTCCTAATTTTGTATGGTTGTTAGTCCAGGCCAAGAACAATTCCCAGATGTCAGTCTATATGTAGTCATGATTTTTTTGAGGTTGAGAAAGCTTATTGGTATGGACATGAACTGTTCTGTGGCCTCAGATAGCCCCAGTTCCTCCCTAGTTCTTACTATTATAGTTATTACACAAGTGCATCAGAAACTTTAATGTCCATCAGAAACTTTAATGTCCATCAGGCTGAAAAGGAATCAATATGAACCATGGCTTACCACCAGGAATGACGAGGGAATATGCAAGAAATTGCAGTTCTTGGTGAGGAATATGTAACACTTTAATAAAGTTAGACAGACAGAGAAAACTGCAGCTAGAGATGTAGTGTTAAATACTGATGTTTATCCAGTCAAACTTCTCTAACTTCTGACTGTGGAAAAGAAGAAATAAAAACTAGTGTATTTCAGATATAGCATATTGTGCTGAAAAGCAGAGAGTAAACTGACTTTTCCCAAATAAAATTGCCTTTGAAGTACTCTGTAAACAGATGTAAGTAAATCCAGATAGTACGCAAAATGATGAAAACTAGAGTATTAGTACAGAAATTAAACAAATAATTCAACTACTTTAATAATATTTCTTTAAATTACAAAATGAAAGCTAAGTAATAGTTTCACATGACTTAGGAGACTGGCAACCCAAAGGGCAACCAAGATTGGAGCTCTTTTTTGCTGTACAAATGAAGAAAAAGAAGACTCTTGAAGAGTTTGGTTTGAACATGGCAGGAAGAGCATAGTGGTTAAAGCAAACAAGCTTTTAGAATTCTGGCAAGACCTTCAGTTTTGCTTTTGTACTGGTGTTTTAGTTTAGGTAACAGAAATTTAGGTTAGGAAAAGATATTAAGAAAATAGAGGCAATAATAGTCTCTACCCAGACTCAGAGGGCAGACTTCATACCTCTTGTGACACAGGGTGAAGTAAACCTTATGCAAAGTGCTCTCCTGTGACAGTAAAATGCAATATGGACTGGCACTCAAGTAGGCAGGACCATGGGCTCAAAGGCACCAGGTGGAGAGAACTCCATCACAGCCCTGGTTGTTGCAATAACCAGAAACTCCATGTTGGCATATTCATGTCTCACATCAGGCTGTGATTGGGATTGAAGCAGGGAGAGCTGTTCACATCCACTATCCACAGTGAATTCACTGACTAAAACCTTTTGAAATGGTAGGAATTAGCAGCAGTAGCCAACCTGGAGCTCCATGAACAGTCATGTGCCTCTGATTAACATGGGATTTAGGAACGTTCTGGGTCCTTCTGTGGCCAGTAAAAAGAATGAGTTGCTTCAAAACATACCTTCAAGTTGATAAAATGTTTCAGATTATGCTATGTGACCCTATTTCCAAGGAGCCCAGACCTGAGTCATAAGGGTGCAGATTACATTTAGATTCTTATATCTGTACATTAGATGTAGAACATGTGGATTCCCAAAACACCTCACCTTCCTTTCCTGCCTCCACTTGAATCAACCAGCTCTATGAAAAGTAGAGCCAGTGGAGTGTACTTCAGCTTCTCAGCAAAAGGAATCAAATTCTCATGTGCTCCCCAGGCTGAGGAGCAATGCCACCAGGTCTGTCTACTCAGCTACAGTTGCTATGGCCGTCTGTCACAGAAAGGAGGCCACAGGCTATGAAGAGGGTATCAGAGCTAAATTAACACCTCGAAATAATTCAAAAGCATTTGTGTAGAGTATCCTTAACATCGTACCCTGAAAATCCTGCTCTGTGTTTCAGTGGTCAGGCAAAATTATTCCTCTATTTAGAGTAAAATTTTCTCTGTCCCTAGAGAGGACCAAGAAAGAAAAAAAAAAACAACCTAAAGAGATAACTGTAATTTGGTGGATAGTGCTGTAATACACAGGGCATAGCCAACAGCTCTAGCCAGAGAAGAGACATGGGTGGCACAAGGTCAGGGTGCCTCGACCGCCTGACAAGAAGTTGTTATGTCCAGCTCTCCATGTATTCGTGTCCTAGGTCCTTGACGATATACCAGTACTATCAGCTGCCAACAATAAAATTAAAACTTTTGATTTCCTGCCTCAGAATGTTACCAAGCTACTTGAAAGAATTTTTTTGATGTGTTTAAGCTCTTGAAGCTTATAAGATTTCTAATTTGCAAATTGAGGTGTGCTTGGTCTATATTCATATATTGAATACTTAAAATGCTGTCAAGTAATTCTGAGAAGGTTTTTCTGATCAAAAAGAAAAGAAATTAATAGTTTTAAAAACAAATAAATTCAATATGGATTTCTAATGTAGTCATAACTTCTATAGAAATTCAAGTGACTGCTACCTGAGAAACCCAACCAACGAACTCACAACCAACCAAGGAAACCTGAACTGAGCTTCTTTCTGAGAGCAAAAGGCATCTCCTCACAACCTCTGTTAGTGTGGTGCACTACCTGGGGTTTTTTGGTTTTTTTTTGAAAAACATTTCTGCAAAGGGAAGTGACTCAGGAGAAAATCTTGCCTTTAGGTGTGAAAACAGGATATTGAAAAGACATCACTAAACACCACCTCTGCCCCGCCCCCCCACCCCACCCCAAAAGAAAAAAACCACCAAGACTAGCGTGTATCTAAATTTCTTGTATTTTTTAGCTGTCCCTGAGGAGAAGTTTAGGGGTTTTTTAGTTTTTTTAAGCCATTCCAAGCTGAGATAGAAACTCAGGAAAAAAAGTGATTTACTGTGTTGGTGTCTTTTATGTGACTTGGGATAATTCTGGTTGCTAAAGCAGTAATTGATCTTGCAGTAATCTACGACACTAGGTTAACCTACGACAAATGAACAATTATGACTTCACAGAATAAAAGAAATAGAAAATTATGCTGCATTAGGCACAGGTTTGTTTCAAACAAGAAAAAGAATGGAAAAAAAATCTTTCCAGATTTTACGAAATAAATGTGCAAGCTACATTAAAGCAAGATACAATCACATTTTGAAAAATCATGTTTTAAAGCCTTGGTAATTCTTTTGATATTCTTCTCTTGAGTCTTAGGGGAAAGGGGCAAGCACAAATATTTTAACCACCAAGTACAAAATATTTGAACTAAACATAGGGTAACTGTTTCACTTTTGTACTATTCTCATATTTGTTTTCCTTTTTCACTTGTACAGGCTGTTCCACCACCAAACTTTGAGATGCCAGTTTCTATCCCAGTGTCCAACCACAACAGTTTGGTATACAGCAACCCAGTCAGCTCACTGGGAAATCCCAACCTTTTACCACTGGCTCATCCTTCTTTGCAAAGGAATAGCATGTCTCCTGGTGTGACACATCGGCCTCCGAGTGCAGGTAACACAGGTAGGCTCTGCTCAATCCCATCCCTTCAAATGCTCTGTGATCTGCATGCCTGGGGTCACTTTAAACTGTACTCCAAGAAACAAGAACTCTATTTTTAATAGTCATAAGATTTGTCCAAAATTGCTGTGTTGAAAAATCAAAAGAGAAAAGTGAAAAGAAAAAAAAAAAGAAAAGAAAAAGAAACAAAACCACTACCTGATTGATTGTTGACTAAGATTGAAGGAAATCAGTGGAGTCAATAAAGGACAAAAGGGCAGACAATGTGCTCTTTCATAAAAAGGCAGCTTATCTACTTAATGCATGCAAGTACTCCCTATACTATAAAGCAGGGGAGAAAATGTAGCCAATGAAAACAATTTGAAGCAAGCAAATTAGAACACTCATTACTGAAATAATCAGTCTAAAGACTAAATTCAGAATTTATTTTTACTGATTCATTCACAAGTTCCTTGATGGGTTAATGTTAGTTGAGCTCTATACTTCAATGCTTTACATAGCAAGGGGTTGTGCTTTGTTCTGGTGATGATGAGAGCTCATCTCTGAATAGGATAAGTAGGGATTAGGTTGTTTCAATTTGTCTGGCTCCAGCAACATCAAGATCCTTAAGTATATCAGGTTCAAAGAATCATTTGAGGTCTCCAAGTGCAAAGAGATGTTTTAAAGATACTTAGTGTGAACGCCTGTGAAAGTCAGAGGAAATTAAAAACTATGTATATATATATATATATATATATTCTGAGTTACATTCTTCTCCAGGAATCTTCAGCCTCTTCCTCCCATTCCTTTGCTTTTCTGACTAGCATTCAACTAAAGATAGTTTTCAAATGAAGGACTACTATACGTAACTTTCAAACATAATTTTTCATATGCTGTGGAAGTATGAAGCTAAAATAAGGAAATTATGTGTACTCCATATTTTGTTTGTCCTTGAAAGGCAAGTGTCTCATACAGGTAACATTAAACATCATGATTTTGTAATTATGGGTCTGATTCAACTGCCTGCCGAAGTCAGAGGAAAGAAATGGTGCGTACTACAGCAGCCTGATTGAAGGTAGAGAAAATATTTTGAATGTTTGAGTGTTGTAATTTATTGTGCTCATTTACAACATTTCATTTCAACCCTCTAGGTGGCCTGATGGGTGGGGACCTCACAACCGGTGCAGGCACCAGTGCAGGTAAAGAGAAGAGAATTTATATTTATTTTTCCAAGTGAATAAAGCACTTACTTCAAAAACTGATTTCTAAAATAGCTTCCTTTTGGAGGGTGGATAGTAAAAATTGATTAGCTTTTTTTTTTAATCCCCTTAGTTGGGTTGTGGAGAGTTTACTGATATTTGTGCTTCTCTTATTAATAGAAAAAGGTTTGTTTTCCAGCAGCATCAAAAATCATGCACCTCAGCAAATTCCACAGAAAAAAATGTCTGGTTTCCTTCACATTAGCCTTTTCATAAAAACTTTTGGGTACATTGCTTTGCCTTGTTAAAGAAAAACTGGTGGAGTCAGTGTCAGAAGCTCTGATCTTTTTTTGCATCCTCTGAAGTTTTGCCATTGACTTGAGTGAAATTGTGGTTTCATTTTATGAATTTAAGCTTGAATAAAGATTTTAATAGTGAGTTGCTCATTATACTTCAGTGCATAAATTGTATTTCAAACCCCTGCTCTAAGACCATTGCTAGTCAGCGAAGTCTGTTAGCGTTCACTTAAATAATCAGTAATTAACTTAAGCTTTGTTATGTATTTGCTTAACTGCTTTGATACGTAACAGGTAAAGGATTTTCAAAATACCCAGGCAGAAAAAAAGATAGGCCCTGCTCCCTTTAGAACTAATGAGAACTGTGTTTGCTGAGGTCTGTGTTATCAAAGCAATGTTGTCAGAGTAGTTCCCTTTGCACAGTAAACTCAGTGATTTGTTAGCAATATCAGCAATGTTGCATTATGACAAACACAGGTTACAAAAGACAATGGCAAAATTACTTTTGAGAGTAAACACTGTGTTTGAGAAGTAAACACTTATTTTCACAGAAAACAACTGAGTGGTAAAGCATGGTATTTTGCTGGGGTAACTGTTCTCAGAGAGAATTGTACAGAAAAATAGCTGGAAGATCAATTTTTTGCACTATAAATCAAGACTGATATAAATGGCAATTCCAATATTTTCTGTTAAATTTTCTTGTAAAGAAATTTTGGATATAATGGTTTGGGTTTTTTCTCCCGTCTATTCTCAGCCTGACTTAGGGACCTCCACTCCCCTTTTATTTTCACACATAGATGAGTCACAGATGTTTGTGTGATGCATTCATAGTACAATTAGAGCTGTGCAGCACTGTACCAGAAAGGCACTTTAAACGCGTGCTAAAGCTTTGAGGAGTCATTTTGTATTAATTTTGGAGTAGGGAAGGCAGACCATGGAAACTTCACTATCAGTCTCCTTTGTTCTCAAAAAAAAAGAAGAAAGCGTGACAGAAAATTATATTTTTGTTCATTGTCTCCTGTTAACCTGAAATGTTAGAGCTAAAGAAAAACTCATTCTGCAGTGTTCGCATTTCGTCTTACTTTTAAGCTTGAGCAGAACTTCAGGAACAGCGGCAGAGGGACTGCCTTAGGAATTGATCGCCCTATTAAGGGGCTCCCTCTCCTGGTTCATTTAGAAATATCATCACCTCGTTACTGGCCTCCCGTTCCTTTAAATAGATGCTGAAAAGCAATTAGTAAAGAAGGTATTGTTTTCTTTTAAAACAGGGGCATAGTAAAATTGAAATTCATCTGCATGTGCGTTTCTCATAATAATCCTTGCACTTAATAAAATCTATATATCACTACGCCAGCTGAAAAATTATATTCTTTCTAAATATGGGAGGGGTTGGAAATATATTAAAAACATACATAAGCATAGGAAGACAATAGTTTGATTATCCTTAATCAAAAATTAAGGATTTACATTAAGCTCTCAAGCAATGTAACTTTGGAGTAAGCAATTGATTTGAGGGGCATATATATGAGGGACATTGCTAAGAATGCATCATAAATATTTAATTACAGGAATAGTCTTTGTTCTTTATTGGACAATAAAAGCTTTAAACATCATTAAAGAAGTATTTTCTAAATCTCTTCAAAGCAGAATGGTAGGAAGAATTAGATAAAGGGCTGAAGGAAGATGGAAAGGTCACTATAAGGTTGAATCCTCTGTCTTAGTTGCATCATTCCACAATGGCGCTATTTTGGACAGTCATCTTTCTTTAGGGTGCAGAAGAATAAACATCAAAAGTTCTCTTTGTTCATCATTATTCACTAGAAACAAAAACCTCTGTGTTTTCTTCTATTTGGCATCTGAGAAGCTGGTAGCATGATCATGTTTGGGTTCATATTTCTGGCCAAATTAGAACCTTCTGAATTTGCATTTTTCCACAATGTCAAAAAATAGCATATATTCAAAATAATATGCTCCAAGAAGAATAGTCTAAACAGTTTCACTTCTGCCACTATAAAATGAAACTACTTTTTTTTACTAGCACCAGACCTCAGTTTCTGTAGTACTTCAATATATTACATCAAAATAAATTGCATTATTACTGCAATATCAGAAATGGGAAAAGATTATTTAAGACTGTGTTTTAAGAAGTATGATATTTCATTGATTTGGATTATTTCAAGTAATAACCCCAGAATCATTCACAATTTACCTTGGGAGTCAATTCAAGACATAAATAGAACTCAGAAAGCTGACTACTTTTTTATTATATTGCACAACCAATTACCATGTATGGTGTTTTTAAGGGAAACCAAGGTTGTCTCAGATTTTAAGAGTAGATTTGTTCTCAGCCAAACACTGATTGAGTAGTTTCTATAATGTAATAGTAGCAACTGCCAACAAAATTTGAGTGAACTTCACATTTAGTGTCATTGCTAGATTATAAATACAGCAATGTCTTGGCAATATTTTCTCAAAACAGAGGCTTTTGATTGAAAGACAGAACAAGAACTTTTTGGACCCTAATAGGCATGCTCTAAACCCATTTTAGTTTACTCCATAACTAACATGAAGGCTAACTGATATGTTTACCTGTTTACATAATAGACTAGGTTAAGTTCTTTTAATTTTAAGAGACTGTAGTCTTTAACAAAACCACTTAAAGGTAACTTCAACAGAAATAAATAATGTCTGTGAAGTTTTAGTACTGCCAATTATCTGAACTCAATTTTATTCAGTGGCTTATTGTATACGTTAAAAGTTCAATACAAAACTGAAATTTATAAAATATTTCTAAAGTTTTAAAATAGAACAATATTGGGGGATGTCTTTCTTTGCATCTGTGCTTTGAACTTTTGATTTTCAGAGTGAGCTTTACTTTTAGACTGCGTTCTCTTTTTTCCTATTGTATGGCTTTCAGAGAAAGACATTTTGTATTCTGTAATAAAGTTTTCCTTTGAATGGAATAAGCCCATTTAAATCAACAGCATTTTTATAGATTTAAAACAATTATAAATAATAAAACCAAAGGAAAATTTCCATCTCAAGTTTTAAATCCATGATTGGTATAACAAAATATATACTTACTTCAACTGTTTATTTCTGTAATTTGTTTGTTTCTCTCTTTGATTTCTGCACTGCCCCCATCTTGACTTTAATATTAAACTAAAGGGGAAAGTTATTAGAAGTTCTTGGGGCTCTACAAATGCTGTCAGAGGAACTTGCTGTCTTTCAACCTAACATCTTCAAAGTACCTTTAAACCTGTTATTATAAAACACTAGAAACTGAATAGATCAGCATTGCATTTTGAAAAATTTGTCCCATGTTTTTTAATGACTGAACCCTGTATTTACCTATAAATCAGCAGCAAGTCATTTCCTTCTGGAAATTAGCCACAGGCCTTCTCATCTTCTGAATGCTGAGGTCCTGAAGTGCCAGCCAGTACCATAATTTTCTAGTGCTTTCTCCTTTTCCTTTTCTGGGTGATATGCTGGGTGAATGTATTATATATTCTACTAATATTTCAAGCCACATGGGAATATGTGCAATAGGAGCATTTTTAATTTATATTCACTCAGGGTAGAGACAATCTGGATGGTATATCCTCAAGGAGTGGTTTAGTAAAAAGATGCACAATCTGCCCAATTAAGCTGACCAGCAGTACAAAAAATAAGCAAGGATTTCAAAGACATCTAGCTGCATTAAAGACTTTTGGAACTACAAATATAAAAACGCAAACTTTTTTTTTTTTTTTAAGAAATTAATTTAAATGCATATATGTTCTTCACTGGACCCTGAAATTGCCCTTGGTATAGTCAAGAGAAGGTAATTCTTGGACTTCCAGTGTGGAACATGTTAAATAAACAAAGGAGCTTGGAGAAATATCTCTCAAACCACACTTTATGGGCAACCTGTTAGTAAGACAGTAACTGAGTTTGCCAGTGAGAACGTGATCAGTTTTTGTCTGCCCCTTATTAACTTGATGAGTGCAATAACCCACAGACTTCTGATCCAAAGACTGGGCAAAATGGGGTACAGAAGTAAAAAATAGTTTCTGTCCAAGGAATCTCACAGTACAAAAGAAAGGACACGCAGTCGTTCATAAAAGAGTTTGTGATGTAATAGTGCCAAATACAAAGAATATGATTTCATAAATTGGCAGATTGACTTAAAACCATGGAGAGGGATAACAAATGAAAAATGTAACTGCTCTAGGTTTTTCTTTTCCACTTGTATTATGCCTTTAAGTGTTCCTCTTCCAAGGTTTTCTCCATATAAGAAGAATGTATATCTATATACATAGAGATAAATAGATGGTTGGATGGTTGGATGGATGGATAGATGATAGATAGACAGATAGATAGATAGATAGATAGATAGATAGATAGATAGATAGATAGATAGATAGACACTTTTTTTCTTCGTTGTTTTAAGGGAAGTGCCTAGAGGTAGATTTTTTCAAAGCAGGCAGAACACTAGAACTTGTTTTACAGGTCTAATACATAGTATAGAGGAAATAGTCTATCTGCTGAATTTCATATCTATGTGGGCAGTCAGCACAGGCCTTTCCAAATCTAATTCCATGTAACAAATAACACATGAAAGTCACATCAATGAAACTTTGAGAATAAGTCTGAAAGGCTGAAAGCTGCTCTTCATATATATTTTTTTTTTAAATCTTGCAATGGGTGTCATATTGAACTGTTGGATGTGTCTGTCTTCAGCTAACTCATATGACCTCTTATAAAAGAAGAGATCCATTCTCAGTAGACATCAATGAGAATCTGTAAAAATTTGGTCTTTATTAGGTTTCCACATGTTCGCTAATTGTTGACTTAGTAATTTATTTAGTTATTCTCTGTCTCTTCATCTCTGTAATAACAATGTCTCAATATTTGTATTTATAAAAAAGACAGCTTGAAAGGTTTGAAAAGGAAAGTTCACATGTAATGAACAATTAAGTGAGTCATACAAACTGGTTCTTTGTAAATGAGATTGTAAAGACAGGTATGATTGACTTCCTTTATTACAAGAAGTTTCAAATCTTCCTCAAGACTAATTTGAGTTCTTTAGATAAAATCCCTTTCCTAGTGAAGTCTAGTGAAGTTATGCTTTCTTTAAATGATACAAGGATTTCACTGCTTTTTCTGTCTGCATTCTTGATCACTAAGACACAACACAGTCCTCTGTTGCACACTGCAATATATATTCTTGTTCAAATTCAGAAAATAGAAAAAGGCATTGCAAATTAGAAAATATCTGGATTTCATGCCTGTTCTGAGTCCTGAAAGGGCTAGCTGATGCCTCTTGGATCTAGACTGCAGCAATGACTTTGCTGTGAGAAAGAAAACAAGAAATGATTTTAAACTCCTGAAGCTGTGACTGCAGCCCCACATGGAAGTTCCTGACAGTGTTAAAGTTAACATGATCCATGCCCTTTAACTTTTAACGTGGTTCACCAATCAAGATATTGAATCCGACAGTTCCATTTTTTTTCCAAATCTCTTACAAGGTGATTTTCCCTGTGCTAACAGCTGGACCAGTCTCAAGGAGACAGGGATGAGTTAATTATCTTTTCAAATAAGACATCCCATTTATAATTGGAATTATACGTGTCTTGAAATATTTTTCATTGAAAAGAAGTTTCCTCAAAATAACTGATTTCAAACAGCTTAGAAAGGAAATCATTTGTCATCAACAAGTAATTTGTTAAAAGGAGATGATTGAAAAAGGGGTCATGGCTTGAAACTGAAACAGGGCAGATTTAGATTAGGTATTCAGACAGAATTACTGACAGAATTATTGAGTGAGGATTGTAAGGCTCTGGCACAGGCTGCCCAGAGAAGCTGTGGGTGCCCTATCCCTGGATATGCTCAATGCCACCTTGGATGCAGTTTTGAGTAACCTCTAGCAGAAAGTGTCCCTGCCCTTAGCAGGGGGTTTGGATCTCGGTGTCTTAAAGTTTTTTCCAACCCTGATTCTGTTTTTTTTCATAACCAGAACTAGAACCCTGAAAATATGTTTAGGGTAAGGGAAGGTGGTTATCTCAGATCTCAGGGGAAGGCCACATAAGAATTGTTCATATATTAATAGATCAGGGCTATGCCAGTAACTGCAAGATTCTTTGGAAAAGGTGTGATGCAACCTAAGTTTCAGACAACCACCTCATCACTTGACAGTGACCTCTCCTATTAGACTCCACCTTAGTGTGGAAGACCAGTGCATTCTTAGTGCAGGACATGGACTTAATATTTCCAAATGTCAAGCAAGAATGAGGAGGGAGCACTATGCAAGGTCAGGGACATTGCACTGTGCATTGCTCATGGTGGTAGGGGCAGGAGATCTGTTTTACCGTGGTAAGAGCCATGACTCTCTGATCCCTGATATTTTGTTTGGACCTTACAAAACTGTGAAACAGGAATATATTCCTGTTGCTCATAGTACAGTGCCCACATATTTAAACTACAGACATGTAATATTTATAAAACACAAAATTGAAGACCACTGCATAATTAAGTGATTTTGCGCAATAGTTTCAACTTAGTCGCTCTTTTGATTAGCTGAAGCTTCAATCAAAACAAGGTAATGTAAAATGTACAGGTTCTGAAAAGAGCATAACTACTGATAAAAGTGTTAGAACAAAATAGTGGAAATGGAAATAAATTAATCAATACAATCAGAAATAAAGATATCAGAAAAGTAGTTTCTGCATGAAAGCAGTGTGATCTGAGATTCCTGAAATGAGATGCCATTAAATAATTATTAAAGTAGATAGTACAATGCTATGATTGGATATTATATTGTAAGCATACTGGCAATAGTAGTTGTTGTGCAAGACTAAAAAAACACAAACAGGACCTTGATTTGGATCATCTATTGCTCTGTTTCTTTGCTGAGTTAAAAAAAAAATAAAATAAATAAAAGAGGAATAAGGATGCACATCCTTGAAGAAGAAATCACATTCCCCCTTCTCTCAGTGTATAACTGTTGTGGTTTAACATACCACAGATCTTCATTGTCTATAGTGTACACCCCTATTTCCAAGGGTTGCAAGGAGGGAGTCCATGTACTGAAATACATGCCTGCCTCTTGGGAAGACTAATTGCAATGAGAATTGTTTTGAAGGGTTTCTCACAGTTGCTTGTGTGGGCAGCCACAGGCTAATTCAAACAGTCAGGTGCCACCTTTATATTTATTTTATTAAGGTGTGAACTCGAGAAGTGGGAGAATACTTACTGGACGTACTAATTTAGAAACATTTAAATACCGCTCTTATTATAGCAATAAAACATAACCGCAGCGTTGGTGATCAGGGTAGCTTGTCATGCACTTGACTCAGCAGTGAAGTGTTTGCATGAGGTGTGCATCATCCTCTTTCAGCTCCCCCAAAAAAGTAGCTAGTACTTTCACAGGATGTTTGAGAACTCTTCCACACAAAGTCATTACATTTTTTATACCATATCTGTATGAGTTGACTCCACATAATTCAGTAAAAAGGATCATTAGTTGAGTGTAGTGGAATGGGCAGCTATTTTAGAGTAAAGATTTTATTTTTTTTCTGGATGAGGGTAGCAGCAGATTGGTTTTCTTCTCCCATTTGTAGTTAGCAACAGCTGTGTGCTGTGAAATGTAACAAACCTGTGACCTATGAGTAAGAACTTTCAGTTACCTCTTTTTAAAATTATTTTTAGGTGAACAACAGTACAGCTTCCTAACATTAGTTCTTTGTTGGTGGTATCTTTTTATTTTGGGTAATAAACCATAGTCTATTTCAGCATGAATGCAAAAAGGAAAAAAAAAAAAAGTTGCAAGAGAGAAAAGGAAACTTTTCATAACTTTTTAATTATTATTAAGAACAATTACCATTCCTCCAGGAAACAGGAAAAAAACCACTGAGTGAACAGTGAAAAACTGGGTGCAAATTTAGCAACATTTCTATTGATTCCTTCATATATATGGATATATTTTGAAGTGGAGATAATTTGCAGAATAGTTTACTGTCATGTTTATATATATTAATTCTGTATTTTAAATTCTTTCTGAGAGGCTTGGTGATCAGTCAAAATGTCATATATATGAGATATGCATTTAATATAACCAAATAAGAAGCAGAAATCCTCCATGAAATGCAAAGTACACATGCATCTTAGAAGATATATGGAAGTCTTCACAAGTAAAGCCATACACTTATTGGAAACTTGAAATGAACATTAGTATTTATTAAAACTCCTTCAAGAATTTGAAAGTTCATTTAGTATTAAAATTAATCTCAGGTTCCCAAGAATCTTGTAAATTCTCAACCTATGTGGTCAGTGAAAAGCATTACAATAGACAAATAAGAGACCAAATAAAGGACATACAAATTGTTCTTCATTCTTCCGCTTTAGTTCCTCCAACTACCATAGAGGATTTTTCATGCAGTATATATATTTGAAATCACAAAATAGAAAAAAAAAAAAAACAAGTAAGAACATGACAGTTTAAAAAGATGTAGAAATCAAAATCTTAAAATTTTCCAATCGTTCAAGACTTAAAGATTTTGAATTATTAAAATGATGTTCAAGGATGTTGAGAGATCGGGAGAAAAGTTACTCTTTTCTCATTTGTGTTACCTTAACATGTGGAAAGTTTCCTGACTTAAATGCTCATCATTGTCCTAATTTTGAGAATATAAAGAATTGCAGCCACTTTGCAACTTCTGTAACACCAATGACCAAAACTCCTGTAAAAACATGGGTGTTACTAATAGGGGATGAAAGGAGAGAAGTAAACTTTGCTCTCTCCTCTGTCCGGATTAAGCTTGTGTCCTTCTGGTATCCTTAAAATCTTAAAATTTAAGATTGAGATGTTTAAGATGGTATTACATGAATTTGTAACATGGTTAAAATTGTAGGTTTTAATTGTTAAATGGATTTTTTAATAATTCTTCTTGACTGAATAACTATCAGTGCACAAAAATACCTTTTCCAAGTTTTTTGAAAAGTGATATTAAGGGATTAATCATGGAGCTTGTACTTGGACGGGATTCATTCTACAGTCAATGGCACTTGCGCCTAAATGCAAACTGTGAGAGCATGCCCAAGAGGAGTGTTCTGTGCTCAAAAAGCATTTGTCTTTACATTCTGCTATTAGTTTAAATACAAAGTCTGGCGCTGCATTTCATGACACGTGCTGCTCCACTAGCTCTGTCTAGAAACAAGCTCTCTTCTGCATAAAATATTTTTACTCTCACAAGTTAGCATAAAAAACAATACAAGGAAAAATATCTTTTTCTGAAAACTTGTTGAATTAAAAATGCTGTAAATTTATGAATTCTGACATATGCCCTTTAAAATTTGTGCGTCCACTGTTTTTATTTTCTCTATTTTCATTATGCCTCACAGAATACATTTGTAATGTTTAAAAATGTTCTATTCCATAAAAAATATGGCTTTTAACCAAATAAAAATGTAAAGCCAACTTGCTCTAAAATCCATCTGGTTTTCATTTTCTTATGATCTATAATCAGGAAATCTATTCATATACAACATGTAATTTTTGTGCTTTCAGGTGGATAGCAGAATGAGATGTTCTGCATACGGTCACATCCAAATTGATAATTGTCCAGGCAGAGTGTAATTTTAAAGTAGAGCATGAAGGAAGATTTAATTTGTACATTATAAGTCTTATATATTTGTTTTGCCTCTGAATGTAAATGAGGGCATTCTCTTTGGTGGATTTATCTGAAGGTGGGACGGCTGCCTCAGAGCAGGCCACAGCCCTCTTGAGTTAAAAGGATACAGTTTAAAGAGCTGGTTTACATCCAGACTTTTCTTAACTTTAAACCACATGCATGCATTCATCACTGATTTCCAAATTATGGGTTTCTGTATTATTGGTTTAAGGTCCACAATCTTACATTCCTGAATCCTCATTATACCAAAAGAATAACAGTTTGGTGACTGGAAAGAGGAACTGTTATTACATGGCTCCAGAATGCTAGCAGGCATAATATGTCATGAACAGCAGAAATCTGCTGGCAAAGAAAGATTGCAGTAGTTCTTAAAAAGAATTTGATATTTTGAAAATATAAATGTAGTCACTGTTCAAACTATTTTACATCAGTAGATTTCAGGTGAATGTTTCTGAAGAATAAAGCTTTATACAGAAGCACTCTTTCCCCTAATGTTTACTAGCATATAATATTAAGTAAATCTTACATAGGAAATAGAAGGTTTTTTTTGTAAGGTGATTTAGTCTCCAAAAATCATAACTAGAAACAAACGTATAGAGTACAGTGCATTCTGTTTTGCTATATATCTTAGGTCCTGTGTTGTAGAACTGAAAAAAACTGCTTCAGACTGTTCCATTGCCACTCTCTGAGCAAATCCTTGTCTCTGAGCAAATGTCACAGGCAGTTTTACATCCTGCTGGTAAAATACCTCCTGCATGAAACTGACACCAAAGAAACCCTACTTTTGCTTCAGTTTCTGTTGATCCCTTCATGCATTTTTTTTCAGTATTCAGTTTGTAAAAAATGAACTTCTTTAAAATTCAGTGTGGTTTCTGATAGAAAATACTGTTGTATATTCAAAATGCCCCTCCTTAATTTCACCACCTGTAGTACCGCATAGCATTAATTTGAGCATAATAGGTAGCTCACCTATGTTGAGAACAATTGTTCATTTTGAGAAAAAAAGCCTAGTGGTAAAAAATGGAAAAATTTTGGCAGTGCTCTGCTGAGTTTGCTTGGTAAGTCTAAAATACATTTCAGTAACTGATTTTTTTTCCTAACTGTATGATGTTATTACGGAAATAAACAACAAGATTAACCATGAAAAATATTTTAGTGCAAAATCTCCAAAGTCATTTTAATACAGAATATTAGAAGTGATCTGGGTGTTCTTAAATTTTCATCATATTGCAAAGACTTGGAGATCATGATAATAAAAATCATGAGAAAAAACAAGCCAGGCCAGACCAGCTACTAAAGGTACCTGACAAATACATAATTCAAGCAGTTTTTGATAATTTTCCTGTGCCATAATCCTAGTGTTCACAATTCAGGGTCTTCCAAAGCCTGTAGTGATGTTTTTATATTTAATTTCCTTTGACAGTTTTTATTTCCATGGATTTGCTGATTTGATAAATACAAGTAGCTGATAGACTTGAGGGTTAAAATCTTGAAAATCTTAGTCATGCTTGGACACACTAAATTATCCCAACTAGAGGAGCAAATCGCTATCATGTACTGTCATTTTTATGCCCACCTTACAGACATTGTCAAATATTGTTCCATAATCCATTTATATTCTTTAGGGCTATAAACCCCATTTCACTTTTGGGGGGAGGGGGTGGTATGTGAGGTACTGTGGCCTTCACTGGCTTTGGGACTACAAAAGAAATTTGAAGGTCCAGGTTTTCTAACCCAGAGAGCTCTGCCACACTGATTAGCTTATCTTCTTGCACAAATTGTAGGCTGTATGTTGCAGCTCGTGAACAAAAGCTGCGGCCATAAAGGAGAGTCTTCCCTAGTGTTTGCTTCTTTGGTATTTACCCATGAAGGTTTTCTCTTTCCCTTCTAATTTTTATGCTGTTCCCTCTCTATGACTAGGCAGTTTCTGTACCTCTCTTGAGATTGTGCTCACAGAATTTCAAGATTACACTAAAAATCTTTTTCCCTAGATTTTATGTGGGCAAGAGGTGAAATCAGGTGAAAGAATTAATGGAATGGTAGGTCAGTAACCTTATCGACACATAATTGCAATGTGGTGAGAGAAGAACACGCTTTTCTAAAAAAGATAAAGGAATCCTTTGGTTGTCAGAATTGTTCCTGTGGCCTACAGAAGAGAGATGAAGATGAAAGATATGGTGGTGTTTTCCAAATAAGGTTATGATCTTGCTCCCATTGACTTTAGTGTTTACAGAACCAGGTCCAAGCTGTGTAGCAAAAAAGAGCCAAAAGAATTCATGAATCCTTCTGGTCCTCCCCCTGCCTTTTGTGGAAATTATAGCCTTGCTATACTCATCCTTTGTTTAAAAGCAAAACAAAATCATGAGCTGCAAAGGGCTGAGTCAGGAAAGGCACAAACTTCTGTAGTTGTCAAGAAAATATGAAATGGCTTTGACAGTTTTTATGCCCTTAAATTAACTGAGTTTTCTGATTCTTGTAAGCCAATGTTAGATGTTGGCTGCTGCAAGGGCACAGTATATTGTGCTATATACCACAGTGCTGTAAACAAAATTGTATCATTCAATTAGTTTCAGCACATCAATGAGATGTCAGCACCCATGAGGGAAGGCATTTGAAGACCAGTTGTTCCAAATACAGCACGTGTTGTATTTTCCTATAAAGATGCATGACACAGATATACACCATGAGTTTTTGATTTCACAATTTTAGAAGTGCTTAAAAGATACAGTGGACTTTATCAAACTTCTCTTTTTTTTTCCCCCCCTCTTTTTTTACCTTAACAGGAAATGGATATGGCAACCCCCGCAACTCACCAGGTCTGCTGGTCTCACCTGGCAACTTGAACAAGAATATGCAAGCAAAATCTCCGCCTCCAATGAATTTGGGAATGAACAACCGTAAACCAGACCTCCGTGTGCTTATTCCACCTGGCAGCAAGAGCACCATGCCATCAGTGGTAATGCATTTTCAAAGCTCTTCTTCTTATCTCTTTCATATAAGAGTTGTTTCGGAATTTCAAGACTGGCTCAGGAAACTTAATTCTTGATTGTTTGTTTTTTCTGACTAGGGCTTGACATTAAGCTGAGGATGTAGGCTGAGCCTCTTTGATGACTTTTTTGAAGTCTTATTTATTTCCTACCTTTTGTCTGTTGAGTTACAAAATAGGAACTGTGTCCTAACTGTGCACAGTCTAACCTTCTGCAGTGTCTTTCTCAGCAGCTGAAAGAGCCTTTTCTGAAGTTGTTATAAAGGCTGAATTTAATCCCGAGTATTTCTAACCTATTATGTTTTTCTTAAATATTTAGCCACACAGACTCTTAGCAGATGGCATATTAACAGTAATAAATTAATTTGAGCCCTATCACTGTGAGTTCCAAATTTTCTAATGATAAGAGGTAGTAAATAGACAGAGTTAGAGAAAAAGGAGTATGAAATTTCTGTATCTTCTGCCAGGACTAGTGAAATTTGGGCAATATACTAGGCTGAATTAGGAAGATATCACGTCCATATATTGTAGTTTCTTTTCCAAAGTTCATTAGTGTTTCCGAGTAAAGCTGTTTTGAGTGATTTACCATTAAAAGTTAACTTAATTTTAAAAAACTGTAATTTAAGTGATGCAGTTTTCCATTTTGTAACAAACATTATTAAAATAACTTCCAGGTTGGCTTCTTCAGCTTAATGCAAAATAAATTAATCATCAAACTAAAACTGACAGTAAATGCAATGCTACCTCGTAAGGGAAGAATGACAGATAGGCCTACAGGCATCAAGGCAGTGATAAGGTGTCTGCATCAAATGATTTTTTCCAAGCCCCTTAAAAATTGTATTTTCCAAGTTGTCAGGTACAGCAAGACTGTCTGCAAACTATGGCACTGTGGAAGAAAAAATAAATTCTTGGAGAAAGCCTTGTGCTGAAAACTGCATAGGTTTTTCCTACAATTGAGTCAAACATTCTATTAGAAGGATGACAAATAAGAGATCTATGAGATGTATTTTTTCCAAGATATGCTCAGAAGGTGTTTAGTTTGCTGGCCCTATGATATGAAAATATTCCCTAAGCTAAAACCTGCATCCTGGTAAATGTTTATATTCACTAATTTTTAATACTCCTTTCCTGTGCAATCAGTCTGAGGATGTTGATCTGCTTCTGGTAAGTGGTAATAATGCTCATCTTGATAACAAAGAAAAGAAAACCAGTTATGTTTTATGATGTAGGTAAAATACTGGTTGAAAAAAAAAGGAAAATACTACAATAATAACCATGTTGTGAACAATAATGTCATTGCAATTTTTTTTAATATAGCAATAGAAGACCAGATGCAGTTGTTGTACATATTCAAATTATGCATGCTAGAATTAAGTTTTCTTTTTGGTGGTGCATGGAGAGCATGTAAACTTATGTTGTTGAAGATGGTACAGCCTTATGACATCTCTTTTGGTGGCTCTCTAGCCATTTTTTCCTGCCACTCACATAATTAGAGCTCTCTAGTGTAATCTTTACAGTGCAACACCTAGTAGTACCCTGGAGTTAAAGATAAGTGTATAACTGCTGTGCAATCTAACAGCCTTGAAGGGGTTTTTTATTGCACAAAAATGAAGTAGTCAGAGCTCCGCCTCCTGGCAGGAGTTCAGTGTTCAGTAGTCTGGGGGTGCACCTCTTTTAAAATCCAGCAGAGCTGGGTTTGGGGGTTTTTATTCTGCCTTTTTGTTTTGCTTTGTTTTGCTTTGTGGGTTTTATTGTTTTTTGTAGTAGGTTTTTTTTTTCTATATGAGTGAAAAGGAAAACAATGGGAATAGGGCTTATATATTTCATTAGTTTTTCATATGATCTGTTCTTCTACCCTCAATAAAAGCAGTCTTACTAGTTCAGTTACCTAGGAGACACTGATGTAATGGGTTACTATGGTGACAACTGGTCTCTTGAAAGCTTGTAAATGATAGGGTTGGCAGAGTTCATCAAAGCCACATGTTAAATGATTAATTTCTAGAAATTTGTAACAAGCCTGTATTTCTCATGCGTAAAGCATTCCCAGAAAGCAAATGCACTCAACTGACTTAAAACTGGTCAATAATATGTTTATTTTACTTACTTTAAAAGAATCAAAGGATAAATAACTCCCAGTCTGCTCAGTCATTGGCTACTCCAGTGGTTTCCGTAGCAACTCCTACTCTGCCAGGGCAAGGGATGGGAGGATACCCATCAGCCATCTCAACAACATATGGTACTGGTAAGTATGGGTGCAGGATGCAAAGGATGGGGAAGGGAGCAAGGTGCTGACAAGTGTCTATCTCAGTATTAATGAATTAGCTAATGTTCTTCGAGAGAAACTGAAAAATTCATAGCTGTTATGCCTTTGCACTACATTTGCTTATTCTGTACCTGTCACTAACTTCAGACATATCTATTTTAAAGTTAGGTGATTTGCTTGGAGAAGTCTGATTTGGCTGCTTTATTTGATTTGCTTTAATTTATTTATTTTTTTAAAAAGGAAAATTTGAAACCGTTAACAGTTCTTAGTCTTCCTTGGATATAATTTCACACAGTTGAGTGCACCATGCTAAAGCCATGAGGGTAGTGGGAATAAGCAGCTTCACTATCTCCACACCAGATTTCAGTAACTCTGTTGGCTATCACACCTCCCTACCTGGGAGGCTGCAGAAATGAAGCCTCAAGACATTTTTACAGTTCCTGTTGTATATTGCTGCAATACAGAGTGCACAAAGTGACACATAGATCCAGCGTATTTAGAGAATACACATATTGTTCAGAAGCAGGCTGCCTGCTGGGTTCTGCAAGGAAGACTGTAACCAAAATGTTATATTTTTCAAGTCTTTCTGACAGTCCATTTGTACTTATGGTGAATTTACAGGCTAAGAATGCTTTAGATCTGCCACACCCAGTAAAGCCCTGCTAGATTCTAGAATAATTATTAGTGCATTATTTGCTCCCAAGTTAATGAGTTGAGGGAAGAGGAAGATTTACTTTTTCTGGTGCAACTTAATGTGATTGGTGTAATTAAAATTAAAAGGCTTCCAAAGTGACATGAAAATTACTATGCTGGTTGTTGTTTAATTGCTTCCTCTTTAATTCTCTCTTAATTATTGTCTTTCTGTTTTCAAATCTAGAATATTCTCTGAGTAGTGCAGATATATCATCTCTCTCTGGCTTTAATACTGCCAGTGCTCTTCATCTTGGTTCTGTGACTGGCTGGCAACAGCAACACCTACATAACATGCCACCATCTGCCCTCAGTCAATTGGGGTAAGCAGTGTTTTCTTTATTTTACTGTCCTACAGTGACTTCAGTCTCCCCAGTAATTCCAAATGTGAAATATGTCAAGATAACACACCAGAACATATTTACTGTGTGTAAAAACTAGATTTTGCAAAACTGGAACAATGAAATTCATGGAAAGTTTGCTAGGGAGTTTACTAGTATGAAATACTCTGTGCTCATGACATTTTCTCAGTAGTGTATTTTTTATGGTTTTGTTTTTATTTCTTTATAGCATTTTATTTCACTACTAAAACCAAACACCTATATTGTACTGATACCATACTTACTATTTATGCTTTTAATTTCCAGTTAGTGTTGCACAAACATTCACAGTAAGCTAGAAAAAATTTTAGATATTTTAATAAAGTAAGACTTACGTAACTAATTGACCTGACAGTAAGCCTTAACTTTATATAATAATCATATACTTCCTTCTGCTCAACTCTGAAATTCAAGTTTCATTTACTTGGAAATTATTTCTATGAGAAAAAAGCATGATTAGAAATGTGGGCTCACATTGTGATGTGCCTGTGCTGAGGAGTACAGGTATTTCTGCCCTCTAGTGGCTAATTTTACAATATTTGTTCAAGTTTTGGAGAAACATGGTGCTCAGCAATCTCAGGATCTTTAGAAGTGTGAAAATTCACACAGGGAAATCACCTGAACAAGCATCCTCTTGGCTCATGTACGTGAACAGGTGTATGATTTTCAAACATTCTGATATCTTCAATTTCTATTGAGTAAGACCGTAGAACTGTAGCCTAATGTACGGTTAGGCATGTTGGAATTTTAAAAAGTTTAGTTATAAAAATAGAAGCTGAAAACAGCAGGAGTGTATTTATGAGGACAAGATTTAATTAATATACATTCGAAAGGAAAACCTTTATTTCAGAAGGAGGTCTTCCACATATGCTTTTCTTTTTTGAGATTGTTGCCATAGTATGGAATGATTTCATACTCTAAACGTGGCTGAAACTTCAAATTTCTCCTTCTACTTTATCTGACCATTTTTTGTAACTTATTTGGATGTCTTTACCATGTTGATAATTTGGGGTTTTAAGGAAAGCTATACAAATATTTCAAAGGAAGCAATTTTTTTAAACCTCATTTCTGTATAAATATATATATATATGTAGGTAAAAATGTCATAAAAACATACAACTGAAATACTTGTGCTAGAAAAAAATAGTCAATATCTTTCTCTTACATTTTTCTTTTTTGAGTCTGCACAATTTCTTGGGCAGCATTCAGACTTACTGTGCAACTGAAGTCATAAATTCTCAAATAAATGGAAAGCTCACGTTAGGTATCACTGTACTAAACAAATAGTACCATGCCAAGGAATGTAATAAGGCTATTTGGTTGGCCAAAAAATATATAAATTAACTTCTAAACTAATTATATGTCTTTTCAGACATGTCACACATCATGATCTGTTTCTGATTCATGTCGCAGAATGTCAAATGTAATGGCTGTGGCTGTGGAATACATTCTGAGTTACTACTTTTGTAGCAACTATTATTCTTTCAGTGATTTGTAAGTGAATTCATCTATGAAAGCTGCTTCCCAGACAAATCTGGAGAAGTCATCTATCACTGCAGAAAATCTTAAGCCTTTATTTTACTCACTGAGTTCCAAACGCAAGAGCATCTGTTTTAACTTTTGTATTACTTGAAATTCTGTAGAACATGTTCAGTCCCTGTCAACCTGATTCAGAATTTGCAAAAAGATTTTTAAAATGAAACAAAATTGTAGTCATCTTCACATACTTGAGAAAACACATCCAGAAAGGTTTTGACAGCATAAATATCTGTGCTTAGTGAGGTCGTATACTGAAAAGATTTGGCAGCTGTGAGATGCTTGTTGTTAACAGCAAGCTATAAAAACCTGTGAGAAAACAGTTAATAGAAGAGGCATCCTAGCTCTCCTTCAGGTTTTGTTTTTCACCAGAGCCTAAAGATGAAAATCAGCTCTGCTTCCCCAAAGCATGACAAGAATGTGATTAGTAGTAGAATAAAATGGAGGTAGATGTATAATCTTGCTCCAGATAAGTCCTCAGCAATTTCAGTAGTACTGTCAGAACCATCTTGGAGGTAAATGGAGATCTCTTCAACCTAGCTCTTGGTTCTTGAAGCTGACTGTGCAATTAGGAGCCACACTGGCGCTGGTGGGCTAGAGGGCAAATATGAGAGGGCATGAGAGTAGTTCACTTCACCCATCTGTGCAGATTTTGGCCTTCCGCCAACCCTGGTGAACAGCACAACAATGTAGAGCCTGTAAAGACATGACTAGGATGTTAAAACAAGCCAAACTTTTCAAATTTTTGAGTTAAAAACCAGAATAGTATCTTCATGGTCTTTTAACTGCATCTACATCTGGAAAAAGTACATACAAAAATTCTACTGAAATTCAGTCCCTCCCGTAACTTTGGGAGTTGGCCTGAATAGTACATCAATGTCTCTTACGGCTTATTTAACATGTACAAAGAAGACTACCAGAAGTTAACTGCTGATAACCAGAAGGGAAGTCCTTTCCAAACTTTGTAATAAATTATCAACATTTTTAATGCACAAATCCATAGTATGAAATATGTTCTTTTGCATCTACATTTCCTAGCCTAAGAGATAAACTTTTCATCTAGAAGTAACATCAACAGGTGAATTTTTTCTTTCCTAAAATATGAATGCAGAGAAAGAAACAATATTTAATCTGCTTCAGTATAGAAAATTATTTATGGAAGAGAAGTTTCTCCAAACTTCTACCCATGTGAATAAAAAGTTATCCAAATTCATGCATAATGTTGACTTGTTCTGTGACCCTTATATAGCAAGATTATTACTTAGCTACAATTACTCTTGATTAGATAATAACTATAGCTAGACGTAGGAAAATATTCCCCATTAAACTATTTGTGCTGAAAAATTTGGAAACAGTTACATCACATTTAATGAATTTGTATCAGTTCTGCCAATTTCCTTGTTTTGAATAAAAACCTTATGTATTTCAGATTGAGCCTTTTTTTTCTTATACCACTATTATAAATAAGATGTTGTAGTAACTCATTTTCCCCCATGTAACTAAATACTAACTACTCCCCATGAGTAACTAAAATAACTCATTTTCATGCTATTTTTAAAAATTCCTGTTTAAAAAGTGTAAACCCTAACATGTGAGAGCTAAAAAAAGTCTTGACACAGAAATTCTTATTCTGCTTTTACATTGATCAGAAAAGTATTAAAAAATAAACAAAACCAACTTAAAACCACTTGGCTTTTACCTAAAAAAAATAAATAGAGAGGAGGAAAGAAGTTGAATTGCTAGTAAGTGAAAAATATCTTCTCCTAGATAAAAATTTGCACACAACTAAAGTTAGGTAACTAAATCTAGCCATGAATTTTCAATGGTCCTTTGCATGTATTTATGGGGGAAAATTATATGAAGTGAGGAAGTAAACTGACTTAGAGAAGCGAGACTGGATGTAAAAGAAAAGGTGCATGAGGCTCCCTTCCTTCAATAGACCACTTTCTCACTCTAGAAAAACCTATGTGGTCCATATTCATGTCCTCACTCATCACTTACTCAGACCTGCACTTCTACCTGTGCATGCTGAGCTTCGATACCATTTAGAGGTTCAGATGGAAGGAGAGCTGTCATCACACAGAGTTGTCATCATCCCAAGCTCGTGGCACCATGTCTTGTTCCCCACTTCTCATACAGCAGAGCTGTGTAGATGTCCTGTGTGGAAACCACACGGGAAACAGAATTTCTCCATGTGGCCATCATAATCTGAATAAACATCAAATTTTAACCACACTGGGGTCAACAGGGCCAAGTTAAAACATTAATTTTCTTCATTGTCCCCATAAAATGAAATATTTTCATACAATATGTGAAAAAGGTGATGATATCTGCATAAGTGGACTGCCCAGCATGTATCAACTGCACCTAATTGTACACATACCTTTGAATCATTTTCTTTAGTTTCTCTGCAGTTTTTCCATATCCAAAACCTGTTTATTTACCAGGGAATTTAGTGAAGGTTTCACATGATTACAATAGGGCGTGCTTGGGCCCAGTTCGGGTAATTATATGAAGCAACAGTGTAAAATATTCATTGATACATTTAAGTGCAAACAGCTGTTTCTACACTCACACATACCTATACAGGAAATTAAATCATTTTGCAGCAGAAAGAATTCTCATTTCTTATGGTGCACCTTCCATTCTAAATAGAGGTCCATCTCCTGTTTAAAATATAGATTTAAAGATTGCACCTAATTAGCTATTATTTCACCATTTGCATGTATGTGTAACAGTATGTTTCCTATGTAGATGACCATGTTAGCTTAGATGAGCTCCTCATAAAAAAATTTCAGAAAATGTTAATGAAATATTGCAAATTATAATCAAATTAAAAGATAATAAATTTCAGAAACACTTTCAGCTGCAAAAGACTGCTTTTTTAGAGCGACTTTTTTTCTTCTTTTAGAAAGAAATAAAGTGAATCAAAATGTGTGCTACCATTTATTTACGTTGTTTTTACATTGTTTTAAACTTCAAAAATTCAGTCTTTACCTGCCAAAACAATTTCTTATCCTTTTTTAAATGTACAGAAAAAAAAAACCAAGGGGTTCAAAATTCAAATCAACCTGAAGCATTTATAAAACTGCCACTAATTTTTATGCCAGGTAATTATGTAACACTGCTGCTGATTCACAAGGCATCTGTAGAAAACCTTATAGAGATGCATTCACACACTCACTTCTGTGGCACTATTAAAAAGGCAATATGCCAATACAGCAACACCAGCTCTGTATCATTGAAACTCAGTTTATCCTTCTAGATTTGTTCCTTTGGGTGCTGTCACACAGTAGAATGCCAGTATGTTCCATGTGAACAAATTTCACTGAATATGTTTATTTTTTGTCTATTTTTGTCTTTTTTAATTGTGCCCAGCTTTGCAAAGTGGCATGTCATTTACTCAAATCAAACCTCAAAATCAAATTCCCAGGCTCCACTACCCTTTATTATAGGACTTTCAGGTTTAGCTATAAGCTTGGCATGTAAAATCATTTGTAATCTAATCATACTGACAACTGTTTGCTCAGGTGAAGTCCTAGGATCTCCTAAGCAACACAAAAACAGAGGCACTGGAAAAAAAAAAAAAAAAAAGACAGAAATGTATATTTGACTCTCTTTGGACTGTTTTTAACAAGTTTTCAGGAGAGTGGAATATTTTACTAAGTTGGAATGGCAAGGTGTTATATTTACAGTTCTTTATATGTGTTAATTTAATATTTACAGAAGCAATACAAAGAAAATATCCTCTTTGAAAAGAGAAAAGGTTACTTTTTTACTGTGAAGGCTATCACTCATGAGTTCTGTAACTTGGGAAGGGCTCATTGCAGATTTGACAGATTCATCTGTATAGGAAGAAAAGATTGATGAAAAAATTGGAGGTAGAATATCCTGTTTTCTTTGTTTTCTAACAAGATCCATTCATTATTAAACACTGCAGCAGTTCCTGATAAAGGCAGGTGATATCATTCAATATTGAAGCCATATAGGTTTTTTCAAAATCTGTCAGAAGAGAAAAAAATTCATCAAAGTAGTAGTAAATGTTGTTTAAGTAATACTTAACTCTCAGTTGATGAGACACTAGAGGAAGTAGGGTATTTCAGTAAATGAAAAGTCTATACCCAAACTTACCTGTGTTTTCTACATTCTTAGAAATTCCTTCCAAATCCCAATATTACTTCTTCTTGCATTAAAAATGCCTGCATATCCCTCTAGGTTTAAAATCTTGTGAAGTCAAGAGGTCTGTTGCCCCTTCTGCCTTCCTACCCCTATATAAATAAATACTCATGAATAGAAACCTTGAAAATCTGTTTCTAGGGCAAGACACTACCTTTATCTTAGCAAATGGTCCCTGAAATAAAACACAATGGGAACTGTGTGTTGAGAATTCTACTTTAATAATGAAAAGTCAGGTTTTGCCAGGAGGTGGTGCTTTTGTACAAAATGTTGTGCAGATGAAAGTGATCTCATTTCTCCCATAAAGTGTGTTCTCAGTATTCACTCTCCTCCCTGCCTGTTTCATTTTCCTTCTGCCACTACCTACCCAAAAATGCACAGAAAAGGGAAAAGAAAAAAAAAAAGCTTAGAATACTTATATAGCTTACCTTTGAATATATGTTTCAGCATAGCAGTCTGTCTGCTAGTATCATCCTTCGAGCTTGTCTTTCCTATGGGCAAACAGTGTAGTCCTCTCTCATCTTCCACTATTCCTCAGGTTGCCTTTTGTAGTTTATCCAAATGCATTCGGGATTGAATTATGGATTCACAGATTTAAACCCTAAAATTATATCTAAGTCCTTTCCTGCCTGTACTATTTTGTTGGTGTCACTGTTACGACCAGTAATTTCAACTCCATTCTGAAAAGTATAAAAATTACCAGACTAGATTTTTTTGTTTCTGTTTTGCATCTGAAGTAATTTGTCAAAAACCACAATAAAAATAGTTGGGTCCGTTCAAATTAATTGGCTTAAACCCAGCAGAAAGTCCATGCTTCCCCTGTCAGCCAATGCATACATACACACAAGTGTTAGTTATACAGAAACCTGCAGGTGGTTCCAACAATGCAAAGGCTCACCTTCCCAAATTTGTGATGACACTTGATTTTAAAAAAAGGAGAAAAAGAGACTGAAAGCAAAACCTCTCTCTAAACTGAGGGCTTGTCCCCCTAAAGCTGACGAGACCTGTTGTGCTGCTGTAATCTCCTGGAATCCATCCAAGCAATTCTGCTCAGGCAACAGTCCCCATGATCTCAGTGTGAGCTGGTGCTGTGCGAGCCTTTAAACTGGTGTTTTGTGTGAGTGTTTGTGCATATCTGGGGGCTCCATGCCTCCTCCGTCTGTAACTGGGTTTCCTTTCCTCCTACAGAGCTTGCACTAGCACTCATTTATCTCAGAGTACAAATCTCTCCCTGCCTTCTACTCAAAGCCTCAACATCAAGTCAGAACCTGTTTCTCCTCCTAGAGACCGTACCACCACACCATCGAGATACCAACAGCACACGCGCCATGAGGCGGGGAGATCTCCAGTTGACAGTTTGAGCAGCTGTAGCAGTTCCTACGATGGAAGTGACCGGGAGGATCACCGGAACGAATTCCACTCCCCCATTGGACTCACCAGACCTTCGCCGGACGAAAGGGAAAGCCCCTCTGTCAAGCGCATGCGGCTCTCTGAAGGATGGGCGACATGATAGCATTATTACCTACCAGTTGGGATTTTTTTTCTTGCAGTGTGTGTGTGCTATACCTTAATGGGAGGGGGAGGGGGGAAGGGTCGATATGCATTATATGTGCCGTGTGTGAAAAAAAAGTCAGGTACTCTGTTTTGTAAAAGTACTTTTAACTTGCCTCAGTGATGCAGTATAAGGATAAACAGAAATGCTGAGATAAGCTTAGCACTTGAGTTGTACAACAGAACACATGTACAAAATAGATTTTAAGGCTAACTTCTTTTCACTGTTGTGCTCCCTTGCAAAATGTATGTTACAATAGATAGTGTCATGTTGCAGGTTCAACGTTATTTACATGTAAATAGACAAAATGAAAACATTTGCCAGAAATGGCAGATCTTTACTGAGAGAGAAAGCAGCTGTTATGCAACATATAGAAACTGTACAGATGTTTTGACAGACCCAGCAGTTGGGTGGCCATGAATTGATGCTAGAAAGAGACTGGGTCACCTAATATACTGAAAATGCTCACAAACATGCAGGCATTTTGTTAGAGTATGGCACTCAGTTAAAAAGGATCAAAACGTTTCAAGAGGACCATACTTATAGAAATGTTGAGTTCGAGGGCTGACACATTTAATTTTAAAAATTCTGGGTCTGCATCACTTATTAAATAAAAAAAGTATAAAAATATGTACATTACATTTTGCTTATTTTCATATTAAAAAGTAAGACAGAGTTTGCAAAGCATTTGTGGCTTTTGTAGTTTCCTTAAGCCAAAATGTGTTCTTTTTTCCTTGATAGCTTTGCTAATCTTTTAAGCAGTCCTGAAGAAACAAAAAGGACTTTTTGTATAGAAAGCACTACCCTAAGCCTTGAGGAACTCCATGCTTTGCTAACCAAGATAACTGTTTTCTCTTTGCAGAAGTTTTGTTTTTGAAATGTGTATTTCTAATTATATAAAATATTAAGAATCTTTAAAAAAAAAATCTGTGAAATTAACATGCTTGTGTATAGCTTTCTAATATATATAATAATTATGGTAATAGCAGAAGTTTTTGTTCTCTTGATAGTGGGGAATTATATTTGTGCAGTTGCACATTTAACTATTTTCTTTTGGTTTTTCTTTTACTGGGTATACATTTTACAGATCAAAGTCAGCTGTTGAAAGACTGATCTGTAAACAATTAGACTTTACCCATGGTGTAACAACTTAAATCATTTTAATACAGCATTTTACAATCAGTTGGGTGAACTGCCATCCATTGTATATACTGATTAGTTCTTTCATGCTGTTTTGTGCATTGTAACAAGTTAAGGGCCCTTCTATTACTTAACGTCCTGCGTATCTTGTAGTTTTCCATGGGTTAAATGACAAAGTGGCATAACTTGGCCCTTTCTCATTAATGAAGCTGGTATTCTGCCTGTCAGGATTTAATGTACAGCTCTAACGGCTGTCAGCTACGTGAGTGCAGGTAAACATGTGCCGAAGCAGCAGGGGGAGGCAAAGGGAGGAATCGGCACAGAAGTGCCTGTTGTATAGATTCCTCCCCTCTCTCACAGACATAAAACTCTTAAAGAGATCATCAGCTAAAGAGTGGTTCAAAATCAGTTGGTTTTAGACAGCCAATATTGGCCACCTGGTCCTTGATTCTCATGGACCTCTGCAGTCACATCATCTCACAGTGGGCACGTTGTTGAGCAACGCTCCCTCTGTGTTTGCACCGGAGCGGGACTTGCTTCAGCACACGGCATCCACATTTTCTCCAGCCTCATATTGTTCCTTTGACTAAGATAGCTTGACAGAGGGCACGTGTCATTTTCTTCAAGTCCCTCTTTGTCCCTCTTGTATGTTAGAAAAAAAAAAATATGGTATATTCAAGTGTTTCAGTTTAATCTTTCTGTTGGAGGGAAAAAGTGTTTAAGCAAAATGTTAGTGCCATAGTAAAAGTGTAATATTTCTCCTTTTTTCAAGAGTCCTTCTAGGTCTCAACTACATACATTGACATTATGATGAAGAATATAGCTGCAACAGCAAAATGTCAACACAAAGTACTTTGAAGTGAAATCCACACTCTTTTTTCCACCTGTACATGCAGTTGCTGTGCACTGCTCAGTGATGGAGTGTACCTCTCTGTAATAGAGAATGATGATCAGACTAATACAGTGTGCATTAGAACACAGGCTCTTCACTTACCATGACTTTACAGAAGCCTGCCTTACAGGCACTTTCAGTCGTGCAGGGGCTAGTACATAATCTGGGAACTCTTCAAGCAGAATACTATGCTACTAATGCATCCATCTCGTCTCGTGTAGCAAACTGCAGGGTAAACAAAGATACGCATGTTTAAAAAAAATAAAAATAAATTTAAAAACTCCAAACAAAGCAAAACAAAACAAAAAAGGTCAAATGGAGCCCATAATTAATTTTAAAACACAAAAAAACCCTTGTGTTTTAATCCACTTTCTTCACCTTCAGATTAACCTGTACTCATATTCTCTTCTGAGAATTTTGAACTTAATGTGCCGGAAATATGCAAATGTATCACAAATATACCTTGTCATTTCAAGAAAAAATACAATTTTATTGGTATCTTAGTAGAAACTTCTCAGTGGGGAAGGGGATTTGGTCTATTGATATATTAAGAATAGCCATATTAATAGTTTACCTTGCGATTTGCCTCAGCAACACATGAAAAAAAAATGAAAGATATCATTTAATGAAGATGCAGTGTAATATATTACTGCAAGTAACTAAGCAGAAAGTAGCGTGAAAAGTATTGCCTGGGCAATTTATATTAACTCTGACAGTGATTTTTTGTATAAACACAAGTAGAACAGAATCACATGAAAATAAATGCCAGTCAGCCCTCTTGTTCCTGCTGCAGAGGGCAACTAACTTATACTGGCAAAATTGTGGGGGATAATGCATATTTGCAAACTGATCTAATGATAAGAAGCACAACTTTGATTGTGAAGTCACTTTCTGTAAACTATAACTGTCTACCTTTCTTGTTCCTTTATCTGTATCTTACCATTTATTGTATTTGCAAAAGCTAATTTGGGTTTATTGTGTGATTCCTTTGTATTTAAGGAGTTTGGGGCAGAGCCCTGAAAGAGTATTAACATTTACTTTACCTTAACCCATGCTATATGATGTTTTAGGCAACATTCTTAATTGTAAGTTCAAACACCTGAAGTGGCATTCTAGACACCTGCAAGTATTGCTATAGCTGAGCTAATCTCTATTAAAAGGTGTTGTCAGTTAGTGTTTAATTGCTGGTGACAATTATATGATATACCCTATCTGCACAACATGTATATTGTATGCATTGAGCCATTCACAGTAAAGCTTTGGTCATTTCAGTGTCTCTCAAAATTGTGTTTTATAACAAAATGGCTTATATTTTTCCCAGAAGAGGAATTTAGCAATTTTTAATGACTAATGTAAAAATTAGCTGTTGTCCTCAGATCTTTTTCAGGTAAAGCTAGCATAAGAATAGAACTCATAAGCTGTTTTCAAGGACATCAACCCTTTTGTATTGTATCTGCAACCCTATATACCCACTTTTATCTGTAGTCTAACAGCTGTTTTGTTTTCCTTCTTCCTTCACCTTGAAGGTAAATGCTTTGTAATTTTTTAAAAGCCACTTGAAACCTCAATAAAGGCTGTTGCCTAAACATGGCATACTTCATCTGTTCCTGTTTGTGCCACCTGCTGTGATGTCGTCAGTTATATGGCATTAATTTCCTGCCACTACAGGTCTCTCGAAGGACTGATGGAACATTGGTGTCTGTTAGAATGCTTCAGACTGTAGATGTAATAAAAGGCTTTTGTTAATATATTTTAACCAAAGATGTGGAGCAATCCAAGCTTTGAGCCACAGACTTTCTGCATCAAAAGTACCCATTTGATTATTTTCATAATCATGTGTTGCATTTCTACCTTCCCTTCTCATACCTCAGACTGATCCATACCTCAGTTTGATTCAAAAAAAGGTCAGTTAAGAAAGTCATTAAAAAAAAGAAAATTAAAATGCAGTATTAAAGTCTTTTCTGTATTTAATATCAGACCTGGGTTACTGCAGGCATTACACTTGGATTGCTTCAGATGGTTTGTTGTATCCTTTTTTTTCTTTTTTTCTTCTCTTTCATGGGGATTTGCTTCCATAAAACAATGGTGATAACAAAATAGCTTGTAAATGGGAGCATACAAGCATTTGCAACAAATATTAAAGTAGAGGCTCACAGCGGCATAAGCTGGACTTTGTCGCCACTAGATGACAAGATGTTATAACTAAGTTAAACCACATCTGTGTATCTCAAGGGACTTAATTCAGCTGTCTGTAGTGAACAAAAATGGGA
Source organism: Argya squamiceps (assembly GCA_037834095.1). NCBI lineage: Eukaryota > Metazoa > Chordata > Aves > Passeriformes > Leiothrichidae > Argya > Argya squamiceps. Next base: position 554,741 of record JBBMKD010000115.1, on the reverse strand, counting down.
AAATTTCAAAAGATTCTCCTGCTGGAAATAAGGTATAATTTGTATTTTGCAGACAAATCAGTAAAGTTACTGGCTTTCTTAGTGATATGGTGTCTGTTGTGCATTTTTTTAATTAATTTAAATAGTTTTCAATTTTCACTGTTTCACAATGTAACACGTGAAAGAATCAGTGCTTTAACTACCAGCAGCTGCCTCAAGGTCCCTTACCAATTATTTGTGTTTGCTTTGAAAGCTAAGCACACATCACCCCACCCAGCCAGGAAAACTCCATGACTGCTCTGGAGTCAGTGTCATTTGGAATGATGCCTTCTGAATCTGTCCCTAGCAGAGGAGCTAGGTGAAATAATACCTGGCTTTCAGGTTACTGACAGGGAATCTAAACTCCCATATATACGTGTCCTGTGAATTCTACCTGTGGGAACAACCATGCAAAAACCCTACAAAAAATGCATGCTCTGTGTCCAAATCATATATCATTGGATCTATGCTCTGTATATATTCTCTAACAAAACTGCTCAAGGACTGTGTCAGAATGAATCTATTCACCTTTCTATACTTTTTTTTCTCAGAATGGTTGGTTGGTTTATTGGGAGTTACAGGGGGTTTTCCAACTAATATTTATAATTTCAGAGTTTGAGAATAAAAGGATCACTTTATTTCAAAAAGATATGTTTTTACGCCAGAAGCAGACAAGCTATGAAGAAGTGAAGGTTCTTGGTGAATGTGACAATTTCAAAAATAACTTTACAAAGCCTGGTTTCTAAATAGTTTTATGACAGAAAAGACCAATGCCGTGCTGTTCCTTTTTACAACAATTTCTTTTAAGAGAAATATTGCTAGTATTGAACTGTTGGACACAGCCTAGCAATAAGATGCTAAAACTAAAATTTAATGTCACTGGTTTGACTACAGAATATATTTTGTAGAAGTAAATAGCTTTTTTGTAATTATTGGTCAGGATGAACAAAATATTTCTGAAAATGCAGCTGTCTTAGAAGATTTATCTGGGAGTCCTCCATCTTGCAGTTGTCTATGTGATAAATACCAATAATGCTATACCTGCACTGGAAAAGAAATTACTTAGGAAATAGAGTCTGTTATATACTTTGTTCTGTTATCTGTTTCTCTGGAAAAAAATAAGCATGAACATACTGATTACTTTGCTTTAAATTCTGTGAACTATATTTATAAATAATTTTTTAAATTATATTTCAATGGGAGTGGGGGGCTTAACAATTCTGTAAATAAGCTTTTTCACTTTAGGTTCACATATGTTATCCTGAAAAGCAATTGTGAAGTGTAGAGTCTGAGATAATAACTAATCACATACCTTTTCCATCCAGAGTGTTTGCTTTCCCTGAAAATTGCTTTCTTCTTTTCTTTAGCAAAAATCAACATAACATCTTTATGGAACTGGAAAACTATGCTGAGACAGTGGATGCATTTGTTACATTAAAGAAAGCAAGCCAGCAAGGTCACTCATTCATACCTAACTCATTCTCAAATATAATGCCTACATATCAAGAGGTAAAATGCTGTGAGTGAGAGAATCCAAGGAACAGCTGGGAGGAATGATTTTGAAACAATCAGATCACTAAGTCTATAAGCAGCAAAAAGATATTGTTCATCTCTGTTGACAGACGAAGCCTATTCCTCCTTAATTCTGTGGAAATTTGCCTTCTCCATCTAAACTGATACCTGGAACTCCAGTTTTCTGGAGTCCCTGATTTCGGGACATTCAGACTGCTTACTCATAGGCCTACATTTTTTGTATTCATGTATTGTACTTAATGTTTTACACTAAGCGTTCAGAGCACCTGCAATAAGTAAATCCATACTGCACCCTCTGCAGTCTACGTAGACTAGATATCCAGGGTAACTCTGTTGTGAGGGAATATTTTGGTTAACAGTAGTCTTTCTACTGCTGGTATTTCTTCCTTCTCTTCCAGGAGATATTGTAGAATGCTTCAGTTCCGTTCTGCATCCCCTGATTACTAAACACAGTTGAAGGCTAACATGAGAATACTTGTGTAAATGCTGAATTTGAACCGAGTTCATTGCTTCTGAAAGATGCAAAGTGTGCTATTCTAATTGTTCTTTCTATCCTCTTCTTTGTGCTTCTGTCTGTGGTTCTTTCATAGTCTGCCCAAAGTTTTCAGCTTCAAGTATCTGTCTGTATTTATCTGGACAATGATCCATAAGCTCTTTTAGGTTACAAAATGTTGCCTCCTTCTGGGAGCAGGGGTTGATCACTGTTAGCTGTACAGGTTTTACTTCTCTGACCAAAGACATAAAATGATGTAATAAAAGACTTAACTTGCAGGCAAACTTAGAAGTGATAAAACTTAAAGGTAGTGGGTTTGCATGATAAATATAATTGGTGTAAATCATGATTTTTTTTTCACAGCATATTGCATAGCTAATTATTTTCTGTAAAGTTGCTCAGGATCAGGTTTTCAGTCTCACAGTGAAACTGCAGCTTCCTGTGAGTCCCCTTTTTGCAACCCTTTGCAGTGTGGTGGAATTCTTTAGGAAAGTGAGAGCTAGAAAATATCCTTATGACATCCTTTACAGTTGCATTTTTACAGTGGTAAACCTTATCTAATACATATTGCTCTGCCTATTCTGAGTACAGAATAAGATGGGCAGGAAACAAATTTGCTTGAAAGAAGAAACTACATAAAGGATGAATTTTGAACTTGGAAAATACATGAATGAGAGAGTATATCCTTATGTGAATAATACGGAGGTAGCAGATCTGCAGGAAAGTACTATGTGCTCTCTCTCAAAAACATCAGAAGTACAGGATATATACAAAGAAACCATCAGACAGCATGTTCACAAGGGCATATAATGCGCATATGTGTAATTAAGTAGTGGGACTTTTGGCCATAAAGGACTGAGAAAGGAAACACCCTGGGTAAGCTCATAATCGTTTAGGTAAGTTAAAAGGGCATAGTTGCATTTGTCTTGTTAAGCATGATGATACAGTATCCAGCTAGAGTAAAGGAAGAATTTTCCATGGCTTATTTTTGGAAAATGAGAAGCATTCTAGAGAACAATTCATGTATGCTTTTTATTTTGGTATGTTCTTCCTTCCCCCTGAAAATCCCCTACAGACTACTGTCAGGGTAAAGATAATGAGCTAAGTGGACTTTTGTTCTGATCCCATATGGCAGTTCTTGTGTCTAGACATCACATAATATAACCATCCTAATTTTCCCTGCAAATCCTTTTTTTCAGATTATGCATATTGATTTTACAGTGCTGGAAATTAAGACGGTACAAAGGAAGTATTCATTATACATAATCAGCCAAGAGCTATATCTGTCACTTAGCATGGCCTTGCTTTTGGAGAACCCTGGGGAAAAAAAAGAGAATTTATGACCTTTGGAAGAAGGGGCAGTCAACTCAAGAAGAATACAAGATGTCTTTAGGTCATGTAGAGAGAAAATTAGAAAGGAAAAAGTTCAATTAGAATTCAATCTGGTCAATCACTGGTGTTAAAGATGTTTAAAAAAATGTTTTTATTATACATCAGCAACTAAAGGAGAGATAAAGAATATCCCCATGCTTTACTGAACACAGATGGGGACTATGTCAGCAAGGACGAGGTTGAGGTGCTTAATGCCTTCTTTTCTTCCAATTTTAACAGTAAGACCAGTTATTCTGAGGGAAACCAGGCTCCTGACAGGGGGAGAATAGGCAAGGAGCAGAATAGTCCCCCTGTAATCCAAGAGAATGTGGTTAATGACTTGCTGAGTGATTTAGACATTCGTAAGTCTGTGGAAGTGGATAGGGGTCATCCAAGGGTACAGAGGGAGGTGGTAGAAAAGCCTTGCCAAGACACTCTTTGTCATTTATCAACTGTCCTGGTTAACTGGGGCGGTCCCAGATGACTGCAGGTTGGCCAGTGTGATGTACATCTCCAAGAGGAACTAGAAAGATCTGAAGAACTACTGGCCTGTCACCCTGACTTCTGTGTCCAGCAGGGTTATGGAGCAGACCACCTGAGTGTGATCACTTGGCACCTACAGGACAACCAGGGGATCAGCAGCAGGGGTTTAGGAAAGACTGGTCCTGCCTGACCAACCCGATCTCCTTTTATTACCAAGTCACTTACCTGGGTGACAAAGGGAAAGCTATGGGTGTTGTCTGCGTACATACAGCAAAGTCTTTGAACTGTCTGTGATTGCATTCTCCTGGAAAAGCTGGCAGCCCAGGGCTTGGACAGGAGCACTCTTTGCTGGGTTAGGAACTGGCTGGATGGCCAGGCCCAGAGAGTAGTGGTGAATGGTGCTGCATCCAGCTGGCAGCCAGTGACCAGTGGCGTCCCTCAGGGATCTGTGCTGGGGCCAGGTCTGTTCAATATTATCAGGACAAGGGGACTGAGACCATCCTCAGAAAGCATAACACTAAATTGGGTGGGAATGTGGATGTTCTGGAGGGTAGGAAAGCTCTGCAGATATATCTGGACAGGCTGGACTGATGGTCTGAGGCCATTGGCCAATTCAACAAGGCCAAGTGACAAGTCCTGCACTTTGGTTACAATAACCCCATGCAGTGCTATATGCTGGGGGAAGAGTGACTGGGAAGCTGCCTGATGGAAAAGGACCTTGGGATGCTGGCCAACAGTGAGCAGGACCGAATGTGTTGTACCCAGGAGGCCAAGAAGGCCAAAAGCATCCTGGCTTGTATCAGCATCAGCGTGTCCAGCAAGACAGTGGCTATCCCCCTGTGTTCAGCACTGGTGAGACCACACCTTGAGTGCGGTGTCCAGTCCTGGATCTTGCACTTCAATAAAGTCATGAGATGCTGGAGTGAATCCAGAGAAGGGTAATGAACCTGGAGAAGGTCTAAAGTGTAAGTCATATGAGAAGTAGCTGAGGGAGCTGAGGTCATTCAGCCTGGAGAAAAAGAGACTCAAGAGTGACTTATCACTTTCTACAACTTCCTGAAAGCAGCTAGGTGGAGTCTGGTCTGTTCTCCCAGGCAACCAGCCACAGGACAAGAGGAAATGGCCTCAAGCTGTGTCAGGAGAGATTTGGGTTGGACATCAGGAAGAATTTCTTCAAAAAAAGGGTTATTAAACATTGTAACCGGCTGCCCAGGGAGGTGGTGAGGACACAATCCCTAAAGGTGTTCAAGAAACAACTGGACTTACTGCTATGGTTTAGTTGACAAGGTGGTGATCAGACAAAGGCTGGATTCAGTGATCTTGGAGGTCTTTTCAAATCTGAATGAACCTGTGATTCTGTACTTTTCCAATATTGTTCATATACCCAGTTGACTTAAGTGTAAAGATGCAGCTGTTTATTTATTCCACCAGAGCCAGGGAAAAATTAATAACTGCATAAATTATAGACACAAGGATACACTTAAGGATTCATGATTGATAGAACTGACATGCACATGCAGGAATGAGAAAATATCTGTGTGTAACTATAGAGATAGGAAGTGAAAACGAAGTGATGACATGAATGCAAATATTGGTCTGTAATTTCACATACCTACTGTTCAACCACTACCAGAACTTTGCTCAAAAGATGGATTTGTAGTTGTCTACAAAGTTCCAGGTAATGCAACAAGACTGCTCCCACCATGAAAAAACTGCTTGCATGTGTAAATATGCCAATATTAGTCATCAAACTTTAATTAACAAAACACATATAAGCAGTCAATAAATAATTAAATCTTTGTCCACTCTCAGAGTACCCAGTTACACAGCAAATTTCACAAAACAACGTTATCAGGAAATACACTCTGTGTGCTCATGTCAGAGGTTAAGATTGCTTTTGAAAGTAGCCCATCAGACCAGCATGCAAATGGATATTCTGGATTAGCTGTCCTGTGCAGATTTTATAGTATCTAGACTGACCATCTTTATTAAGATATACTATGTAGTTTAATCAGAATTAGAGCACTAAGCGAAATTCCACAGATACATTACATGGATCAAAATCAAAGGCTGTTGGATGATGTTTTCCCTTGCCTCTAATATCTCTGCATGTAGACTGGGATATTTTCAGAGTTTCCTAAAATGTTTTTTGTATCTCTGAGACAGTGAACTAGTCAAGTTTAGTAACAGTCTAACTATGAAATCATTTAGTGAGGACAACATAGCTACTCATGAGAAATGATCATGACAGATGCAGCATAAATATAACAATCATTTTTTAAAATCTTGCCTGTATTACCTTAGCAAGCAGAAGCAAAGGCTGAGCCAAACACAGCTTCCTGCAATGACTGCTTTGCTATTTGTAGTCCCTGAATATTAATTGAACAATTCAGTCGATCAAATTTTTCAGTTCTTGCAGAAAAACAGACTTTGTCCCAAGGTAGAAGACAGATAGAAGGAGACAGCTACACAAATGAAAAGCGTACAAGAAAAGCAAATAGTTTGCAAATGCCATTGCAGTGCCCTCTTTCTGAAATCTGTATGAAATTTCAGCTGTCCTAAATTTGAATGGTCAAAAAGAGAAGTTACACTCAAATAGTGGTAAAAATAATCCTGACTGAATTTTTCACATATTGTCGGTGTCCCTCACAAGTGTAAATAGCAATTGGTTGGGAGTTTGCAGAACTCTGCAGATGAACCTGCAGATAAAGCAGTTGAAGCTACCAGAGCAATGACTTCTAACCCCTTTTAAAAGGTTAAAGGACCTTGAACAGAGGAAGAACAGGGGCTTAAGATTTTCAGGTTTTCAGAACAAAAATGACTGATCAGCAAACTTCTGAATGTAGCACAGGAATGATGCAACATGCCTCCTGAAAACACAGGTAATTTCTCCAATCGAGTGTTTGTGGCTGAATCACTCCACATCTGCAGGAAGAAATGTGGATATACTTCAAGTGTAATATTTTTTGGTACCATTTGCAGGTCTTTTCTTCTTCCAATAATCAACAGATACCTATCAATCACTTCCTGATACTTTCTATCGCTGGCCTTTCTGAGCCTCACATCTATTAAATACTAGATGCAATTAAATTCCTGAGTCAATGTATTACATATCTCATTTCCTCTCTATAATTCTTTTTATTCTAAGAATTCTTCAGAACACTGAAAAATACAGACAAACCCCATCTTATGTCAGTATGGCTCAGAGAAAACAAAATGCTTTCTGCTTCAGAAAACAGTGAGACCAACAATAGCTTTTGAAACAACTGAGCTGTTGTTTTATGGAACAGTAGTCACAGGAAAGCCACAGAAAAATAGGTGCTCCAGTAAGTGGTATAGTCAGTGAAGGCAATGCCATAATAAACTTTCAGCTGTCCCTCTCTCCACTTTCCTGATGGGAGAAAAGGAGAAAAATATCTTCCTCCTCCCAGCCCCATTCTGCTGCACTGCAGATACGTTCTGGGAGGAATCATAAAATCATTTAGGCTGGAAAAGCCCTTTAAGGTCATAAAGTCCACCCCTTACCCCAATATTGCCAAGTCCATGTCCCTAGGTGCCACGTCCATACATATTCTAAATCCCTCCAGGGGTGGTGACTCCACTGCAGCCCTGGGCAGCCGTCAGAGACTGAAATAGTTCATGCCTCAAACACTGATATAAAGTTTTGCTCATTATAACTCAAACTGTATAAAGAAGCTACAACTGAAGAAGCCTCCCTGAAGACATCTGTCTCGGACTCTGGACTGAAAGTCAAACTGCTGAGATTAGATAAAGGGAAAACCCACTCTTCAATCACCTGAAACAAACAAGGAAACAAGGAAAAACATGTGGGCCAAACCCAGCAGCCCTGCTAAGAATCATCTCTGGATGACTTCGGGGTGGAGGAGGCTGTAGCCCACAGACCCCTTTGCTGGGAGCAGGTTTGCACAGATTTCCCCAGCTGAGGTGGGGGAGGAAGTTTGGGTGTGTTGTAACCTCTGCTCAGGGGCAGAGGTTACCCCATCCTCCCTTACACAGACTGGCTGTGGAACCCCCAGCCCTGGGAATGCCACATCCACGGGACATTCATGTGAGGGGCAGCTGAGGAGATGCCTTAATCCATCAGAGACCCCCAAAGTGCCCCCCAGAGGCAATCCTGAAGCCTGGCACCACAGGACTGCATGTGGTGCAACAAATGTGGAGTCTGTTGTAAAAGACAATGCCAAACTCCCCCTGACCCCAGGGAGGTGCCTGGATTTTCTTACCTGTCCTAAGTGGATATTAGCCCATCAGAGTCTGTGTTTTTTGGGGGGGACCTTCACCACCAAGGGTATCAGCTGGAGAGGATCAGTGGAACATCTTTGGGATCCACAGAGTGGTGATATTTTCTTTACTTTTTCTCTGTCATTCTCTTTCTGTCCCCCCCACCCATTTTCTATTTTTCTCTCTCCTTTTCTCTCCTCTTTTTCTTTCTCTCCGTCTCTCATATTTACTACCAAATAAAACCCATGCTATTGTCACTGGCATATGGCCTTATTTGCACTTTAATTCAGGCAGGAGCATTTCTAAGAGCCTTAGTAACTGGATCATGACAACATGTGAGATGACATGGTCAGTGTTGGCAGTAGGCATGGAGCTGCACAGGCCAGGACATCTCCAAGAGACCATAAAATGGCTATAACCCTAATGTAAAACATTGACTTGGTTTTGTCTGTTACTTCTCAACAAGGAACTTTTGTGTTGGCATACTTTCTCTTCCATGTTACCTGTTATCTCAGAAGTGGCAGAGCAGCTTCTGTCACTGTCATCTTTCCTCTGTCCGTTTGACATTCCCAGGAGAAGAGGTCTGTCCTGATTTGGCTGATTTCTCATCTGGGAGCAGAGCTTATGCCTTTGGATTTAAAGAAAGAGGTTTCAATTGTGCTGCTTCTGCACTTGTGTCTTTCGGAAAAAAATTGCTTAGTGTTGAGCTTACCATAGTTTTAGACTCAAAAGGTGTGGAAAACACTGATTTATTCATAAAATAGCAGCACTAATGTTCCACTGACTTCTCAGCTCTTTTAACTGCTAGTATTAGTTTAGTTCTTAGATGTTGGATGCTTCTCACTGTTGATTCAAAATTATAACCCTGAGGGTTTTTATTATGATAGTGGAAAAATCTGATGGAAAAGATACATTCAAGTACATTCAAAGTAATGACTTATCTGATCAGTCTCCTAGTGTTCAGTATTTTCCCTATCTCTTTGTTTTAGCTTGCGGCATATTAATTAGGCAAAACATATACTCATGCAAATAGACTGCTACATATATATTAGAAAACCAAACCAAACAAAACAAAAAACCCTCTGTAGAAGAAAACTGCATATTATGTACATGAATTTGGTGCATGGAAAAGTTTAAGCTGACTTCTGAATGTTCTGGTATCCTGAATGGAACAGGAAAGAGAGAAAAATATCTCATTCAGTATCTATCTGATATATATTTACCAGCTCTCTCAGTCCTTTGCTGAGTCTTGTGTTTTTTGCCATGTCCAAAGTCTTCTCATCTTCAGTTCTTCAGAAGTCTGCAATTTCCTGCTTCTCTCTCTTTATCAGTGTGAGAGGAAAGGAGCATCTGGTTGGGGAAAAATAGATAGCTTTATAGTCTTGCTGTATCTCTTTGGAAAGGCATTAAAATGTCATAGCAGTATGTGTATTATACATACCCTCAGATGATCTGTCAGTTATGTAAAGACTCGTTTTGCAGAGTAACAGGGATGCTGTCAATATGGAGTAGAAGCAGAATTTTTTAAAATGCCATACCTTATACTTAAACACCTAGAAAGCTGAAGAAAGTCTCTGTGCACAAGTTTCCACTTTTTTGCCTACAGAAAATGATGATTCGTTATTCCTTATTGTTGCTCAACATTATATTGTGAAGTCATAGGTTTGGGGGTTTTGGGATTTTTTTGTTTGTTTGTTTTTTGGGTTTTTTTTGAGAGGGAGGGTTGGGGTATTTTTGTGGTTTTTTGTTGTTGTTGGTTTCTTTTGTTTGTTTGCTTGCTTGCATTTTTGCTTGTTTTGTTTTGTTTTATTTTTTTGGGGTTTTTTTGCTGGGAGTGGTGGTGGTTTGGGGTTCTTTGTTTGTTAGGTTGGGGGGCTCTTTTTGGTTTTTTTGGGTTTTTTGTTTGGTTGGGGGTTTTTTTGTTTATTTAACCTGTAAATTGCAAGTAAAGTTTTGGTATTTTCAGGAACATTTTGACACAGAATTTTGGCTTTGAGATGTAGCAGCCTTTAGGTCTGAATCTGCTTAGACATCATGATGAAAGGCACCTTTGATACAAGATTCTTATGATAATGCAGTCTGCAATTCTTTCCAGAGGATGAACTTGTATTTCCTGTTTCACAATACTGTGGGTTGGAAATTGCCATCTAGACAGAGAGATTTATGTTGCTATTAAGTGTTTTAGGTTTTTTGTGACTTAATGGTATTATTTTCTTTTCTTTACGAAGGAGCATTATTGTTTTCTCTTCCATTTCCCATAAATGTGTGTATAGGTACTGAAAAGAGAAAAATAATCAAGGTCAGGATACTTTTGGCTTTTTTCTTTTTAATTGACACTGACAGATCTTTCTTTATCCTGTCTATTTTTCTTGGAATAGCTTCTGAAAAATTGAATAGGGATGTACTCGTTGCTTAAGAGCAAATACTTCTGCTTCCAAAATGGTAAAAGAATGGTATGTATGCAGAGAAAAATCTTCCTTCCCACTTGAGCTCTAATCTGAACTGCCATCAGGACAGACTGTAGCCAAATATATATATGAATTTCACTTTCCTTAAAAGCTTATATATTTTACCATATTATCTTTAAATGTAAGGTGCTTAAATATCTCTCCCTATCATGATAATCATCACTGTGTTTTTATCATATCTTATGTAGAGAAGAAAATGCTCGAGGGTTTTAAAAATGCTTTTCATGAAATTTGCAAATTTGGGCTTGTCCTTTTGTATCATTTGCATGGATTTCATACTGCTGGAGAGAGTCTATGCAGCCGAAAGGGGACATACCTACAGATCAGGACTATCAAATAAAACCTTCTGGTAAACTGAGAAAAATCAGTAATGATGGTAATAATGCACCAACAGCATAAATTATACTATTTTGTAAAAAAATTAATTCTGTGTTTGTATATTCATTGTATATTGTATATAACATGTCAAGTATCAAGGGGTTTTCTCATGTCACTTGGGAGACCAAATCATCACATGGAAGGAATGAATGTAAGGAGAAAACAGGTCGCTCTGTGTACTGTCACATCACTGCAGCTCTTTGAATGTACTGCAGATATTTCTGACTGACATTGGTTTTGCAATCAGCAACATGAATGAGGACACATGCAACGTCTGCTGGAGAGATGTTGAGTTTTTTCTGAATTCTGGTGGATGCAGAAGAGGAGATTTGGGGGAGAGTAACATTTGGGACTTTTTCTTTAATAATGAAACCACACCAAAGTAAACAATCATATTCCCGTTCTGACTGGTGACCCACCAAAACCTTGCCCAGCCCTGGATCTCTTGAGGCGATAACCAGTTTGGTTGGACTGCTTAGGAACATCTCTTCCCTTGTTTCAATTTTATGTACCTGGTTTTACACAGTGTTATGATTACTATTCCAGGGAGCATTTAATAACATTTGTTTGCTGCTTTTTTGTGCCTCAGGAATGACACATCTTCACTTCAAGGGCAATTTTCCTACTGGCAAGCTGAGAATGTGGCACACCAAGCATCACCTTCAGGAACAAGCAATATAAGTACTATAATGAGATGGGTCTTTGCAGAGCCTGTAATTGGTGACAAGGCATGGCAGCTTCACATCAGACAGAGATGTACAACACAGGGCTGATTAACGAGGCTCGAATATCACAGTTAGAGCCTTCCCAGGCACTACCAGACAGAAGAATGTCATATATTCTGCAGGTTGTTACTGTGCCCAGAGCCTCCAATTTGCATCACAAAACTTTTAGGTAGGCCAGTTCAAGATAATCCAGGATGGGATCCTGCTTCTTACATGAATTATCAGTCCTATGGCCTGCAACCCATCATTCTTGATCCCAGCTCTCATGGACAGCAGTAACAGTCATCTCAACTTGCAGATCTGCTCACTTTAATTGGGTTAGTTTAGTAACCTTCTTTGCATTAAAGTCAGCTTGGGAAGAGATATAATATTTTCTGTTAGGAGGACGTAGAAACTGACTGTGGTAATATTTGATTGTTGATCCAGAAATAGGAATTTAGTTATGTTAAGAAATCTTCACAGAGACTGATGTGGAACAAATAATGAAATAAAATGACGAACAAAGAATTCTTCACAGATACTGCCAAAACAATAAGGAATCTGATTGAAAGCTGGCTAAACAAGTTTTTGTTTTCCTTTGGAGGAAGAAATTTTATGATTTACTATTTTTATTTATGTATTCTGAGATTGGGTTTTGTGTGCTTTTAGAATTTTAGAGGAAAAAACCCCACTTATTTTTAAACAAAAAGCACATTCAATTTAATAGAAATTTACACAGATTTTTCCTATTTTTAAATTATCATAGATGAGTGTTAAAATAATGCGTTGGATTGGGTCTTCTCTCTCCTCCCTCCTGCTCAGAAACATTTTAAGGAGAAAGATTTCATGTAAAGGGTAGAAGGAAGACCCTAAGTATCCTGCACTGTAAGAGGTATTTGGTTTCATTTTTAGAAACCATCTTCCCCACATGCCCCTGGCATAAAATTCTGTGGCCACTCTATTACTTGATTAGTTGATTACAAGGCTTGATAAGAAAAAATGGCAAAAGAAAGAAAATCAGTTTTCCAAACCCCTTTTGGTGCCAGTTATGAAAATATTTGTCAAATTCCTTTTCATGCCTCGGCGAAAATATTCTTAGAGCATGTTTTGCAAGCGTGTCTCTAGAGTGTTATAAATTATTTTTAAAATGGAAACTTTGATTGAAAACACTGGGTTTTCTTTTCTTTTGATTTGTTCTTAAGAAATTATATTGCTGAAGTGACAATGCCATGCCATAGGCACAGGAGGAGCTTGCCAGACAGCATGCCACTGTACTGAATTGCTAATAGTGACTAAATAACACTGCAGGTTTAGCCTACAGATTTCTCTTCCTTTGCTGACGTTGGTCTTTCAGCCAATGATTCAAAAGGATTACAGTTGAAGCCTATGTTAGTTTTTGTGGACAATTTCATGGACAAAGTATTGAACATCTTTATCTAAAATATAGATTCAGTCAAAGAAGTAGATCTGCCTTCTCTTTCAGTTTAGCTTTCAGTTATCACTTTGCCTCAAGGCTAACACATCCAGACCTAATAATCTGTGCGTGTGTGTGTATGTGTCTGTGTGTCTGTGTGTGTCTGTGTTTGTGTGTTGATGATTAAAGCAATGACCAGTGAACTCACAGTCCTCTAAAAGGCCAGATGTGGAAATATATGTGGTAAATACATGTAATAAAATCTCTTAGTCCTTCTACTGGAAGTCCTTCTTTTAATTTTCTCTGAGCTTTTTAGGGTTTTGCTTTATTTTTCTGGTTATGATTACATTCCTGTAATCTAGCTTCTCTTATGCCTTTATCTAAGGCATGATCCTTGTGCCCTGTAAGCAGTTTTTAGCATCCAACCAACGGCAGGTTTGATAAGGGTCCAATATTCTTGGAGTATCTCATAAACTTTTAGAAAAAAATCTTGTTATTTTAATTTGAGATTTTCATTGAATAATTTCTCAGTATTTTTATGAATTCTGATAGAACAGAATCATCATCCTTTACAGGGAAGATGCAATCTCTTTTCTCATATCAAAAGCTGTAGAAATCCATTGACCGTAAGGAACATGACAAAAAAGGTGTCATTTTTCAAGGCTGAACCTACATTGAATGACTTCAAAGAAACTGTCAAAGTATTTGACATGTGAACAGGTCGCTCTGTTGAAGCTGATATGTGAGTGTTTGTTGAAGTACACAAGGCTACGTGTAGCTTTTTTAAATGTGCTATCACTTTTACCTATTTGAGTGTCTACTCAAGTGGGACAACATTCAGGTACAAACAACAAGAGAGGGAACACAACCAAAACCTGTCTGAGCTGACACTGTAGCCAATGCCTTCGAAATTTTAAATATTTATAACTGCTTTATTCTTGGAGTTTTGTTATTGTTCCTGAAGGACTTTGAATGTTGAGTTCCTCATCCTATTGTACAGATGTTGCGTGAGCAAAATGTAAATGTGTTCCAACCCCACAAAGAAATTAGCGAGAGCTTTCAAGCCATGGTAAGATCTGCATATCAGCCCCTGAGACCTTAAGATAGAACCAGAAGGGACAAATCCTTCAGGAAAATAGATCCAGCTTTTCCTCAGAATGACCTGATAAACACTGCCAAAACCTTGCATCTTTGAGCTAGATAATTGTAGTCTTAATGGTGGGCTCTAAACTGGCCTTTTTTGATATTTTACCATTATGTCAAAAAGATCCTGTAATAAGAATTTTAAGTTCTTGGCAGTTCAAAGTGGAACTTGAATATGAACAGCAATCTTAACTTTGTTAAATATGGACCATATTTACAAACATACTTAGGACAGTTTCCATAATGAAACCACTGACCAGGTTTTCAAAGAATATTAGCCCCCATTGTATGCCCAAGATGTTTAGATGTTTTGTGAAAATTTGGCAGCCATTGAATCTCTCCACTGTTTCTGAAAATCAGTGACGTAATAAAGAGCCGTCTGTTTTTTGGTTTCTGTTCAGTTATAATTTGGATTGGATTTTTCTGTTGCTGTGCTCTCTTCTCTTTTTGGTGCATCAATAACTGTTAAATAAGTACTGGCTTTGTTTTAGAAGACAATAAAGCAGTCAGTGCCTTTTTGCTTTTTGAAGTCTGCTAACATACGACTGTTCACCTATAAAGGCATACATTTCTCTTTGCTAGACAATTGCTTCCTAACAGCTGGTAATTCACAAATGATGTAATAGGTTGTGATCCTATTTAACATGTTAGCCTCTTTTGTATGTATGATCCCTTGAATTTCATCTACATCTCACTGAAGGTCAACATGGCTCTTATGACAATTTGCTTGCATAGCTTCAAGTGTGCAAAGCAAATTTGAACTGAAATTAATGAAAAAATAAAACCTGCAAGTCTAAGGCATTCCCTATGTTGGTCCAATTTTACAGATGACAATAATGCCTATAATTTTATACTCTCAATCAGTTTTGTTTGTTTACTTGCTTTCCCTCATTTTTGAGCAACTCAGTAGAGTTATGATGGGACAACCAGAGACTTTAGTTGCAGTAATATCTTTCATCTGCCACTTATTTTTCTTATCTGAGGAGTCTGGTATGTTGAGCATGGGAAACAGCTGTGGTACCAGAGCAGAAAATGTCATTTTGCTGACAGCATGAATTTATTATTGACAATTTTGAACTGGAGAATTTTTTAATACATTCTGCTTACAAACTGTCACCTGGGAAAAAGGTAGAAATTATTTTTTTGACTCTAGGCTTGGTGTTTGTTTTTTATTTGTCTCTGTTCCACAGAGTTCCACTTCTGAACTTGTGAACCTATCCAAAGGACATAAACAGAGTATTTAACTCACTACAATTCTGTCAGAAGAAGGTGTTTGGTAGACCCATTTGTATCATAACATTTCTTTCTCAGTCACATCGTCAATCAATCAATCAATCAGCCATTTCTGCATGTTGGAAAACAGAACTGTCCTAGGAGCAAAGAATCCTCTTCCCCAGAAATGCAGAGAAAACTGACTGATTTAGGACTATTTGTAAGGTTTCTTTTCTTTTACATCTGCTTTCCCTTTAACAATAGAAAATACACTATGGTGGTCCAGAGACAGGAGAGGAAGAACCAGATTAAAATTTTTGCAAAAATCGTGTCCTGAACACAGGTTTAAATGCCTAGACATCTGACCTCCAGAGGATTTCCCAGTCTTCCTTATTATTCCTTAAATTAATAGGGGTGGGGTGGGGGGAAGCCATTTCCATGTTATTGTACTCTTCTACACCTGCCAGTTGCTACCTGCAACTCTGATCAGTGCTGGCAACATGGCTAACATGGAAAATACATAACTTTGGCAATTAGGAGAGGGACTTCCACTCTCACTTTCTCTCATGCAGGATATTTTTTTACTGTTTTCTTTCATGGTAGTAGTGGTAACAGGTCAGGTAGGACTTGTCCCTCTCAGAGTAGATTGACTACTCAGGCACCAGTGAAGATAGTGAAATTTTTAGGGCTGGAGAAAACAACCATGATAGCTCCCCTTGCTGATAAAGGACTTTTAGCCACTGGACGGTTGAATAAAGGGTTTACATCTTTTGAAAGAAAAATAAGGCGACAGGATAGATTCAATCAATATGGCAGATTCCTAAATATTATTGGAACCTTATACAAGGAACTGAAATACCAGAAGGACCTTTTTCACATGGAAGATTGTCCCTTCTCAGTACCACTTCCTTGTGTATGATGCAGCTCATCAGGTATGGCACCTGAACCTTCTTGTATATTTATCTTGGGAATTTGATCTTACAATATTTAGATTTCAGTGTCCTCCTTTGAGGCTATAAGTTGGGTTTTTCAATACTTAGCACTGAGGCACTTGCATGTGGAAGAGGGATAGAATGATTTTTTGGTTGCTTTTGGAAAAAAACCAAACCAACAAACAAAAGAAAAAAAAAAAAACAAAAAATCTACAAGGAAACCAAGTCTCAACTCACACAGCCACTACTTGAAACCAGATGAACTAAATCTTGTGAAATTCTCAGCTCTTGGCAACTGCATTAGGCTCTGAGACTTAATGTAGAGAGTATCCTGTCAACATACTTACATCCATCAGAGACTGTATTCAAGGGATTACAACTTCAACATAAAATTTTGCTACCCCCTGGCCTTCTGTGAAAAGACACATTCTTGTGCCTTTTTAGAAATACAAACAAAATCAAGGTAAGCAGCAGAAGGCAAAGGCATGATGGAATATCATTCACTTATGGGAAGTAAATTTTAATCTCAGTGGGTTTGGTAGAATTTTCCTATGTTTTAATAATAGTTATGTAAAAATGGCTCAGATAATTCTGCAATTGTAAATCTTTTAGGTAAACTATAGATACTATAGAACAAGCTCAATTTTCAAAATTTTATTGGATTAATTTTGGCTATTTAATGATGACTTCCTAGATGCACTCTCCTTCCTTTAAAATCTTGCTATTCCTAGTGCCTTAATCAAAATCTGTTGGCATTCAAAACCAAGACTGCTGTGATGACCTAGTGATCCAGATGAACTCTCTGTCCACATGTTGATCCTGGGGTGCCAGTATTCCTTGCCCTTGTTAAGTCCTATACTTTTCTTTTCAGGGAAAGGAAAAAGGGAGCAGGCAGGTTCACAGGAATTACTCAACACTGCTTTCAGAGAGGTTCTGCTGAAAAAGGAAGGAGCAGAGAGGAAGCATAAACAGAAGGAAAAAAATATCTAATTCTTTTAGATATTTTTACCAGGAAAAGGAGATCTGAAAATGAATTAATTTCAGCATTCTTTACAATAATCAGTAATTAACAGTAGACTAATAATCTCCCTCAACTAACCAAAGCTCCTGAAAAATCAGTTCTGTAGAAGGTCATTTATTGTTTCTCAACTTTTCTAATGCTCTGTTACTTTCTTTCTCTTGGAAATTTCAGATCCCAAAAAAACCCCTTTGGAAAGCAGCTGGATTATATTCTGTATAATGATGTTAATTTAGTTGCTATTCTTGTCTCTTTTAGAGCCATCCTGGCCTTTTTGGATTTTGTGTGACACAGAAAGTCTGCTGCAATACCTCTAGAGAAATAAGCTGAGCCCTAAACACATTTCAGATGAAGACGGAGAGAAATTTCACTCTGATACCTCAGAGCATTCCACAATTCCAAGGGAAAAAAAATCAAAAATCCCAGAGAAGAGTGATTTTACCATCCTTCAGGTCCAGAGTATATCTTTATATGGGAGAAAGAGATTCATTGGGACTCCTAACTATGTTGGCTGAACTGTAAGTCTCAGGATTTACTGGACAGCAATATTTGCTCACAGCCACATGTACTAAGGTCTATTATCAAGATGATTTCAGCTTATCGCATCATGTTTGGATATTAGGAAAGAAATCTTCATTGGTGAGGCACAGGTTATCCAGAGAAGCTGTGGCTGTCCATCTCTGAAAGTTTCCAAGTCCAGATTGGATGGGCTGGGAGAAACCTGGTCTGGTGGGAAGGTTTCCCTCCACATGGCAGGAGGTTGGAATAGCTGAGCTTTGAGGCCCCTCCGACCAAATTATTCTATCATTCTGTGATTCTGTCTGTTATAATTTGGAAGGGTTGCTCTGGAGGGCAGAACTACCAACCTGTGTGTGAGCAGGGCTCACATAATTTATTTTTGGAGGCACAAAGCTTTGGGAGATGGGCAAGCTGTCTCATGGGCTTGGGAATAACAAGTCAGGAACAGAATTCCAGTTAATACAGTGTTTTCAGAGATGCTGAATTGCAGATCAGTAAATATCCTTGTGCAGTCGTTTTCTTTGAAGGAACAAGCCTAAATTAACTTTGATAAAAATCCCAGCAAGGCTTTACTGTTCACCACAATCAGTCCAACAGGTGAAAGTGGATTTTTAGTTTCTCTAGTCAGATATGTTTGTCTGAGCACTGTCTTTTTATAATCATAAACCTGTTCAAAAATCTACTAATTTCATTCCCACATACTGGAAGAATTCTGAAGGAAGCCCATGCAATGTAAAGATGGGTATGAGAGAAAAAGAAAATTTTGGTGGATACAAATGTAAGAATGGAAAAAAATTATTACCATTGCTTTCATATACACAGAAGAAAAATTCTGAAAATTTGAAGAAATACTTGTTTTCAGAAAAAAGCATGGGCCAAAATTGTTGTTTTAAACTCAGAGTTTTTCAAGATTAGATGAAAATGAACCCAGGGAGCATTGGTTTACCCTTTTCAGCCCTGAAATATTTACTATTGAAAGCGATCTTGCCTTTTCAATATGTTTGGAAACCCACACTATTGATGACTTAATATTCTGTATTCACTGAATCTTCCCTCAAGATTATTTTTATGGTTTTAAAATTAACAGGAAATGCAAAATATACCCCATTAAAGATTGATATAATTTGGTGAGACAGAGATATTGCTGTGTCTTATGAATGTCTCAAAAATATTCTGAAATTATTTTTTTGGAAGAAAAGGGAGGACTCTAGGCAATTCACAAAGCCAAGATACATAATTAAATTCAATTTAGCACTTGTAAACCAAAATACCCTAACAACTTGTTTGCCTTCACACCTACCTCCACCTTGAAGAAGAAACTCACAACAGATAATTTGAATTAATCAATCAAGAACCTAGTAAATGAATAGAAGTGACAGAACACACAGACAAAGTGTCTGAATTAGTCTGCACACTGCTGGAATAGGACAGAGTTTACACAGGCTTTGCACAGCTTAGTTCTGGTTCTTGGATCTATGAAAGAATCTGAGATTTTTGTAGATTTTACCACAACTATGAGGACATTTCTCAATGAATTGTGCTGGAGGACAGGTTTGCAATACAAACTCTAACTCCTTCTGTATATTACAATACAGAGTTTCTGCTTTGCCCCAGCCTCTTGCATTCCCAGCTGTCATTTGTCCAGCAGGTCCCAGCACAGATAAAAAATTACTTCTATAACTTGTCAAGAAAACTTTTCTGAGAATATTATGCATTCAGTAAGAAAAGCACTGATGGATTTGCTTATCATGGCAACAGCAAGTTTTCAGATTTTACTTTAGGATTTGGGGGTTTTTCATCTTGGGGTTTCTTCAGGGTTTGTTTTTTTTTTTTTTCTGTTGTTGGTTTGTTTTTTTTTTTTTTTAGTTTTGAAATGTTATAATGTTAACATTCTGTTTGTGCTAAAGAAATGCAGAGGTTTCATCTAGCCTTTCTGAAAAGACTGCACAGTTGCAAAGATTGGTCATGCCTCTTGTGCCTCTAACTTCCCACGTAATTTTCCTACAGCTTCTTAAGTAGCATCTTTAAGGCACAGTTCAACTCCATGCAGTTTTGGTGGAGAAGGCAATATAACTCAACCAATTTCTGGTGTCAGAAGATGTTCACAGTTAAAGGTGGAAACCATCTCTGCTGTGATCTTTTTTCCTCTATCATATTATTACTTTAATCCCAAATGTAGTTTCTGAACCACAAGAGTTCCATAAATATTTTATTATTCACATTCTTAAAAAAAAATCACTAGCAAGACCAAATGTAAAATCTATGATTTGAATGTGTTCTGCTACATCCACTAGCACAAGGATGGAGACAGAATTTAGGATGACATAAAACAGCAGGGACACAGGCTGGAATGAAACCATCACTTGCCTGTTTGAGGAGCCACAAGGGGAAATGAGCAAGGTGACGCAGTCAGGACAAGGAGGCAGAGGGAAAGCAGGCAGAAAGCAAGAGGCAGAGGGAAAGCAAGTCATACCAAGACCTTACTCAAAGTTATTTTTCAGCATATGTGAGGGAGCACAGAGCTGGAGGGGAGCAGTAGGCAGGTGCTGTAAACTGTCCTTCTGCTACCTAGGAAGCAGCAGTCACCCTAAGCCTCCACCTCTGTAGTGTCAGTCCCTCATAGCAACAAGAGCCACAAAATTATTACCAACAGTAAATAACTACAACTTACCTAAAATAATTCTTATAGGTTTTAACACTCTTTTTCCTTCAAATATTGCAAGAACATTAATTTTCAATCATATTCAACTGCAACAACAAAACCAATTTTGAACCAAGTACATTGAAATGACATCGGTCAAGAATTTTAAGTCATGTTAAGTCTTAAGGATCTGCAATTCGTCAAGGATCTAAAATTTTTCCAGCACTGAAGAATCCTTTAATCCCTTTAATTTCTGGTGATTTGAAGGCCACTGTGGTTTCCCCTATCAAAGTATATGATTTTGGGCTGGAAACTAAGCTCTCTTAGAAATCTGGTTCACTATGAACACACTACTGTCCATATATCATCTATGATAACTTTAGAATTCTCACTACATGAATATTCTGAATATGATGACACATATTTTATTATGCTTTGCAAAACAGCTAATTACTACCATACTTAGAATGAAAGGCAAAGGAACAGCTAATAATGGTCTAATGATTTACAGACCAGCTTTGCTTCCAGACAAGAAGACTCCAAAACTGCATTACAACTCATTAAAACTTGCAAGTTCATTGAAAACATGGTAAGATTTCTGTAAGTCTTACTGAAAATCAGTGACTCCTAAGGTCCAAATTTCAATGGGAATTAGGTAAATGAAATTCTTAGGCACTTTCAGAAATCTCACAAGGGCATGTATGGAAAACAGATAAATACTTTCGCCAACTAAATGCATTAAAAAAAAACAAAACAAACACCAGTTTCTGGCTCCTAGCTGCTTAATGTCACTGTGAATTTTCCTATTTAAACTGAAAATTCTTTCAGGTCCATCATTTCTGTGTTGGCACATTGCTAGGTCACCCCAGATTTAGCTACTATCCAGTCCTACCTGACTTCTGAGGGTCATGATGAAGAGTCTGCCGAGGTAGATCATGACTATTTTGCAGCCAGGAGCCTTTGGATCACAAGCACTGAACAGCATAAGAGAGACAACAAAAGACCAGAAGATTGACTGACCTGACCTTTCATTTTGTCTTCTTCACAGACAATTCACAATTAGAGTACCTGAAGTTCTTCCATGTACAGTGCAGAGGAGCCCATCAAAAGAGGGAAAAGAGGGTGGTGGTACTGTGATTTCTTCACATACAAGGTTTTGCAGCTGGAATCTGGTCTGAGGAGGTGGCATTACTCTGCTGCAGTGTCTTGGAAGAACCAATGATGTCCAGCTCCTCCAGGCATAAATATGGACATTCTTCACCTTTTTAGTTTTTCTGGATCTTGTGACATCTCCTTAATACGCAGAGATTTTATACCAGTTTCAAAGGGAGTAAGAGACTGCAACTCTTAAAGATCTCCTTCAGTAATAGTAACTTATTTATGGCTTGTTTGAACAAATACTGCTTTAAATATCTAAAGCTGTGGCTGTAAGGGAGGGTGGTACAGGACTGTCCAGGTGAAGACTAGGATCTACAGCAGTTACTATCCTCCTGTGACAGCTCTGCTGTGTATCTGGATGTGGAGATGACTCAGTTTATCTGCACAACACTTCACCACTCTTGTACCTTAGCTCAATGTTTTGCACTGCACCCCACTGAATACAGAGGACTCTGAATACAGATTACACAACACCTTAAATAACATTAGATATGACTGATTTCCTTAAATATTTCAACTGTATATTGCTTTAGGAGGTTGTGACAGGTGCTTATTTAAAAAATACTCTTTGTACAAATAGACATGTGAGAGCTTCTCCAAACTCCCTTAGCTGGGCTTCTTGCACAGCTCATCCTCTAGTTAGATTTCTGTTGCTACAGGACTGATCTATGGTATACCATATGTTCAAATCTGATGGTTTGGAAATTTCCTTGGGGCTTCTATAGGGGTCTCTCTACTTTGATAAAGAGATGATGTTTGAAGTTCTGTCATCCCCCTTGTGCTATTATTTTACATGTGTACTAGAAGAGAACGGGTTAGTCCAACACATTTATGTCATTAGCTACTGATTTGTTTTTTATAATAAGTGATATAATGTAATTTATTTGCTAGATTTCAAAAGTAAGGTTAATAATCTCTTCCCCACTTCAGGCCAGTAGAAATACCACATGGATTCTTATCACATGGTGCACTTAATGAT
Source organism: Argya squamiceps (assembly GCA_037834095.1). Lineage (NCBI taxonomy): Eukaryota > Metazoa > Chordata > Aves > Passeriformes > Leiothrichidae > Argya > Argya squamiceps. The sequence continues at coordinate 532,035 of JBBMKD010000115.1, read as the reverse complement.
GATAAATAAGCATGTATAAATTAAGCTCATAAAAAGCCTAGTTGTACATTATATTTGCATTGTGAATGCATGTTATGATGAAAATGTTCCATGGAGGGCCCATTTGAAGCTGAGCTCTGGATACACACTTAATCTGTATTGCAAAAGAAAGATGTGAACAGCAAATTCAGCTGCTCATGAAAAGCATATTGGAAGATTTGGGTTTCAGCAAAGAATCTCATTTTAATTTGTGTAGAAGAGAACACCATGAAAGGTCTTATAGGTTTAGCTGGCATGAAATTTTTTGGTCAGCTGCAGTTTAGAACTTGGGACTGAATAAAACCAGACACATTGGTGTTATTCCAAAGTTCCAGGAAAGCTAACTGATTGACAAGTGTATTTGTAATTGGACCAGTTATGGAGTCCAACCCCTAAAACTGCTATGCAAGGTCAGGAAAGATGTGGTTCGTGTTAACAATATGACTCGGCTGGGGAACCAGTGATTTTATTCACTCCTGCTCATGAATAAATTAGATTTTTAAAAAATTCATAGGAGACAACAAAATCATAGGAAAAATGGCACCTGCATTTAGAAAGATAGCTTACTATTGTGAGCTGAACATTGCTGAAGTTTTCTAAATCAAGTACAAAAATAGCTTCTTACATAATTTTTATTTATATAGGAAAATAAAAATAGCCAGACAGTAAGAAGACAAATTTAGCATTTACACAACAACTATGAGATAACAGAAGTAATTTCTTGTGCATTTAAGTCAGTAGCAGCCAATATTGTGGAAAACCAATTGGAATACAATGGGGAAGTGCATGTAACAGGCATGTTTTCAAAGAAATTAGGTGGTTTTGTTGTATTTATTTATAAATTTTTCTTTCAAGTTTGTCTTGTAGTACTATAGTATTAGTTAAGTATTGATGTATGACCACCACTGTGTATTACTGCATTTACCAAAAGAGAAAATTGTAATTTTGAAACATAGGTTACTTATATTTAAAAACATTTCCTAAAACACTGATTCTTCTTGCATTGCTTCAACCTCTTCCTCCCAGAAGAATTCATCTTTTCTTCACTTTTTCTGTTTGTTCCATGGACTGGGTGGAGGAAGATCCACTAAATTTTGAACATATATGAGTTCCACATCCGAATGGATTTTTATGACAAATACAGTTCAATAATTAAGAAGTGATTGGGTGGTGAATTTTGAGACACAGAATTACAGTCAGGATATACAAATGCAAAGCAATTCTTAAAAAGTTATTGAAAGGTTTATTTGGTCTGTATAGCTCCAAGGGTCACCAAAGCACAGTATGTTCTCAGACTGAAAAACAAAAAGAAAAAACTGAAAACCCCCCAAAAAGAAGAAAAAAAAAAAAAAGAAGAAAAAGAAAAAGCTATTTAAAAAGCTCTAGTATGCTAAAATAAAAAGGAATCCAACAAAAACTGAAATGATGGATAGACTTGTGGTTTTGGAGTTAATTGAGGCTCAGTTTTAAAATGTATATCAAACTAGATGAAAAGCTCAAAAGAATTGGGGCATTCACTTTAAAAGCCTATATTCAAGTCCTTTCTCCCATTTATAGCTATGTTCTTAATATCAGAGGGGTCAGAGAGAATAATCTGAGAAAGGCTTTCATCCAAATATCCAGTAACTTTGTATTACAAGATATTTACTGGGAAATTTTTTATATGAGGGTTTTTTTATTCATAGAGTTGAGGGAGGACTATACCATAACTTCCTTTTATACTATTTTTAATGGAGAAGAAGACATTAACTTGTAGTTGGAGATCAAAGGCAGTGATGAACAATGACCAAAACTGTGACCCACAATTACAGACCCTGTCAGACAAAGTTACACTGAGGTTCTTGCTCAGCACTTCTCTACAAAGATCTAAGATGATTTTCAGTTAAGAAATGATGGGCTGCTTTTCTTATTTTTGAACTCTTCTTTATGCATCCTTTAGGGGTATATAGGATCCCAGATGGCTCCTATGAGATCTACCATGCAACAAGATTGCCAGGCTTTGAGGTTTCCAGCATTTGAGTCTACCTCTTTGCCAATTCAGACCTGCATATGTTGTGATGGCCAGTCTCTATCCATATAGGAGCAATTCCTAATTTTACGTCTATCTGTAGAGAATCTGTCTCCACTCTGGGTGACACCCACTCTAGGCTGATTTTATTTAGTAGCTAAGTTTGTCCAGATTTAGGAGAGATTTAAAGAGTTTTTTATAGTCACTCTAAGCAACACAAGAGAGGCACATGCCACCTTTTCATGTAGTCTTTCCTGACTGTTAGTTTATTGGTTTTCAATTATTATTATTATTACTTTGTAAGAGTATTACTTAGGTGATTTCATGGGTTCCAGCTAACCTTACAGTCAGATTGGGTGCAAGTGACAGTGCAGGTTCATCAGCAAGCTTCCTATTATCTGTAGACTGCAAAAATGGTAGTTTTTATTGTGGTGGTAGTGATCTCTTCTGCCTAGACTGGAGTTTAGGGACAAAAACTGAGCCTGGTATTTGTAGCATTTATACCTGTGAACACAACAGGAACACATGTTGGTGCAGAACGTGAAATCAGACTTCCTTTCAGACAGTTACAGTCAAAGGAAATTGCAAGAAAACCAGGCAGAGTTGGTACAGGGTTTTTAAGAGACGATGGAAGGATGTTTTAATGTTCATTGCAGTTAAGTAGTGCAAATTGGTTCAGTTTCCTGAATAAACTATATTTGGCTTGTACCTAAATTTTTCATGAATTGTTAGTGTATTTTATCAAGCTGTTGAGAGAACAGTGCTTCCATCAGATCTGTGTTTGTTCTGCAAAACAAGGTTAATAGCTGATTTTTTTTTCTTACTCTCAGAATGATTTGCACAATACTAAATAGGAAAAAAACCCCAAAAAATGAAAAAAAAAACCAAACCAAACAACCAACGAACAAAAACCCCCAAAACAAGCACGCAAACAAAAACCACACCAAACCCCAAACTTTTAAGAGTTTCCATCACCAAAGAAAAATGAAAAAGCTCCTGCCTGCAGCTCATGTAACTACACATGGAAAAACTCCTAGATGCAGAATGTATAATGGAAAAAGCATAAGTGATGGTCTTGCATGTATCAGCTCCTGTGTAACAGCCATAGCAACAAAAGCACGTTCTTGCTTATAAAATCTTGTCTGTGGTAGAAACGTTGACAGAAAAGAAATTTTGCAAGAAAAAAAAAAAAATTAAAAAATCACACTCCTAACTGATGTTCTTACACGAGAAAAAGCTTGCAAAGACTCCTGACTCTGACTTCTAGTTGTTTCTTAGGAAACCCAAGATCTTAAGACGGAAGATAACCCAGAGAACTCTAAATAACTCCAATTAAGAGGTGTGAATACCATTTACACCTGTTACCTTTTAGCAAGAGAGGCTACAGCCAGAAACACATAGCACATAATCCTACAGAGAGCCTTTCAAAGACGAAAGGTTGATTTTATTTGAAGCATACAGCTCCTTAGCCAGAAAAAAAAAAAAAAAAAAGTGTATGTACACTGTTTTAGAAGGACAAAAATAATAGTTCTCCTGCTGTGTGTTCTCACTTTGAAACAAATGGAAAAAAAGAAGACAATGATTAAATAAAACTCCAGATTATTGAAAATATTCTGTAGAAAAAAAGTATGTAAATACAAACAATATGTGATTTAGAAATGTGAGCCAAAAATATGCTTAAAAAATAGACTTGCAGATTTTTCATTGATTGATGGCAGGCACTGGTTGCAAATTTTAAAATCATGCAATTCTGCTTTAAGTTTTCACCTGCAAATGAAAGAATTATTTGTTTGAGGACACTGACTGGTTTCCATTTTAGAGGGCAGATACAAATCAGTAAAATTTTACAGTAAGTTTGCATCCGGATTGCCCCCTGTTACCTATAATGTCAGTTGTCTAAACTTGGTATTTCCTTTTTTATTGGAAATGTGTTGTTTCCCAAAGGGGAACCCACATCAGGGATTGTGGGATCTAGTCTCAATTGTCCTTGATCCATATTTCACTGGCTGTTCTGTCCTTCCGGCCTTCTCTTTACTCTCCATGAATCTCTGTGTTGGTACAGCACCTAGCTCTGGGATGGCAATCCGTGAGCGAATCCCTAGGCAACAAGATAATCCAGGTAAGCTATTATACAGCTTCTGTTTTAACAGCAGTCTTCAAATTATCTGCCAACACATTCTTTTTGGATAGGCTGGTGCACTTTTATTAGGAGATAAATATGTCCATATACCAACACTTCAATGTTGTCATACCTCTAGGTAGTCTCATGAAGTTGCTTGTTGAATAGACTGTGAAAAACAGGAGAACATGCTGAGCATACAAGGACAGCAGGAGCAATTGGGAAAAACAAGACATGAATGTTGTCATTTACCAACCAGGAACATTTATTAACAAGTTCGTTCTTTCTGGCTTATCTGCTCTGAATTTTTAGAAAAACTGATTCTCTCCATGATAGCCAGTGCACTATCCACCATTTGGGTCTCATGAGTATGACAGGCTCAGAATTGGTAACATTTCACAGAAGAGCATCTGGCTAGAACAGAGCTGGTACAAACACTTTGCACCAAAATTGTTTCTGTGCAAAGCCATATGATCATTGTGTTCAGAAAAAGAAACAGCAACAACAAATAAACCCCAATCAAACAAAAATATACAAACGAGAAAAAAGCCCAAAACAAAGATACAAACAGAACTAAAAAAAGAACCTAACCCTTCTTTTTTCTTTAAATATAGGGTTTTTTCATCCAAAAATTCCCAACTTGATATTCAAAAAGAAAAATTATTAGGAATATATTTTTCTGACACCCTTATTGAGACAATAAAGACAACCAAATCAATCAGCTGAGCCAGAGCAAGGACAAACTGAGCTTGGGGGTGAAAAAAGTGAACAGCATCTAGAAGTGATCCTATATCTACCTGTGTTTAGTGTGCAAGTCTATTACAAGTTAGCCTTGAGCAACAGCTTTTTGTACTTGCTTTACAGTGTTTTGTAATTCTTTACCTTGAAAATTATGTGTTGCTGCTGAAAATTGTTCTTTTAGAAAACAAATCTCTTATTGTTTAAGGCTGAGTCACAAGAGCTTTATTTCTGGTTTTGGGTCAGATACAGAGACAAAAAGACTTATACTATCCATAGTTTGAATTTCTCACCCTCCACATTAAACTAAAGAAGACCAATGGCTGCTCTAAGTAGTGTTTTGTTTCCATGCCATTTGAGCTCAGGAGGCCTGATCTGATCACTGGCAATGCTGAGAAGGGAATAGATGAAGTGCTCATTCCCTAGCTTTGCAGAATTTCACATGGCAACATTGTGAGTGGGGGATAAGTGTGTTTCTGCCCAGAAACCTTGACATCTTGCAAATGAACCTTAAAAGAATTTTAATGAAAATGAAATTCAGCAACCTGTTCTCTAAAAAATGTAGCCATACCTCTTGATTTTTTATGTATGAGTAAGAAGATTTCCTATTTCCACTTAGGGTACTAAAGGCAATGATTCATAGCAGTATTATTTCTGTTTACAAAGTCATCATATAGTGCTTATCAGTGGCACATCACTTTAAAATGTCTGGATTTGTAGTATGACTCTCACATTACAAAAACAATTTGAGGTGTGGACATATCAAACAACTTATCCAAGGACATACAGTATTTCAGTGGGAGAACATAGAGATTGATATTTTTTCTTCTTACAGAGTATTTAATAATTTAGACTTGACTTTCATGTTTAATGTATTTGCAAAAGAAGCACAGGAGAAAACACTTCTGTGTCAGGGAGGAGAATGCTTCCAAGAAAAGTTTTTTGGTTCATTGGTTGTGTTTTGGGTTTTATTGGTTGGATATCTGCATGTTGTTTTGTTGTTGTTGGGTTTTGGTTTTCTTTGTTTTTTTGTGGATTTTTTTCCTTTTTTTTGTTTGTTTGTTTTTTATTGTTTTGGTTTGGGGTTTTTGTTTGGTTTTTTTGGGGGGGGGGGGTGTTTGGTTTTTTTGGTTGGGCTTTTCTTTTTTTCCCCATTCAAACCGTTCTCAATATTTGCTGTTAAAATTTTATCATCATTTGATGTGAAGACAATGGAGTGGAATTTTCTCACTGTGAGGAATATCTATATTTCTAATGCTTTTAGGTCATGACTGTTCTGAACAGTCATGATCTGACTGTTTTATTGCTCTTTCTCAAAAAAGCATGTAGAAACATCTTTCCATGTGCTGTATTTATGGATGAAAATCAGCTTGGGAGCTGTTTTTGGTTTTAATTGATTGCCCTTAGTTTGTAGTAAGCATACTCAGAACCCAAAGTCTGGCAATCAGATGATTTGGCTCAAGTTTAAATTTCTTTCTATATGTGTACAGTTGAAATGAGAGATTTCTGGGAGTTGGAGCCCCAAACTGGAGCACTTTGTATAAATATGCAGTGATGAAGCTTCTGTAACATGCAAACTTTTGAACAAAAAGGAGAAAATCTTCTGCAATATGTGAATATTCATTCTCTTAGATATGATCTAGGATAATTTTCTAAGTTATCTTAGTTATTTGATGCTGAGTCCCTCTCCAATTTTCTTGTGTTGGAAACGTGTTTTAGTGGAGTACATGGAATCAGTGATTAGAAAGTAGCTCCTTTTTAGAAGGATGCCCATCAGAGTGCACAAAGAAAATAATAATGTTTGAAAATTTACAGATAAATGAAATGAAGACTACTCTCCCTTGGATGTCATTCACACTGTGCTTTTCACTTAACAAAAAAAGGCCTCTTAGCATGATTTTTCCAGCCTAAGCAGTTGGTGTTAAGGTGTTGATGGTCATTAGCAGGATGTAGAATTGGCCAATTAAATTTATTTCTGCAGCAAATTAAGACACAAGGTTTTAGAGTCTGTGCTTAGCAGAGTCTGCTTTTGACAGGATTTTGGACAGCTGTGTTTCCTAATGAGTAGAAAAGCAGCAGAAAAAAATGGTGTGGAGTGCCTCAACCTATCAGCCTCTCTGAAAGACAAATATTTCCTAACCCCAAAGAAATATTCTGAAATGCTGAAGATGGCATGGCAGATGAGTAGTTACCAGCACGTCTGTCCTCTGAGGCTGATGAGTTGTTACCAACAAGGTCTGAGGAGATTGATCTGGGCAGTTTGTACATCAGTGGATACCACCAGTAGGGCTGTTTTTCTTTTTTGATGGAGAGAAAGAGATGCCTGAGGTGTCTGGGCAGGGCTTTGGGGTCCTGCTGATCCCACAGGGCCACATAATTGTTGAGACTGGAAGGGACCTAAGGACAAAAAACAGTCCAATGCCTTTCCTTCAGAGGGACTCAGTAGAGCTGGTTGACTATGACTATGTCCAGTTGAATTTTTAAAATCTCCGAAGAGAAGGGACTCAGAATCCCCAACCCATGCCAGTGTTTTACCACACTCATAGCAAAAAAGATTTCTTATGCTAAAGTGAGATTACTTGTGTTTCAATGTGTGACCATTGCCTCTTATTCTGTCAGCAGACAACACTGAGAAAAGCCTTTTCATTTTTTTTTGATGGGTCTGAATATATCTCTGTCTTTCTTGTACTGGTGAATCCAGCACCAAGCCCAGAATTTTGGATGTAGCACCACAGTGCTGAACAGGGATCACCTCCATCAACCTGCTGGCGCTGCTCCCAGGTGCAGTCCCACATGGCATTGCCCTGCTGTTTTGCAAGTAAGGAGGTACTATTAATGACAAGAAAACAGCATTTCTATGACGTGCCAATTAGAGCTTCAGTAAAGACTGCTACAGAAACAAAGAAAATCATCCTTTCTAAGGAGGCAAACTGAGGGGAGATGCCTTAATTCTATGTGAGAATGGGTGTTACACAGGGATATAGCATTTGACTTCATATTTGACTGACAAGGCCACTTTTAACATGAAATAATCATAAAACTCCCCAGTATTTCAGCTAAATGTAAACGAGCATCAATTCAGCCTCTTGTAGTCCTTATCTCTTAGAACTACTCACAAAAAATTATCAGTTGCATTGTCCTACGCTGCTTTGGGGTTGGGCTCTAAAGCACCCTGTATCTGTGTGAAAGGAGACGGGGAAATTATTGATACTATAGCACATTAACATGAAACCAAAGGTCAGAAAAGTGTTGGCCTAGAGAAATGGAGAACCTTTAAGGAATGGCCTGTGAATAAGAGATACAAATTGCACCACTTCAATGTCTAATTTTGTGTGGAAATATTTTTGTCTTGGTCTTTGCTCTTCTGGGTGCTTGAAGGCAGAATCTGACTTTCATCAGTAAGGGTGACTGCCCAGATTCAAAGATAGTGGGAAAATTTATTATAATGCTTTAGTAATCTGTCAAAAACAGGCAAGATGTAAAAAATAAGCATAGGTTAAAAATTACAGTATTTTCCAGTTTACTGCCAGTGATACTGCCATTTTGGTTATTTAGGATAATCTGGCACAGATTGACCATAGTAACCTCGTATTAAATTTTATGAGAGATTATTACATCCATCAGTATATGTGCTGTAAGACATACATAATTTTGTAACTCACAGATATTTTATAGTGTGTAACCTCTAGTATTAGTAATATCTTGACAGTATGAAATCTTCAGGAACATGACTTAAGTCTACTCAAATACAATTTGCTTACCATGTGGAATACTGCCTGTAGCCATGGTGGTAGCTGGGAAAAATCAGGTACATTTCTTATCAGCACATATCTGTGTTCTCTTAGATTATGCTGTTATTGCCTGTTATCCTGTTACTGTCCAAACCACTTTTGCCAGGGAAAAACACCTTTACTGCTACTTTTTTGAAGTTATTGAACACATGACGCAGTTCTCCAGGAACCATGAGGAGTATCTTTCAGTGAATGAATTGTCTTTGATGACATGTCTAGAGGACATTTGAAATAACTCCTGATAACAGGTGGAAGAGGCTGTGAACTTTCTGTCCCTGGATAGGGATCTCAAATGCCTTCAGGGCATGTCTGTGGGATCACCTCATCAGTGGTTACCAGAAAATGCATTTGTATGAAGCATAGCATACAAATTAATAGCAGAAATCTTAGCCTTTATTTTCTATTTATTTTGTGGGTTCTCTGAATTCTGTCACATTAATTATTGTTCAAAGATTTTTTCAAATGTTCTTGAAAATTATATTTAGAATCCCTAGTTCATCTTCCACACTTCTACATGCATGTTCCAGGTTTCTTTAAATGAGGTTTTATCTAAATGTAAGCTGCTCTTAATATACTTAACATCTACTCATTTTCAAAGCAAAGCATTTTTGCAGAATGGGTTCTGGATGATTTATCTCTCTTTGCAGGCCTGTCCTTACATATAAGCATGAGGTAGGAAAACTGGGTGACACAGCCAGGGACAGTGAACTGTGAGATTATAAATTCAGATACATACATGCCAAATGTATGAAAAAAGAAAAAAAAAAGAAAAAAAAAAAAAAGAAAAAGAAAAAAGAAAAAAAAAAAAAAGAAAAAAAAAAGAAAAAGAAACAAAAAAAAAGAAAGAAAGAAAAAGAAAAAAAGAAAAAAAAAAAGAAAAAGAAAAAAAGAAAAAGAAAGAAAGAAAAAGAAAAAAGAAAAAGAAAAAAAAAAAAGAAAAAAGAAAAAGAAAAAAAGA
>JBBMKD010000115.1:511992-522303 GCA_037834095.1 Argya squamiceps | reverse complement strand
CATCAGGGCCTGTGCTTTTTGGGGGGACCTTCACCACCAAGGGGATCAGCTGGAGAGGATCAATGAAACATCTTTGGGATCCACAGAGTGGTGATATTTTCCTTATTCTGTCTCTGTTAACCCCTTTCTGTCCCCCCTTGCCTATTTTCTATTTCTCCCTCTTTCTCTCTCTCCTACCCCCCCACATTTACTGTCAAATAAAATCTGTATTATTGTCACTGGCATATGGTCTCATTTGCACCTTAATTTGGGCAGAGGCATTTCTGAGAACCTTAGTACCCAGATTTTGACAGCAGCCAGGGTTTGACAACCTTTTTGTTGAGAAAAATTTTCCTAATGTTCAATCAAAACCTCCTCTGGCACAACTTGAGGCCATTTCCTCTTGTCCTGTCACTGGTTTTCTGGGAGAAGAGACCAAAACCCACCTGGCTACAGCCTCCTTTCAGGCATCTGTAGAGACTGGCAAGGTTCCATCTGAGCCTCCTTTTCTCCAGGCTGAGCCCTCTGCAGCTCCCTCAGCTGCTCCTCACGAGACTTGTTCTCCAGACCCTGTCCCAATTCCATGGACCTTCTCTGGACTCACTGCATCACCTCAATGCCTTTTGGGTCATGAGATGCCCAAAAGTGAAAGCAGCATTCAAGGAGTGGCCTCACAAGGACAGGGAAAATCTCTGTCCTTGTCTTGCTGGCCACTCAATTGCTGACCAAAGCCTGGGTGCCATTGGCTTTCTTGGCCACCTGGACCCATGCTGGCTCATGTTCAGCTGCTATCAACTAGCACCTCCAGGTCCTTTCCCAGCAGGAAAAGAGAAATTTCACCAGTTTCACCAAAGTGAAAGATTTCCAGTCACTCTTTCCCCAGCCTATAGCTCTGCAGGGGGTTGTTGTGGCCCAAGGGCAGAACCTGGCACTGAGCCTTGACTCTGAAACACATAGGTTTTATAGTGGACCTAGGGAGTTGCTTACTGTCTTCTAACACATTTTAAGATGGAGGACAGAGAAGAGACAAGATTTAATGTAATAGCATTTTTATTTGGATTTAGTGATATCCCAAATTTCTTTTTTTTTTAATATGCCAGTTATAAAAGACGCCAGCTTGCTCCTTTCTAATTTTACCTGGTAATATTTCTGTATAACTTATCAGAACTTAGGGAAGAATGCTATTATAAAGAGAATTAGTCATATGTTTCTATAGAGAAATATAATTTTAAACAGAAAACTTTAGCTGAGAATTTGTAGTCAGTCTACATGTTGCTATTTGGATATGTTGTTTACTCCCAGGCTGGGTAACATCTGAATGAAGGTACTGAAGGAAGAAACATGGAAACTATAATCAACTGCTTATAATTCTAAGGCTTTTCAAGGGTTTTTTTTCTAAATTATGAAGTAATTTTCCCTAATAAGATTACTTCTTTGACTGGGTTCCCCCTCCTGCTGCTGCATCACATACCCCAGAGGTTATATACCTTGTGCAGCTCTGAGGTGTTATCTGCTTGCAGTTGACTGTATGCTTTGTTTGAGGGACTGTGAGAAACCAACAGTTTGCTTTACCATGTCTCTCACTATTTCAGGCAAAGTCCTCTGGAAAAACAGGGAAATAGAGCCTGTCCTGGGAGAAAAAGAGCAGAGTTCCTGGAGTGATGGATAGCGACAGTCTCAGCAGGGGTAGAGTATGGATCGTGTACCCACAAGAAATTACCTGCACAGAAAACACTGAAAAGAAAGAGGGAAGGAATATTTCCTGAGAGGCTGAGGGGAATTGTAAAGATTGTACAATGTACAATACCATCAATTTTTACTGAAATGGAGTACAAGACCAGTAATGAAGATTACAAGATTAGAAAGTACAGAGGGAAGAGGGAGTTCACCCATTCTCTTTCGGTATCTTTTCCTGATGTCCTGTGTTTTAAAGTTTTCTTGTGTTTAGAAACTAACATTTTAAGAAAACCTTGCTTCAGTGACAGCATTAATAAGAATGCTCTCAGTAAGGCAAATTGAGACAGTGACACCTGAAAGCTCAGCTCAGCCAAGGCTGTCATCATACATGTCTTTGAGGATATCAAGATTCAGCTTCTGTCTTACTGGGGCCACAATTTATTGACTGAAAAATAACTTTCCCCTAGTCAGAAGCTGGAAGAAAGAATGCAATAAAATGTATTTACCCTATAAATAGGCAGTTTACATCATATTTGTTCTGCTTGCCAAACATGGAAAGATAAGGCTTTATAAAAGACAGTTAAGTCTTTTAAGATTTAACCTTAATCTAGGGGTAATGAGTTAAAATACCTTAATCTAGGCGTAATTTTCCAGTAAGCACTATAACCCTTCAGATCATTTTATCCAATATGGTCTCTTATTCTGAAAATTTTTAGAGCTGTGAGAGTCTTAGCCACCCACATGTGGGTTGGTTTCTCCCGCGGGGGCTGCTTACCGGCTAAAGCAGTTCCCCAGACCAACCCGAACAGTTCATGGGTCCTCCAAATCTGCTGGCTGAGCGTGGTTAAGGCTGGAAGAAGGAGTGGGCTCTGGCTTGGGTTGCAAAAGGTGTTTATTCAGTGCAGCTCCACGTGCCAGGAGTGCACTTGCCAGAACAGCCAGCTTGGGCCTCTGTGCTCTTTTCCCAGGTCAGAGCCTGGGAGGAGCACACTCTGGGCCAGTCGGGGAAGGGAAGGGGTGGGGTCCAGGACAGGGTGATTCCAGGTGTTATCAGGGGTGTAGGGGTGAGGGTATTTTGGAATGGAACAAACCAAGTACAGACAAATAAACAAAACACAAATACAAATTTGAAAACCTCAATCACGCACTGCAACACGCACATGCACTTATTTCTTCTGAAGAAGCCAAACAGACCAACTGCTGTTTCTGAGAAACTTCTACACCCATGCTGACACCTGGAATGAGGCTATGTAGCTGAGACTGGACTTTCAGCTAATATTAATGTTTTCAGTTAACATTAATGTCTTCCTTTAAATATTCCTATCAATAGCTGTGGAACAGACAGGCATTAGCATGACCTTTTCTCTTCCCACTTTCTGAATGGCAACAAATTTCTCCAGCCTACTGGATTACAAAGAGTTATACTAGATTATAGTTTTGCTAGCAAGGAGAAGAACCTGTCTCTCCTGACTATCTCCTATAGTTTCTCCATCCTGTTTTTGGAGTCACAGGTTTCAGGAAGACCCTTTCTTTCCAACTCCCAGGCATTTGGAATTCCTCTGATCTCGCTCTTTGACAGTGACCCCAGACTGTTCCTCTTTTTTTTTTTTTTTTTTTTTTTGATTAAAGAAAATAATTAAAAAGACTGATCTACTTCTTGGACTACATCCAGTTACTTTAAAGAAACCTCATGCTTCACCACTGCCTTCCTGGAGTTCCTGATTTTTGGAGCACAGGTCCAACTATGCTCTCCATCAGTAAGTGATCTCATTCCTTTGCTCCCTATACTGGGTTTAGCTAATAAATGCAAATATTCAGCTAGAGATGGACACACAGCCCTTGCACAGCAGCACCTTGGCTCAGCCTCACTCCTGGGGCATTTAATTTCACTGAGGTTAATGCTGTTCTATACCAGAGTACAGTTTAAGCAGGATTGAGTTGAATTTACAGTATAAAATTCTTTTCTGTGGCTACAATATGTGGAAAAATCTCATGCTGTCCTCACATTGCCCAAAGAAGAAAAAGAAACTTGCTTTTGCTCTGTTGATTACTCAGGTGATGGAGGCACAGGTAGCATTCTGATAATTCCAAAGTAACTCTTTATGAATATTGCAAGACTAAAATTTTAATTTTAATTACAGAGTTAGTGACTAGACAATGAACAGGACAGAAATAGTTTTTATTTACTTTTTCATTAAAAGACTGTGAGTCTTCAAAGTCATGCCAGTCCACAGCTCAGAGGTGTCACACTGAAGTTAAGCTTGCAGTGATCTCTTCTCTGTTATGTAATGTGTCTGGTTTGGGTCTGTTCCTCTTCTGGGCATGTTGCAAAATATAGCTATTCATTAATGTTTCTTTGGAGGGCAATGGGAAAATTCTTCCTAAAGTGATGGAGGACAGCAACAAATCTTTTGTAACTGAGAGTAAGATTTTTCAGATCAGAGGACTTGATATTGTTATTAGCTATAAGTTAGATACCTAGAAAGTTTTCTAGGCAATTTTTCCACCTTAATTACCATTTAAATTTAAAGGAATACAAATTCTGGAAATCTTGACAGGCAAGCTGTTCTTTCTGCATCTCAGTTTTCTCCTCAAAGATACTCCTGATCAATTCAAGCCCTTTTCAACTGTAAATCTCTAAGTAAGCAAAAGACAAATGGGGACACACAGACTAGATTCTTGGTGAGGGAGGATGGAAAGCTTACAATGACTTCCATGCTGAAATAGAAAAACCTGTCTGTTGGTGGAATTTGTTCCATCTCTGTGTAAGAGCACAGAGGCTGACGGCCTGGCACAACTTGTGTGACTAACAAGGCAGCTGGGCAGACAAAGAAAGGTGAAATTCAAGCCTGATAAAGACTTTCAACAAGACACCCCTGCACAGCTTTATAACCAGTTTGATTGAATTGAACGGGCAGATCTGCATGTTCCAAGACAAAGCTCATGGAAGGTGTTGGAAGGGCCCCAGTTGGCTTCAATGGGCTTTGGAATAGGACCTTTATGTTCAAAGGCACTTCCCTAAGATTTATCAGTGACATCAGGAGCTGCCTGACCACTGCTGTGGGCAGACAAAAATGTGCTTTTCCTAGGAGCACCCAGGCATCTCCCTTATGAATCTGCCAGTTTTGCTGCACAGACCCCACTAGTCCAAGCTGTGCCCTGAACACAGGATCTGCCCTTTTGTCTGATAATCCCTGCTCCTGGTACATGGGTTTCACACAGTAAAAAATGACAAAGCAGTTAAAAGCGATTTTCCAATCCTCCTCCTCCTCCTGGTGGGAACTTATATCTTTATATAACTTTGTATCCCTCCTTAATACTCCCATTCTCAGCTCCTGGGTGAGCAGCAGGAGCTCCTTTTCTTCTACAGGAGTAGGTACTTATCAAAGCTGGGAATACAAAGGCAGGTCTTATGACACAAATCCATTGTTTGTGTGATCGATCAGCACTCTTCTCTCTGTGTGTGGTTGTGTTAATAACTGTGTTTTGATAGACATGTGGCAGCAGCTCCCATCCCATAGAGTAGTTACAGAAACTGCTAGTGTTGCTTTGCTGGTCTCAGCGCACAGGTTTAGGTAAAAATGTAGCTCACATTATCTGCCTTCTACATCTTGGAAACAAAGACATCTCTGACTGTGTCATACAAATGGTTCTTCCTGACGTCAAATCTCTGAATGCAGAGATGGAAACTGCTGTTTTGTTTGATATTTTTTATGAGTTGACCTTATCTTCTCTCTTCAAAGAAGCCTGTGGTGTATTTGAAGAAACTCTGATGATCACTCATAATTTATGTGGGTTTGCAGTTAAACACTACATGGTCAATATTTTCCATAATTTACTAAGATTAAATAAGACTAATTAAGTTTGTAGTTTTGCTTAAGTATATTATTGTGTTATAGTTAAGTGTGTCATTTATGATACACAATAATGGAACTTAAATATAAACCTTTAAAAGGCCTTATGAGCATAAAGCTCATAAAGCCCATCCTTTGTGCAAAGTCAGTAGCAGGTGAAAGTTTATCATTGCTGTCCTTACCTTTTCTTTCTCAGTGTTTGTGAGGGCATGTTTTTAACATAAGTCACCAGATAATACATACCACAAAAAACTGGCTACAGGGAAAAAAACTTGTTCTGAGATGTTCAGGGATGTTCAGGACATTCACCTGATTGTATTACTTTGGGTCATGAAGTAGAACCATCAGCTAACAACCCAAATTACCATTTGGCACCATAAGGCGAACCTGAGAGCATATTGCTGCCTGTATTTTCCACAGGGAAAACCTAGGACACAGCACAGAACTATTTTGAATTACAGGCACAGTGGCTTTTTTCCTCTATCTTCTGACATGCAGGGAGAGGTGACATGATCTGACAAGTTTCTATACAAAACAATATATGGACAGAGGTGACACTAAAAAATAAGTTCCAAGTTGGGAAGCCCATGTCACCAGAGGGATGTCAAAAAAGATGAAGAAAAGAGAGTGGAGAAGGTCTAAAAGAAGAAGACAAGGCTCTCCTTTTCAAATATGTCCAATTTCAGAAAGTGGTATCATATATTGACGAGAGATCTTGAGGAAGGAGGTCTAGTGGAAATCCAAAGAGGTGACTCTTTTCTACTATCGCCATCTTTTAATATCTTCAGGTAGAGTAGGATGGAAGCTGGTGTTGGTAGCTCACTTACTTACCATGTGGCTTATCAAGTGTAGCCATGGACAGTACTTCCACCAGGTCCTGTTGATGGCATTGGAGGAGGGATCATGAGGCCACCCAAGGTACTGTGAGATTCAGTCCCAAACTGTGGACTGCCTGTAACATGGAAACAGATGAATTTTTGTCAGTGAATATATCCATATATTGATTTTCTTTGCCATAGAGAGGTTCACATGGTTTGGCAGCTGGAATTTTTGCTTCTTCAGGAACAGTTTTACTTCTTGGTTTTTCATGAAGAGAAGTTGGATTCTCACTGTGCTACCAGCTTTTGTCCCCCATTGTCTCCCATTGCCTGCACCAGAAAACCACTTCTCCCAAACAACAGATACAGATGAAACTGAACCTTCACACTTCAGCTGTCTGACACCCCTGTCTCAGAAACTGATGTTGTGAAGCTGGCATCAAACACCAGGCCTGCCATTCCTAATGACATCTGTTCCAGAGCAAAGTTTAATCTTTCAGTTACACGGTGTTGCTTTGTTTCTGTGCAGACACCACACCTGAAATACCACCTCTGTCCTCTTCCTGGACACTGCTTCCTGGGACACTTGGGACAGTACTTTTGGGATATTCCATCCCACTCCCTGCCTGCATATGCACTTTTTAGGTGCCTCCAGCTGCCAAGCAGCAGTGCACACACATCAGCACTGTGTCACTCCTGCCTTACTATCAGTATCAGGAAACAGTTCTCTTTCTGGACATGCTGTACAGCTGTAATACAAAATGCTGCTTTTGAAAACAGTCCTTAAATACTCTGAGAGGACTTTGTCTCCCTCCAGTGATTATTGAGTACCTGCAGGGAATAGCCTCCTAAATTTTTTAAAGTAAAATGGTTTAAGTTTCTTCAGATTAGAAAAACATATCTAATCTGAGATCATCTCATCTGCCTTTTTGTGTCTTGTGGGGAGTAGATTTTCACATCACCTTGCACTGACCTCACTCATGTGCCAAAATACACCTTTGAGACAGGATAACAAGGTTTAAGTACTTCACTTCCCTTGTACTTATGACGTCCTCTGCCTACTCTTGACAAATACAAATATTTCCCTCAAGGAAGACCCCTTCAGTGCTCTACAGCTGGTAAAGCTACTTTTGTTACATAGACAAGACTTCTTCTTCTTCATCTTCATCTTCTTCTTCATCTTCTTCTCCTTTGTCTTCTTCACCTTCATTTTCTTCTTCTTTGTCTTCTTCTTCGTCTTCTTCAATATACACTTTGGTAACTGTCTTATGCTTTTGTTTTCCCCAGCATTCAAATAACTTTAGATGTGGCTCCAATTTCTCAGCTTCTGTTTTTAAAAATTGATTTGAGAATTTCCCTCGTTCACGTGTGAACGTGAGGGAACATCTTGATGAGGGAATGTCCTCATGTGACATACTGTTCCTGAGTGGTACAAAAATGTAAAATAGTCTTTCTGCACATCACCTTTTGAGAACAAGGGGTTATGTTTGGGTTGGGTTTTTTTTCTGATAGCCTCAAGAGAATTACTGTAGATGCGGAACAAGGTTATTGCTTTTCAAAGGAAGCTCCACTGACTGCTGGTGGCTGCAGTCATTGACCAATGATGCCTGACTTCACATTTGACTCGCATGTGCTAGAAAATGCTTTGACTGACACAAGTCAAAGCTAGAATACCCTCTGTGATTTCCACATAACTAATGTTATTTCTCTCTTGTCCAAATAATCTGCAGTTGCCAGTTATAGGGTGTTTTGTTTAGTTTCAAATAGCTAATAAAATATTGGAAAGAACAGACCCATCGACTGAGCAGTAAGACTCCTGTCAGGAAAACATTTCATGTGAAAGTTTTTCCACTGACTCCAATTTTTGAGGTCTACTGGTTGACCAGTTCCTACGTCATTACAACATGTGTTGTATTGATAACCTGATAGTCTTCAGTCAGACTATCAGGCATTACTAAATCAAACTGCCCTAAATCAAACTACACAGTTACTCTTATCAGTCAACCCAGATACCTTATAAAAAATCCGGTTTTTTTTATTAAACTGATTTCCCATAAAACTGTTACTTGGCACCCCTTTTGCTGCCAATCCTGCAGTTTATTCTTAATTAATCATACACCAATTCTTCACTATACTGTGTCAGATTAATCATTAACTTTTTTTTTTCCCTGTGTAACTTGATGTCATTAAAAAAATTAGGGCTGTATACAGAGACAGAAACTTTATCATGAGTGATTCAGGACTGTTCTTGGTACTTTTGTTGAGTAGAAAAATTGTTGTTACTGGCAGTAATATACACCTTTTAAGGAATGTAAATTAATTGCCATTCATAAGCACTCAAGATTTTGCTGACAAATGGTCCTGACTAGCGTCAATCATGCACCTAACACGATTTTTAAAATTATCACAGGAAAAGCATTAAGTTTTGTAATACCCTTGTATTGTATGGAATATGTCCAGTATGTCCAGATTGTTAATTGTCCAGAGCAATTGAAAAATGGTAGGCATTAGATATCAAAAGGCATTATTAAGACTGGAGCTGAACACCAGATAAAATGTTTTTAATGTTTATAGGTTCACCTGAAAGTTCATTCAAAACAAAACAAAGCCTCATAATATTTAAGGAAGAAAACCTATTTATTTCACATGTTTGGGATGAGTAATCACAAACAAAGTGAAAGGGCTGTACGAGAAGCACAGTCTGCCATCAAAGATGAGACCCTGATTCTTCACCATAGCCCCATGAAAACAGTTCTGAGATGGGTCAGCTGATACCTTTAGTAGCAGTTTTCTGCCAATCTCCCGAAGTTTTTGTTTTGCTCTCAGTAGCATCAAAACTCGGCCACTGGGAGGGGTCTGTTAGGCACAAGAAAGTTAATGTTCATTAATAAACATGCATCTCCCTTCAAGGATTAGTTCTCCTCACACTTTCTGATGCAAGTGAGGGCTGAATCAGTGACCAGTGAGGACAGGGATGGATGGTGGGAATTTTCCCCTTAAGTTGTGCTTCCCGAAGGAAGCTTTCCCTTGTACAAATATTCAAACTTACAAACCTCACTTCTTTCTCTGGACAGCAGCTGAACCTCCGTGGGGATGTGCAGACCAGGGTAGGGAGAACCAGAAGGCATCTGCCCTGGCTGACACAACCACTCCATGCCCCTAAGAGAGGACAAAATAAAATAATTGAAATAAAATTGTAATAAATAGAAAAATAAATAAAATAAAATAAAATAAAATAAAATAAAATAAAACCCAAACACAATGAAAACCTCCCTAAACATATATATTACAAAAACTAAAAAGGAAAACAAATAAACAAACTAAAAAACACACCCCTTCTTTTCCATGCTGCAGGTGTTTTCAGGCTTCATCTTTTTGTGTCACATCAATTTCAGCATCCCTCCTGTCTCCGCACACATTCTCAGTACAATCCTCCTCCTTGGTCTCATTCCACTGCATTTACTTTAAATTTTCTGCTCCTTCCCTTGCATTCTTCCCTTACTCTTTCCAAATCTTCACTTTTTTGCTCTAATTTTTGCTTTGGGCCCTAGCTGATCCAGAGGGACCCTCCACAGACATACCGCCGTATTTCCCAGTGATTTTCCGGACTTTCGAGTCTCTCTTAAGAAGAAAATCTCCTTTGTTTTCAGACTTATTCCGATTTTTATTTTCTTTTTCCCTTGCAAAGCACGGACAGAGACGGTGGCGAGGCTGAACTTGCTCTTCCTTTCGAGTCGCTGCCGCGTGCCTTATCGTTCCTATCACTATTTTTTCTGTCTGTTCTGACGTTGAGGCGTTCCTTGGCCGCACCGAGGCAGCGGGGGCGGGACGGTGGTGTGGGATGCCCGAGGATGCGACGGGACGCGGGATGCGGGACGGGCGTGTGCCGGGTGTGGGGATCCCACGCGGCGCCGCCAAGGGGAGGGAGAGAATCCCCCTATTCCCACCCCACCCCCCCGCGTTTCGCTCACCGCTCCCCAGGG
>JBBMKD010000115.1:489473-511892 GCA_037834095.1 Argya squamiceps | reverse complement strand
GCGCCTCCTCCGCTTCCCGCCCGATCCCTCCGCGTTTCGCGCGCCGCTCCCCAGGGATCACCTCTGGCACCGCCCCGGGCCAAGCACCGCCCCCGCACACACCGCTGACTCCCACCGAGCGGGGAGGGGATCTACCCCTCCCTCCCTCTCTGTCCGTCTTGCCGCCTGTCCCTCCGTGCGTCCGTTCCGGGAAGAGTGCGCCGTTCTGCCTCCGCAGGTTGGTTTCTTCGACCTTTCTTTTAATAACAGTGCTAATGATGACTATTATTAGTTATATTTATAAAGGTAATGACACCAGGTATAAGGTAATATACCATTTGGACGTTGGTTGTTTCGGGGGAAGTTGTTGTATCTCCGTACCAGATGGGTAAGGCACAGGCATCCATCCGCTCAGGACAGCTTAGAAACCGGGCAGAAACAATTATACCGTGATGAAAACGCGACATTAACCCAGCCGGAGGGGACGGGGGCGGAGAAATGTAGGTTTTGCCTAACGCTGGAGTTTGTACTTGGTGAAGTTCGCTGGCTGTGGCGGAGTGGATATGGGGTCCCGGTGACAGCTAGGAAGCAGGTGGGATCTCCATCATCCTGCACGCAAGTCTGCTCTGGATGGCGCTGCATCCTGGCAAACCACAGCAAAGAGAATTTTCCCTGCTCTGGGAGGTGTGTCCCTGCGTTCTGCTCTCCTTCCCGTCCCAGCTTTGGACAACCCGCCCATGAGGTACAGGGTTTTTTTCTGGAAATAGGAGAAAAGAAGCAACGTGCAGCTTGTGTCTGGAGGGAAGTTGTCCTCGCAGGACGAGAGTGTTTCCTCACCTGTCAGGAACTGTGCCGAGAAACCCTTCCTCAAAGCCACTTTGTGTCTGGCGACCAAAGTCGTCCCTTCTAACTAGCATCGCCCTCAGCACACAGGCACGGAGGTTTGTGTGCCGCAGGCTGCAGGCGCATAGGGACACCTGCTCCGTGCCGTGGGTGTGACACCTACGTGACGCTTTCAAGTTTGCTGCCACACACAGTTGATCCCCACCTCGCGGTGGATCCCGGGTCAAAGGTTCACGATCACTGTGGGTTGAACTACTCTTTAAGATAATTTCCAACCCCTTCATCTTAAGCGAGTGTAGTTGTTCCTATAGGGGTTAAAAATGGGGAGCGGAGGTGAGGAGGGGGAAGAAAATTCATCCTGTTGTTTCTACAGTTATCTTTGGGAAAATTATCCCCTTTAATCATGTATGGAAAACATACATACACACCTTAAAAAAAAAAAAAACAAAGTAACTGAGATCATTCATATCACTTTTCGTTTTTCTCTAATGGGAGCAATAATCGCAGCTGAAATGAGTCAGTGGAGCTCAGAGAAAAATTGTCTTATGTTCCTCACATATCTGATTGGGATGAGCCTATTGGTTCCTTCCCAGCAGGAAAACTCCCACCTCGTTTTTGAGGTCGGGCAGGCTCTCTTCTCCTTCCCCACCCACACAGAAACCAGGAAGATTGTGTCCCTGGTGTGCCCCACTGTGTCCCTCCCGGCGGGGGCGTCCCGCGTGACTCGGGGCACACGCCGGACTTTGAGACCGTAGAACCACAGAATCTTGCAATCACGGAATCACAGCGTCGTAAGATGGTTTGTGTTGGACTGCAGTGGGAGTGGGATCTTATCCTATTTTAAGCACTTCAAATAAAACGTGCCAAGCCAAAGCATGTTCAGACCTTCTCTGGTTTATTTCTTGGTCACATTTTTATAATAACATTCTTCTCAGAGTTTGGAGGGGAAAAAAAAAAAAAAAAAAAAAGACGCCGTTTTCAAAGAACACGGGAATCTTTCTATCTTCATTTTTAAGAAATGCTCAGTTCTCCACCAGAAAAAGTGTCCCCTCCCCATAACGGAAGTTTTGGCTGAGTAGCAGCTGCAGGACTGGAGTCTACTTTGAGGTCTTCAAATAACCGAAGCAAAAATATTTACATTTAATACTTACGATGCATTTGAAGCGATTTTGTCTGGGGCAGAGGAGCACGAGTGTGTCGTGTTTAAAGTCGAACTCTCTGCAGGAAGTGCCCCAGACCGAGCATCCCGATTCCGACTCTTGTTGCCTGGGCAGTGTTCAGAATGTCCTGCTCTTTTGGTTGGAAATGTAGGTGTGCTATTCGCATTGAGAATTTTGAGGAGAGAAAACCATTAGAGGAAACACGGAAATAGAACTGAGCATTTCCTTTGACCAGAATAAATAAGAAGGGGTTTAAGTACTTCATCTCCTATTGTATGGCTTTGGGCTCTTAGCAAGACTTTTTTAACTGAAAATTATGTTCCGTACAGCTGCATGGCTGGAACGCTAATAAATTTGGAAATAAACTAGTTTAACTTCAGCAGCTTTCCTGCCCCTTTAAATTTCTTTGAAAAATCTGAGTACCTTGCCTTTACCTGCCATATATTTATACGTAAGTTAACAAGAGATAATTTTAGAACTACATTTTAAAACAAACAGCCACACACCCTTGTGTGGTGGTGCATCGATTTCAATAGCTTTAGACCCAATTTGATGATCTCCTGTCTAACAATCCACTTTTTATCCCTCCTGAATTCTTAGAATTCAATAGCAGCTGATGCTTGGAGCTGACCTGCCCAGAAGGAGCTTGATTTCTGATGTCGAAAGCAATTTTCATGAATCCCTACTACAAAAAAACCCCAAACAAACAAACAAAATCCCAAACAAACAAAAAAGAAACACAAACAAATAACTGCTGAAGAAGAAAATCTGGCCGTAAGTGTGTCTGGAAACATGCAGAGAGACGAAAATTGATCGTCCTTATGAGAAAGTGAGTACATCTAGTCAACAGCAGTAACTGTAAACTGGGCAAGGGAAAAAAAAAAAAAATAGAAGAACGACGCAAATTTAGGAGTTTCTTTCTTCATTTTTATCTGCTTCAGGTAGTGGCACAGTAAAGCAAGGATAATGCCAACCCTTCTCATTGTGAAATGAAGTCAGTTCTAATACGTTATAGATTTTGTTTTGAAAATAAGTAAATTAAAAGAAAAATATTTCTGCATTCATTGGTATGAATAGCATTATTCGAAGGATTTTATTTTTGTCATTTAAATGATAGGAATTCCAGCGTGGTCTGGCTTAGCTATTTCTGTTATATTAATAACTTTTTATAAAACCATAATCACTAGAAACTAAAGAAAATTTGTGAATTTACTTAAAATACATTTTATCCTGTGTATGTATATTTATTTTCATATTAATAGAATCTGGTTTTGAATATATTGTAATTCTTATTGGTTTAATTCGTCGTCATTAACTCAACTTCCCATTACATTATTTGGGC
Source organism: Argya squamiceps (assembly GCA_037834095.1). Taxonomy (NCBI): domain Eukaryota; kingdom Metazoa; phylum Chordata; class Aves; order Passeriformes; family Leiothrichidae; genus Argya; species Argya squamiceps. The sequence continues at coordinate 508,568 of JBBMKD010000115.1, read as the reverse complement.
TTGGGGGTGTAGTATATATAAGGTGTAAACATCCAGAAATGCATTGACAAATATCACTGTTGGCTTATTTTCACTCTGTTTAACAAAACTTGCATAACCCCACAGAAACTACAGCCTGGTTGATGCACTCTTCTCCAAATAGCTGTATGGCAAATCATATTCTGTCGTCATTTGCATGACAGAGTGACGAAGGCTCAGAGTGATGCCATCCTGGCATGCAATTCGCGCGCAAGTCGTGACGGATGTCGCAGTCACCACCGTGGGGACATACCCTCCCGGTACCGACGCCAACAATTTTCGGTAAAGCTTTGAGAGAATGTGGCCAGATAAAGGTCCAGCCAAGGAATTGCAAGGGCCATCGGTATATCCGCAGCAGTGAAAGTTTCGAGGGGGTGCGGGTGGAGATACCCGGCCCCAGACCCTCGGGCAGTGATGTGGGGCAGCTGCCCTCCTTGCCCCCGTGCCCAAGAGTGTAGCGACGGGCAGCAATCTTCTTCCCGGGCCCACTGCCCTCCTGGGGGGCCGGCCGCCAGCAGAGCCCACCTTCCCCGAAAAGACTCTTTCCCAGGCCTCGTGTCCCCTCCAGCCCCGCCGCCGGCCTCCGTTTAATTTAAGAGAGGCCTCTCAAATTTGCCATCAGCAGGAACAGTACTGTTAATACTTTTAATAAGGACAACTAGGGGGGCGCGGGGGGCGGTGCACGGCGAGGGCAGGGCCATGCCCACCCCAGCACCTCAGCCCCGGCAGCCTCACTGTCGGCGTGGGGTGAGAGTAGCCCCCGACACCCTCGCTCTCTCTTGGCCCCAATCTCGAGCACCCCTGGGGCCCACAGGCTAAGCCCCGAGTCCTCACGATGCCTGGCGGGGGTTCTGAAGGAAAGTCCCCTCGGGAGACGTGTCCCCGTTCCCAATGACTGTCTGTATCGGGGTGGGGGGAGGCGGGAGAGGTGGGTGGGTGGGAAATACCGGGGCAAAGGGGGAGGAGTGAGCCACGCTGCAGTCCGGTGTGGGGCAGCGTCCGTGGCCGCCCTCCTCTCTCCAACAGCAGCCTGCCCCTCCTTCCCCTCGTCCCCTCTTCCTTTCTTCCCGCCCGTCCGAGCGGGACTGAACTGGAGAAGCCTCTCCTGACGCCCCAGCGAATGATGGTGCCCGGAACGGAGGCAGCGCGGTGAGTACCGGAATGGGGAGTCCCCGGTGAGAGACGTGGGGGGAGCTGTAAGCAGTCCGTGCCGAGGGGGGGAAAGGTGTGTCCGGGGTTGAGGTCGAGGCGGGGAAACCCTCCCGTTCCCCGTCCACGCTCAGATCTTTATGTCTTTGCCTTCCGAAATAACGAGCAACGGAAAAAGTTGGGGCCCGGGCCGAACGGAAAGAGGGGTGACCCAGGAAAGCATCCCTTCCGGGCGAAGGGGTTCCCTCCGCCGCAGCCCTTTTCTCCTTAACATCCTCCTGCCCCCTAATTTCTTGCAGTCGGTAACAAATCTTATTCACGTGAAGGGAGGCTATTGGATTTCAAACCTGATCAGCTGATGTGGGTTCACCCATGGGCCTCGTTAAACACACGCGGGGGCCGTGGCGTGTCCACACCTCTCTGTCTGTGCCCTGAGCATCGCACCGCACAGGCGGTTAGGGAGGTTAGGAAACGGGGAGAGGCCACCGAGTGCCCCCCGGGATGAAATCAAAATCGATGGTGTCAGAAGGAGGTGGTGGGTGCGTTGCGGTGACTGTTCGGGGTGTGACAGTCTGTACTGGAAAAGGACGGGGCACAGCCTGCGCCAGGGGACAGGTACAGGTCTGTGGACAGGTCTGTCTTCCTTCGCTGAGCGTCCTATTGGGGGTGTGAAAAGGGGGATCTGATGTCCTGTAAGGGTCGAGGAAGGTGTGGTGACAGCCCTCCATCTCTCTTTAAAACCGTGTTCCCCCCCAGACCTCCCCAGGTCCCGCAGCGTGACAACCCAACAGCGGTCTGGCATCCCCCTCCCTATGTTCATAGATTGCCTTGTTGCTACTGAAAAGATGGAGAAGGAAACGGGAGGAAGTGGGGTGTCAGGGCAAGGGGCTCTGCGTGCCTGCCCTGGGCGATGTCCCGGGGGTGGGACGGGCTGCCCGATGAGCTCTCCTCCCTATGTGCTGGGACAGCTCTGAGACGTTTTGCAGCAGGCGTGTAAGCATCCAAACTGCGAGGTTTCATTGAGGTTGCTGGTGCCCCGGCTAGCGCGACTAGTGCTCCGGCAGTGTTGGAACCGGTGCCAGCAGCACTGTCCGTCTGTCCGTCCATCCGTCTGCACGGCCCGGCACGGCGGGGAGACGCGGTGCCGCCAGTGAGGGAGTGGGACGAGGACGGCGATGTGTTTCACAGGGCAAAAATGAATTAAAACCGTTGTTTGGTGTCAAAATAGTCATCGCAGTTTCGGATGTTACCAGAACAGAAGGACAGCACCCTTCCCAGAAGGACAAACGGACAAAGGCCGCCACCACGTCCTCTTCCCTAGAGCCTCTGCAGCCCGTCGGTTCTGTCGTTGCTTCTAATGCTTATTTTTCCGCCGCCCCGAGTGAAAGCGGCCCTCAGGTAATCTGCTCGGTCTAGCTGAGCTGATTAGCTGAGGTACCTATGCTAAGAAAAACAACTCAAAATTGTTATCCTATTGACGGGAGGAGAAATTTACCCTCGGGTTTTCTTACCTGGGAGATGTAGCCGAGTTTTGTGTATTTTCTTCCGTGTGTATCACTAGTACCCGTCGGCGGCACGGCAGCTAAAACACGAGAGGGGAAGGAATGTCGCGTGTGATTCTGCAACTGCATTTAGTAGCAAAGCTGTTTTTAAATTTAAATATTTTATGCACATGAGCCCAGAGCGCCCACTGGGAAAAAAAAAAAAAAGAAAAGCCCACAAACAAACAGCATCAACAAAACTCCAACACATGCACAACACATCATGTTCTTTTTTTTTTTTTTTTTTTCTAAAATCATTTCCTAGAGGTGCAGAAGAAACGTTCTACGTTTTACAAGAGACAGACGGGTTACTCTTCTGTCTGTCCACAGCCTGTTAAGATATGAGAAAACCACAAATTCCTAAGAGGAGATGTAGGAAGTCAATTACAGAAATACACCGTCTTGGAGAAAGTTCGACTAATGAACTACCAAAATCGAAAAGAGACCAGGAAAAAAAAAAAAAATGAAAAAGAAGGGGCAGTTAGTCCAATCAGAACACAACCTCTAATTACTCAGGCTTCTTTCTGACAGCCTACTGCGTTTAGAGCTCTTCACCGCCATTCCCACGCGTAAAAAATGCACTTCTGTAGCATCAAATCTTTTGTTCTCATTATTTTTATTAAAAAGGGGCAGGGAGAATCGAGGGAAGATAAAAGCCTCCTACAGTTAGCTAACAAGAGCTTCCAAATAAAAAGGTCTTTACATGCAACACAGGTAAAAATTCAATAAAGAACGGAAGACCGTTCCCTCCCCCCGCCCCCTGCATTTCGTAACTTCTCATCAAACAGGCACCCACAGACCGACACCGTGTTGTGATCCCGGCAAACAACACGTGTGGGGAGGGGAAGGAGACGACAATTACCACACCCCACCACCTGTGGGGACTATGGTCGAGGAGCAGAGACGGGACGGAGAGCCGAGAATGCTGCCTGTCACCCGAAGGATGCTCTCCCTGCAGAGCATCCTTCTTCCCGCTAGGTATCTCTCTCCACTTTTCTTTTTTTAAACTACCACTTTAATTTTTTTTTTCATTATTATTTTGTCAATTTTGTTGGAGCAGAGCCCGGGAGGAGGAGTTGGACGGCAGGATCGGCGCTGGGCGCGGGGGCCGCACCGGGAGGTGGCGCTGCTCCCCCGCCGCCGGGGCTCGGGGTGCGGGGCCCGGGACGCGGGATGCCGGGCTCGGGGCATCCGGGCACGGCACTGGGCGGGACCGACCCCACCGAGGGACTGGATGTCCTCCCGCCTCCTTCCCGCCTTTTCTCCCCTCAGAAGTGGAGTCCGGCCTGCCCAGCTGCCCAGGCACTGCAAACGGGGCTGGGAGGGGGAGGGAAGCATGAATTTCGCACCTGCAGACTGAATTTAAAATCAAATCGAAACGTAACAAGGCCATGAAACAGGCAATATAATTACATTAAAAAAACTTTTTTAAAATCAAATTCACTCCGCTACTAGGGATCGTGTTCACGGGAAACAGAGGTAACCGTGCCTTTCAAACCTTCTCTTTCCAATAAGTTATCTTACACCGAGGTATAAACTGGATACTAAAATAAAAGAGCAGAAACGACACCGAGAAAATTTGGCTCATTCCTCTCCAGCCCGTTCTGCAAGCCAAAACCATGCCTTGCACAGAGTCGGCTGCTCTGGCCAGTCTCCATCCTGGGCTGGAGCAGAAATTGGCAATCTGCGTGCTCGCCAAAATACACTTAACGAACAGTTTGCTGTACTTCAGCCTCTGGAAACCTCAACATTTAGCGATCATATGAATCCTGGATGAAAGAAAAGCAACTGCCACCCTCTCTTCTGCTGCTCCGCTTGATTTTTGCCTTTGTATCTCTAATAAGAAGGGATGTTAACCGCAAAAAAAAAAGGGCATTGGCTTTTATTATTATTTCGAGAGCAGGTATACAGTGAGGGTGTACACGCAGTGGAAGCTTGTGTGCAAAAAATTAGGTTTGTTTTGTGTTGTTTCGTGTATGCAGAGATTAAATTCTAAATTTTGTTTTTTCTTTTATGGTAAAAAAAAAAAGGAAAAGGATTGTCACGCCAAACTTCAATTATTTCACCAAATGTTATCTGTTTGACATTCTACATTTCTTTCATTTCAATATTTCAGTCTCGCAAGAGGGAAACAAAAAAGTAAGAACAAAACGAAAAGGAAAGTAAAAAGGAAAAGAAAAAAAGAAAATGGGGGGAAAAAACCTTCTACTATATCCACGGTACCTTCAACTCCACTTTTCTAAAAAATAATGCTTATGTGTAGAACAATATGCAGTTCGGGTTATTTACGCATAGTACAAGAAGACAGGGATGAGGAGAAGTGGGAGGATATTTAGGTGTAAAATGCCGAATACTGAGTTTAGAGAAGGACAGGTTTTAAAAGCATTGGTGGGGAGAAAAAAAAAAAAAAAGAAAAAAAAAAAGAAAAAAAAAAAAAAAAAAAGATGATGGGGGAAATGAATGAGAATATGAAGAAATGGGTTTATTTCAGGCATTTATTATTTGCAGCCCAGCACGCTGTTTCATGTGCGTAGCCACAGCGGCACCCCAAATCTGAGCCTTTAGCATTAATCTCAGCATTAACCCTGTTACGTATTAATTTGTTTATCTCTCCTTGGAGGAGAATCCCAGAAATCGCCAACTTCGGTGGCATTTTGATCACCTTGGATGGTCCGTGCGGATGCGCAGCGGGGCACAGGCACCCCTGGTTTTAGCGGTATATTAGGCCGATATTAGGCCGATATTAGGCAATGGGGATGCGGGGCGGCTGAGGAGGGGCGGGTGCTGTGTTTATTGTTCCTATTCCACCCGTCATGTTCGAGTGTCAGGAGTCTGGGATCCGGGGCACACGTAGCTCTCCCCACGCCGCCCGCGGCCCCGGCAGGGCCGGGGAGGGCTGAGCTGCCACCCCTCCAGCCCCAGGGCTTGCACAAAAGACACCGCTGCGATTCGCGGGGCCGCCGTGCAGAAACGCGGGGCGAGGAGGGGGAGGGATGCTGCGAGGAGAGCCACGGCATCCCGCCGGGGGTGCGCCGGGGCCGGAGGCAGCGGCTCCCGTGTCCCGTCGGGGCCTCAGCGAGGCGCGGGGTAAGCCGCTGCGGGTGTGGGGGGCGGTGCGGGGTGCGCTGCGGGGACGGAAGGACGGACAGACCCCGGACAGACCAGTTTTGCCTGCCTCCCCGCACACGCTAATGAGGGAGCGACAGCTGCACGTGTCCTCATTAAAAGGAGGAGGGGGGCGGGGGGCGGGCTGCGTCCGCGGGCCGGGAGTCCCCGGCACCCGCTATTGGCAAAAAAGTGCAGAAGTGGTGCTTTCTGAATGGATTGCTGCTATGTGCGGTAAGGTAAGAGCTAATCTGATGGATGACCATGTCGATTTCCGTTTTGGGAGAGTGTTATTTTTTTAGACGTTTTACTTGTAGGCACATGACTATTTTTTACTGGGTGACGTATCAGCGTAGGGCTTGTAAAACTGGAGCGAGAAGTGGCGCTGGAAATAACGTAAGGAACGACAAAATTAAAATACAGTTGTGGTGAAACGGGCACAGAGTAAGAGACACTCCAATCTTTATTTAAAAAAATACATGCAGAACAGTCTTTGGGGAGGGCTAACTTTTGCCCGATACGTCCATTCAGGTAAGCCATCCAAAGTGTAATTATCTATGCATGCACTTGAGTTTTGAAAAACTAAAAAATATTATGCACGGGCTTTTTTTTTTCCCTCTCTTTTTTTGCCCTTTTTTTAATAATGTTTTTTCGTTTAAAAACAACATTCCTGGACTATAGAAGCAGAGCAATCTTCTGGTTTTACTATTTAAACTGCTCTTGTTTCTTATCATTACCTGTTAAGGTAAACGTTAATGTGCTAACAGTGTTTGTCATATAAAGGCCTATGAATTTTCGGATAAAGCGGGTGTAAGGCTACAAGCAATATTAAAAAAAAAAATCTAAACGCTTTTTTAATGAAGAATTAGGTACTGGATTCAAATATACACGTGTTAAAAACTGTACGTCACGCATTTAATAATGCAGCATCTAAGACAGAAATTACAAAATGTCTTCCTCGGAGAAAGATCTCCGTACCTGGCTCTGCACATTTTAAGAAAAGATTTTGAAATAAACGATTCCTGAAATAAAGGCAGATACAAGTACAATTAAAGGTCATAAAACAGCAATTAAATATTTTAAATCCATATAAACAGTCCCCATTACACCGCTTATCTATATTGCCTTATACCTTAAAATGGGGCGGAAGGGGAGGGCTGCGTTTGTGATTTCTAAAATTTGGTTTTCTTAATATGAAGTTAATTAGATTAATTAGACAGTCAAACTTCCAGTCTCCAGCTAGCGGTGTGATAACTGAGCAGGGTAAAAAGACCTTCTTGTCTATTTAATGTCCAATAAACATCTTGTGTACCTTGATTTGTAAGACTGGCACTGTACATAATCTGTAATCTTATACAGACCAGAGGGGTGGGAGAAACTGGATATAAAGATACATACGCTGCAGAGTCTCGTCAAAACACGGGGGAAGAGGAGTGGAGGCGGGGAGGGCAAATATGTTTAAAGAAATAGAAAGGAGGGAGCAAAGGAGAAGTGATAGGCTGCAACTTTCAGGAAATTAAAAACAATGCAAATATACCTTACGTATGCATCAGTATTAAGAGTAACACACGCTGGAGCCAACAGGAGCAGGAGGAAGAGGAGAAGAGGAGGCGCAGCCGTGGATCCCAGCTCATACACCGCGGCCGCCCGCGCCAAGACTGGCTCTTCCACACGCCGCAGTCCGGCCCCGATCGCGCATTTCGGGGATGTTTGTTTTGTTGATGATGATGACATTCGGAAGAAAAAGGGAGGCCCCGTTAATTCCCACTAATTAGGATCTTCCACAAATAGGGACGACAGCTCCCGGAATCCGCGGTCTCTTCTCCGAACAGGGAGATTTTCATATTCTTTTTTTCTTCTTCTTTTATGACCTACTTTCCTTAATGTATGTAAGTGCAGTCGGACGTACAAAATGCCTTCAGCTGACGTCAATAGACGCGACCTCCCCGCTAAGCCTTGAACGTGGAGCGGGGATGGGGGGATCGGGCCGAGGGCGCAGCCGCAGGGATGCTCCGCGCTGTTCCGCGGACTCTACCCCAAGAAATGAGCTCTGGCAGCAGGAGCAGCGCTGCCCAGCCCAGCGCTTGGCCCCGAAAGAAAGCCGACCTCAGCGCAGTACCGCCGAGTCTGTCCAGCCTTTTCTATCTTTTTTCTTTCCATTTATATATATAGTGGTGATAGTAGTAGTAGTTGGATGTTATTTCCTGCTTCTTTTCTTCCTGAGACGAGCGGAAAATAGAAACTTCCAACCAATTTTAAAAGATAAGAAGCAAATTCCCCCGTCCCTGCCCCAAACGTTGCATGACAGAGGAGGAGCGTCGGGCGGTGAGGACGCAGCTTTCATCCGGGCGCTGCTCCGCAGGGTATCGCCGGTGTGGGGCTCGGAGAGAGGAAGTGAGGGCAAGGTAGGCGGGCGGCTGGAGGAGCCAGATGGGGTGTCCCTCATCTCGGGTGGCAGCCGCCGCCGGTCTGATCTGCGAGTCCAAGCCGCTCTCACGGCTTTCCAGTGATGCCCTTTCCCTCCGCCGGGAGGAGACGCGGTGTAAGCGGGGATTTGCTGAGCTACAAATACCGCGCTGGCGGGGAGTAGGTTAGAGCGTTAAGTCCTCCTCTTTCCCTTCCCCCACTCCTTTTGGAGACCCTGTGGTGTGTCGTGATGTTTGGGAGAATTTTCACTTCCCGCGAAACTTCAGACGGCGAGGAGGCAGGGTGAGATGCAGCCGGTGGCTGAAGAAATGAGAGGTGTTCTCTGTTAGGACCAGAATTTCTCTCCTTTTCTGCTGACATTATTTACGCTTTCGTCAGCCTTCTATGAGCTGTTCCAAGCATCTCTGTGGACCTTGGCACAGCTGTTCCTAGGGCTGCGCACCGCATACTCACGCACTGCTTCTCCCTTCAAATCGCCTCAACAAAACTTAAATGCCCTCTCCAGGAAGCGAAAACGTGAATGTTTCTCTGACCGGGGGAGCAGTGTCGACTCTTATAAATCTCTTTTTCGTGCAGCCGGGCACTCGTGCTGAGTTCCCTCGGTTCCCTCGGCGCTGGCGTTTGGATCCTCACAGAGCTCTCTTTGTCCGCCGGGTCTCCGAGGGCTGTACCGGCAGGGAATGCCTGCCAGCACGGGGCTGCTGCGGGGCTCTCCCCGCGGAAACATTCCGGGAATGTGCGGCTGGGAATGGCAGAGCGCCTTCCCTCTCCCTGGAAGCAAGGTCCGGGGGAGCACACGCCTGTTATCATACCTGTAAATATATATATAGACGGACGCATATGTATGCATACCCATACGTGTGTAGGGGCATCTGTAAAGTGTACCTATGTGCATGTATATATTTAGTAATTTTTGAGCGTCGCCCCTCCCTCCGCCCGCCCCCACCCCTCGCAGCCCCCTCCCCTCCTTGACAACTGCCCAGGCGGGGCGCCGTGGCGGCCGCCCCGGAGTGAGGGGCCAGCCCCACATCGGCCCCCCCGGTCACAGCCCATGCCCCCTAGACAAGGTCTAGAGCAGGGATGAGCCGTGCTGCCACCCCCTCGCCCTGCACACCTCCTTCTATCCCGCCTCCACCTCTCCCTCCACCCCTCCCTCACCGCACACCTCCCGTTCCGGCGCTAACCCAAACTTCTTCCCGCTGGGCCTCGCACCCTAAAACCTCGCCGGGTCTTTCCCCGGTGTTTTCATGCTGTTTTCAAACTCGGAGAGACGGATGAGAGGGGACAGAAGGAATCGGCAGCTCTTCAGGACATCCTCCTCCCAGTGACGAGAGATCACGCTACAGGTTCGCCTGACAGCGGAAATGGGTAGAGTGTTCCTGTTAATACCATGATTTTTGCCGATTTTTTTTGTCTTTCTTTTACCTGCTGTTGACCGGCTGCTTGGTTTGGACAAAAGTTGCACAAAACATCAGTGCTTCCCAGAAACAAGGCTCAGATGAAACTATTCTTCAGAAGTTAACTGGAGGAAAACCTGGAGGAAAACACCTTAGGAAACTCGATTTTTTTTTTTTTTTTTTTAAGTTTCCAAAGAAATGGGGGCTTCCCTTCTTCTCCAGAAAAAGTGGCTATTGCTCTTCACTACACTAGACATTTCTAATTTGTTCTGTCTGTCAGAACGGGACTGTGAGAGGTTTTTGGTGTAAATTCATTATCTGTGGCAATGCATAACGCGTAGTAGGAACTGAAAAAGACCGTGGCAATGGATGAACAATAGGGCTTCAGTTCATCAGCAACAAAAGCGCTGGGGAAATTGGTTGAATTTCAGAGCACGTCCTCCCCAGCAGAGAGGGCTGGACTAGACCTTGGCCAATCCCCCAAAAAACTTGCAGAACCACACATTCAGAAGTTCACTTTCTACCCTGGGAAGTAGGAAAGAGTGTGGAAAAAAGAAAAAAAAAAGGCAAACTCAAGTCAATTTTCTCAATTTCTCTCCCGTTTTCATGGATGGAAGATTTTCAACTATTATAGAGTCGTTGGAGCAAGAACAGCACCATGGAGCTAAGGGACACTTTTAAATAGGGATGGCAAGTGGAAACACGTGTATTTCTCAAGACCTGTAAGAGCTGTTTCTGCTCCGAGGGGGCTTGGCCGTGGGAATCTTTCTTTGCCACCGGAGACTTTACTCACCCCCTACAAATGAGGTAAAACCTTTCTCTGATAAAGGCGAAGATATGTAAGTACTGCAGTGTTCGTGTACGTGTGTGTGTGTCCTGAATTCCCTGCAAAATTTGGGATGCTGAACCCTGGACAGATGGAGGTTTCCCGGGTCCCTCTGGGCCTGTGATGAGGTCGGCTCTTCCCGGGCAGCCGGAGCGGGTCGCTCGGCATAGATCTGCCTGTTTTCTCTCGTTCCCGGTGAAGGATATTTGATTAACAAGGCAGGGCTTATGACGGGACACAGCGGTTTACACCGGTGAGCCGATTTTTTCTGTCTGATGCTAAACCTGTTGGTCGTGGGGCTGTATTTAGTTGCGAGAAATGTTAATTATCTAGCAAACTGCCAGCGCATGCTGAGCTGTGGCTTCTCAGGGAGTTTTTTGCAGTGCCTGGTTGCCCTCGGAAGGTGTGCAGGCACAAGAACAAGCACTCACAACGTTGAAGAACAGCAGTTAGTAAACCACACACACAAACAAACAAACAAACCCCACAGCTTGAGGGCGGAGCGGTGGAGGGGGGGAAGGCAGGAAAAAAAAAAAAAAAAAAAGAAGAAATAGGGTGAGAGGAAAGAAGATAAGCCGGAGGCGTATCTTGCAGCTGGTCAGGGTGCAAAGGATTGCTCGCAGCAGTTAGTCCATCCCCTGCCTCTCACGTAATGGGTCACTCGAAGTAAGCAACCATAATTTCTCGGGTTCTCCAAAATGCATCCCTGCCAAAAAAAGCTCTGCTCAGCACAGGAAGGGACCTCAGGACAACAAGGGAGTGTCGGGGACAGGACAGTTCCAATGGAGTTGAGGGAGGGCCAGTGAAGCGCGGCCCGGCTACTCACCCTGGCCCGGGGGTTGCCTCTCTGCATCCCTCTATCCTTTCCACAAAAATAATGGCATCCTTCAACAACCGCGGTCCATTCGTGTCACCATTCACCATTGAACGGGTGAAACTGCCTCATCGCAACATCTAAGAACACTGTTGCTGCCTGGTGAATTATTATTATTATTATTATTATTATTATTATTATTATTATTATTATTATTTTAGCTGAGTCTGTCGTGATCGATATAATGCAACGAAAATCAGCAACTTACATTGTATTTATTTATCCCCGCCGCCCTTGATAAGCTCGCAGAACTGTAAATAGATACTATGCCTTCCTGGTAATTCCGGTCTCAGGACACCATCAGTCAGGAACATGTGGGAAATCTGGTGGGGAAGGCTGGCATTATATGTTTTGCATGTTTTGAACTGAAGGCTAGGTGGAGCCTCCAACCTTTATTAAGTAACTGGCAGCTTATAATATACAAATCCCAGATCTGCCTCTACAGTTTTGGTCCCTTCTCTTCAGCAGCCCCAAATAATATTTTTAGCCTTTTATTTTTTAAATAATTTTCTTATTTTAATTCTTCAGAAATAAAGATGCAGTTAAATATATATATATTCTACTATTCATACTATTTCCTGTAAATATTGAATATCATCCTAAATATAGCAGATAAAGGAGTGTATCACTCGTAGCTGTTTTACGTCATCTTAAATCTGCAGGAAATGTGGCTAGTTTCTTCCACCTTTAATGTAGGGCCAAGCGTTTTAGTGATTTATCTAATAATCACAAAAGTTAATATACTCAGAGCCTTCTAATCACTTAGATTTATCCATTCACATATATTTCTGGAACAAGATGTTTAAATTATGTTCCTTTGCTTTTTGGGGGGTTATTTTTCAGATTTAAACAACGCAGACAAACCACAGATAGTGACAATTGCGAGAAGAAGTGGTAATTTTTTGGTTTTTTGTTTGTTTGTTTAATAAAAGTCAGATGATATTATGTACATTACTGACAGAATACATGTCCTTTAATGGCACAAGGTTTCCATGTGTAATCACTGACTATTTGCAGGTTTGATTTTTTTCCTGTGACTTTGAATCCTTGATACTGTGTCTTTTCTTATTTCTGAATTTGGATTTGTAGTAGATATCACTTTGCATACTCTCTGTTTGATGCAAAAGAAGCATAACCTTCAGTTGCCTGTGAAATGAAACTGTGGTCACAAAAGCAATGATGGGGCACTTTCCTTGGAAGGCAAGACAGTCGAGCGACTTACCTGGATGGGAGAAAAGGGATGCTGCTCTGCAGAGAAAAATGGCTTGGACTGTACTGGCATGTCGTAATGTTTACCTCTACATGAATTTTGTCATAATTGAGTGCAAAAAGGGAATCTATGCAATAACATACCCCTCTTACATCCATCATGGCAGCTTTAGTGGGGTTCCTGTGTGCCCTCCCAAAGAAGGTGGAGTTGCTGGAGAGAGGATGGGGGTCTGATTGCAATAAAGAATCATAAGGATTCCGCTTTATCTGGAGACCTGTAAAAAGATTAGAAAACAAGCATGGCAATCTACAGGCCATTAACAAGAATTTACTGGGGAGTTGGAGGAAAAAGTGTTTGTATTCCATAACTTCCAATAGGCAGGTATTTCTACAGTGACTTTGGAATAAGGAAGTCTTATGCAATTACATAAACTGAAAGAGAGTGAGCAGTGTTAACAGCTGCTTTTGACAATTCAGGTGATGTTTTGGACAGAATTTTCACAACTGTGCATTGCTTAAACTTTTGACATGCTAGGCAACACTGCAATTTTAGAAAAGTTTACAACTGCTTGCACATATTTTTGGAGTAACAATAAGCAAATACTTAAATAACTCATGATGATGTTGAGGCCCTTGATGTCTGAGAGCTAGAAGATGTAATTGGTAATAAGGCTAATGAACAGCTAGGTCATAACCATTACATTGCCCCTTTTGATGTGCTTAGGCTCCAATGATTAATCAACAAAATATATCAGGTGTATTGCAGTTACTTCCCATCTTAGAGCCTAAGTGAGGTGGCTGTGAGAAGAGAGCTTGGTGTTTTTGAGATATGCTTTGTGTCTTTGAAAAAATGCCAGTTTGCAATAATGTACCTTGCATTTAAATCTGGTGGTGTGACAGCTGGTGACATGTGTGCACTTAACATGGATGTGTGCATCTGTGTTAATATGTATTATGCATACACATATGTACATATCCACTTGTATATAAACATAGATGCACACACACACACATACACGAGGATCACTTGTAATTTCATGCCTCTGACTGCAAGTATTTAAGTCATAAGCTCACAAGCCTGTCCTGTGCAACACATGCTTGATCACCAACAACACTGCCCCTAGCTATTGCCATAAAAAAAAATCTTTCACCTATCTGTCAGCTCAGAAAAACTCATATAAACTCATTAGAATTTTATATAATAATCATAGTGATCATGTGCCTCTGGTCGCATCAGATATCTGACTCAGTTCCCTCTGTTGTGCCTGAACAGCCCGAGAGGTAATGAAGAAGTTCAGTAAGTCATAATGCAGCATTATAAAAATTCTAACCATTTTGTGCCAGGTTCTAAACTTTCCACAAAGAACACTGGCACAATTATGTCTTATGTATCCCGGGTAAAAAGCACTGGTGGTGAAAAAGTAGTCCGTACCAGGGTATATAATACCTGTTCAAAACAGAAGTGCATAGTTTCAAAGTCTTAGAATCTGAAAACACAAGTAAATTGGTAATATCCCTGCTGGATTCAGATTTATCACTTAGCAGATTAGCAATGTCTGTGTGCTACTTCTTGGTGGCACTATTAATTTTGGGCCGACAAATGGGATTGCTTTCCCATATTCATGCTTCTATAATTGCAATAAAAATGGGCTTGTCGATACAGTTGTTGTTTTACAGTGTAACCACAAACTTTTTTTTTGCACAAACACATAGACACATGCACCTACAACTGACACATGTATGTTTGGCTCCCCTGTGTACACACAAGGGAACATAAGCTTTATCAAACAAGCACGGTCTGTAGCTGACACAGAGCATCAACTGTTTCAGTTTAACACTTTGAATTTAAAAAAATCCACTTATATAATAGCAATGTATGTAAGTGCAGGTTTATTTACAAACAGATGTACTTAAATGCAGTGTGGCCTATGGACTGTGATTGTACTTGCACACGTGTTTTATTTTGCAGCTTAGAAGAGTAGCAGCATGAATCTTAATGTGGTATTCCTTTAGGAGTTCTGAGCAGTCCATAGTCTGTCTGTAATGAATTTTTTGTGTGTATCTTATACAAACACAGCACACAAGAGCTGTTGAAGTGCATTTATTAATTTCAACAGTAAACATGGTAGATCACAGTGAGAAGCTTCGTTTTATCACATATACTCGAAAGACTTTAGATGTTTCCAGTTAAGAAAATTCTATACAAATTATATTGTTAAATAATTCAAAGTATAATGTTCTTTTAGCCGGGGGTGGGGCGGAGGAGGAGCTGAGAGACTTAAATCCTAAAACTACACAACGCATCAAGACTTTCCTCTGCCGGTTCCATGAGTAACACCAGCATGCAGTTCTTCTCTCTTAGTACAGGGTTAATTAAAAAAAAAGATCAGTCAGCGTTTTTATTAAGGCATTTCTTCAGGTGATGCATGGTCTTAGTAAATACTGCTGCAATGTTCACCTGTGTTGCATTCTAACACAGAGACACACAAGGGCTGGGAGGGAGTGGGGGTGGGAAGAAGGGCGGAGAGAGGTTATAGAGGCTACAGAATACGCTGAGCCTGCTGCTCGCAGCTTCCTGCAGAGACAGGCAGAGGAAAACGCCTCGCACGACCGTCCCGCTGTAAATACCTGTGAATCACGACAGGCGCGAAGCACGACAGAGATGTGGAGTAAAAATAAATAAAAATCCACACCCCCTCTCCCCGCAAAGCAACTAACCAACCAACCAAAAAAAAAACCCCTCATAGACATACGACGACAGGGCAAATTGTCAATGTAATTACACATCGACTCATTGCGTAGCACAGCCCCCCTCCCGGCTTCCAAGAGCAAGGCCCCGCTGCCCGCCTCGGCATCCCTGCTCACCAGCGGGGGCTGCCCTGAGAGAAGCTGCTTCCCGGCTCCGGGGAGAGCGTCCTCCCTCCCGGCCTTTGGATGTTAGAGCGGTCTGCGCTGCAAAGGAGGAGGAGGAGGAAGGGACCGGAGGCGGGCGGATCCTCCGCACCAGGGCGGCGGAGGCGGCGATGGTGGAGGCGAGACCAGACTCGGTCCCGGCGGCGTCCGCTGGTGGCTCATGCATATCAATAGCCGTGTGTACTCGAAGTTTCTCATGACATCATCATTACCTTGGTCTCCCGCCGTCCAGGACCTCTGACCTTGCCGGGCTGGCCTGCATTTTGGCACTGAAAGCTCTGCAATGACGGCCCTTTTCTCCCTCTTTCAGACCGGGGGCAACAGCAGCCGGCAGGACGGCCGTCTTCTCCCCAGCTCTAGGAGCTTCGAGAAAGAGAGAATGTCCCCCCTCTAAAATACACACTCAGGCAAGATATTTGCGATCAAGCTGCCACCATTTGGCAAAGAGCTCCATGCCCTGCATAATCTAAGGGGATCAGGAGCCGCATCCCGGAATCATCTTGTTACTTCCTACTGGAATGGATTTTCCCAACCTTCTTCTTCCTCCTTACACTGCGCTGGAAATTGCCGAAGGCTTTTCATTTTTCTAGAAGCTAAGGAGTCTTTCGCGAAAACGAAGCGATTTACAATGCAAATAGAGGCCTGTAAAAGGATGGATGCTCCTCTCTCTTAACGCAGCTTGAAGCAACTTAACAACTGGTTTTATTTTCTGGTATTAACAGAGGAATCGTTGGCTATCCCTGCAGGAAATTACTGGCTGAAACAAAAAGTTCGGAATAAACTTTGAAGGAAAGGGATCGCTTTTGGAAGTTATTAGCTGCACATACATACAGACATACTTAAATAAAAGGATGACATTTTAAAGCAGCACTAGTGCTCTTGGAGGAAACAGCATGTTTTCCAGAAAGGATCTGGATTGTAGCTAGGACGGGGCGG
Source organism: Argya squamiceps (assembly GCA_037834095.1). Lineage (NCBI taxonomy): Eukaryota > Metazoa > Chordata > Aves > Passeriformes > Leiothrichidae > Argya > Argya squamiceps. The sequence continues at coordinate 492,173 of JBBMKD010000115.1, read as the reverse complement.
GGGGAAAGGGGGAAATAAAAAATAAAATTTTTAAAAAATTAAAAAAAATTTTTAAAGCGTTGAGGGAAGCGAGTTGTTATCTTTGGTTATCTAGCTGTATGAGTGTTTTGGTCTTCATAAAGCTAGATAACCGAAAGTAAAAACTCCTTCAAGATCATCGTACAGCGTGTGAAAATGAAAGACTGCTGCGAGAGACAGTAAAAATCGAGAAGGTTCAGGAATGCTCATTGAATCTAACATTTTTACAGCTGAAGTTGAGACTGGAGGAAATTAAATAGCATACTTATTCCAAAACATGAAGCTGTCGCATGGCACAGAATGGATATTCACCCGCTGCTGAGAGAACACGGTACTGATGGTAAACAACGTATATGCAACTATTGCTGTTGAATAAATAAATAAATAAAGAGAAACCCAGAAGAGTCAACGTTAAAAACCTGACTAACAGGAGATGTATATATGTATAAATTTTTTTTCTATTACAAACCTAATGCTGAATTTCATTTTGCAAAGTGATTCATTGCAATGAAATGGCCTTAAAAATAAAGGTGGTAGCTGGTGATGATGAAGATGGTGGTGATGATGATACAGAGCTGACTAGTGAACTGAGGAAAAAAACCTCCAAATACAGCAACAGCAACAACAACAACAACAACAACAACAACAAAAAAGCAGCAAACCAATCCAAAACCTGTCTGTGTGCATCTGAGACAAAGCATGGAGGTTATTTTCGAATCCTATGAATGCAGGCTTTCAGAAAAAGTTTATACCGAAGTGCAGACAAGCTTAATCATTTATATCTACTTAGAACGCGGCGGAGCCGCACAAAGATGGAGGAAAAAGTAATGGCCGATTTCTATTCCTCTATTCAAATCGCGAGCATAGATGTTTCTCTGTTTCGAGAGGGTTTCCTTGAGGAAGCTACTGAAGCAGAAAGACATGATGGAGACGAGATCGCCTCCCCCCATCAAAGAGTGAAAAAATGTTCTCTGCCTTGCTCTGCACCTAGCATTGGAAATGAAAGTGACATTTACTCCAAAACCCACGTGTGCGCCTCCTCTCTTTTTGTTTAAGGATGATCAGGTCTATCCTGGAAACAGCTCTGGCATCCCATATCGAAATAATTAGGACGTATACAGACCTGACAAAAACACGGGGAGGAAGGGGGGCGGGGGGAGGGGAGGAGGTGGGGAAGCGGAGTGTCTGTCTTGCCTAATTGATTCCGTTAAACGCCGTGCCGGAGATGTGAACGGCCGGGCGCTCCCATTCCCACGCTCGGGGCAAATGGCAGCCCCGTGCCCAGGCGGTAGGTGACAGACAGCCCGGCGGGGGCCGAGCGCCGTGCGGAGCCGCCGCGGGGCTGCCGCGGATCTGGCAGCGGGCACGGCGGCCCGGGTGCCAACAGCGAGGGCCACTCGCCCACGTCCCCCCGGGTACCCCCCAGAGCCGCTTCCCCCCACCCCGAGCAGAGCATCCCCGCGCTGCGGTGGGCGCAGGTGGGTTTGCCGGGGGCGGGCAGCGCCCAGCTTCGCACCGGCTCCATCCCCAGCTCCGTACTGGCTCCGGCCCCAGCACCCTTCCCTGTTTCCCGGCGGCAGTGCCCGTCCCGGTCCGCGGCGAGGCAAAGCGGCCGTTCACGCACCGGGAGCTGGCGGCTCCCGGCGGCGATGCTCGGGGCGCAGAGCGAGTGCCCGAGCGCACAAATCCCCCCGCCCCGCTCGGCTCCCGCTAACCTAAATAACTCGGTACAGCGGCGGGAGCATGTGCAGAGCGGAGCCCTCCCCCCTGCTCCTGAAATATTAATGCCGCGGGATGAGCCGAGCCGGGAGAGCCGGCCTGGGTGGGGGACACGCTCGCAGCCCCAGCCGGGACAACGCAGGGCAGCGCTGTCCCCACAGTGTCCCCACGCGCGTCACGGGGGACACCGTAAGCGCTCACGACATCCCCAGGACCGCGGTCACCCTGCGGGGTGTCACAGGGGCCGGCTCTGCGTGCCCGACCGCGGCGGGAGGACCCGCTCGGGAAGATCCCCGGCAGGAGACGGGACTGGATCTCCCGGGAATGGCGGGGAGCGCGGGGAAGGGCACCGGCCCCATCCCGACACGCACGCGTCAGTGACACCGTCACCTTACCGGTGACACCGCCGCACCGGCGACACCGCCGCCGCCGTGCCGCCATGAGTCCGAGGACCGAGAGCGCGTCACGCTCGGTGTGTCACGGTGACAGCCACCTGCCGCTCCGGACCGCTACGGCGGCATCCCGGACCATCACCCACAGCGGCACCCGCGGGACGGCACCGGTGGCACCGGCAGCGCCCGAGCGGCGGCGGCCCGAGTCCCGCAGGGTCCCTCCAGACCGGAGGTCTCCGGGTGGTGCCCGGGCCCCGCCGATGGCCGGTACCGGCGGCGATGCCCGGGTCGGTGCTGCGCGGTGCCGGAGCCGAGACTACAGCTCCCGGCGCTCCGTACCGGTGCCGGGCCACGCTGGGGCCGGTCCGTACCGGGACCGCACCGTGCCATGCCCGCGGTCCCGTGGGCGCGGGATATGGGACGCAGGAGCGGCCGCCGCTGAGTCAGGCCGGGCCCCGCCGCCACTGGCCCCGCGGGACCGCTCGGCCTCGCCGCTCAGCCCAGACCCGTTCGCGGCCCGGCTTCAACCGCTCCATCCCCCGCGTTACCGGACAAACCGCGCCCACTCTCA
>JBBMKD010000115.1:452452-489373 GCA_037834095.1 Argya squamiceps | reverse complement strand
GTGCCGGAGATGTGAACGGCCGGGCGCTCCCATTCCCACACTCGGGGCAAATGGCAGCCCCGTGCCCAGGCGGTCGGTGACAGACAACCCGGCGGGGGCCGGGGCCGGGGCCGGGGGAGCCCACCACCGGCACCCGCCGGAGCATTTCCCACCCGCTGCCATCCCAGACTAAGGGACGGGGCTGCGGAACACGCCCGCTTCCCCCGAGACCTCCGCGGGAGAAGGGAGGAACTTGCGCCCGGGCGGAACTTGCGCCCTTCTCCCGCGGAGGTCGCGGGGGGACGCGGATTTTGGTCCCAATGGAGGAGGAGAAGGTCAGGGCAGGCGTGTCGCGGTGCAAACAGTCCTGTGTTTTTAACAAATATTATCTTTATAATTACGGCGGCTTAGGCGCCTCTCGCAGGGAAACTGAGGGGGATTCATTGTTCAAAGGTAACATATTTCCTTTTGGACTTGACCTAAACAACCAGAGGCACGCTGGAATATGATACTGCGTTAGTAACCGAACATTCCCCACGGCAGATTAAAATTAGATCAGCGATAAGGGAATGGAGCTCAGCCGTCTCCATCCTTCTGGGGCAAAACCTTTGTGCGCCGCTTTTTCTAATTATTTAATTTTATTTTGTGTTTTCGCTTTGTTGTTGAACTGCTTATAAAAAAAACATTGTTTTGGGGCTTATAGTGGGAATATTAATCTTCACATCGCACACTGCGCTGTGAGAAGGATGGAACAAGGAGCCTGACAGTGCGTTCTGGAAGCAGCAGGCATACTATGTAGCTAAACCAAGGAATTTTGCCTCAAAAGTTACCGCATACTCTCTGTAGCTGTTGTAAGTAGCTTTAGTTTCGGCCGGAGGGTCCTGCCCGGTGGCTTCCGGCAGTGCCGAAATCCCGGCCAGGCTCTTCAAAGGTTAGACCTCCGTTTTTGTTGCTCTAAGTGTGCTCAAAGTTTACGGCTGTAGCGCCCGGCGAGGGGAGCTGTGTTTATTTACATCGGAACCCGTGTTCGAGCCACCAGGCTTTCACCGCGGAGCGCCCGCCTCTCATTTAACTGCTTGTCTGGAGATACTGTTTACCTACAGCTATTGTCTACTACAATTAACATTTACATGACAAAGTGCGCGGTCTTCTTTCTCAACGAGCCTCAATTAAGGCGATAAGCTGTTTTCTGGGGACACCCCTTGTTTACTTAGGCATGAATGGGGTCAATTTACTTAAGCTGTTGCTTTGTGTCTTCGTCTTCGGTGTAAATTTGCCAAGGAAAACAGCAGAGAAAAATAGCAGCATTATAATGTCGTGCTTACCATTGTCATTTTAAAATGCTTTGTACCTTAATAATGTCACGTGATTAACAATCAATAAAATATGATTGGCTATTATAGCTATTACTACTATTACTGGTCCTTCACTTCTTTAGGAGCATAGACCCATTTCTCTGCACCTTTTCTCCTACACAGTAAACTTCTGACTCGGAGAAAGAGAGCATGTGGAAATGTGGTAGCAGGCACTCAATTTTTTGCTTTAACAGACTCATGCAGCAAATAACTGGGAAAGGTAATCCTTCCCTAGGATCGTCTACCTGTTCGATGTTGTTCCCTCAGAGTTTGTGTGGAAAATAAAGTCAATCTATCAGACAAAGGAAAAGCTTTATGTAACGGGAAGTGAAACTGAACCCAAAAAGTTGAACTATCAGTGGGCAGTTCTCTCCAAGCCCGTTTTAGCACCGGAGGAGACCGGATCAAGTTTATTTAGCATACCAGCGTATTGTAAAACAGTTGGAAGGTAGTTGCAGGTTGTGTGAGTATGCATGTTAACTAGCAGGGTCTGGGGCTTATTCTTTGTGAAAAGAGAACAGCAGATTGCTGTGCAAGGCCAATGTTAAAAAGGCAGCTGAATTTAACACCATCTGGAAGAAAAGATCCCTTCACGACTTTCTCACACCGTCAGACAAAACTAGTGTCTCTTGTTCTGAGCCCTTGTCTGCGCAACCATACAATACTGAGTCATTATACTTTTGCTGAGAGAAAATTTGAGAACACAATATGGGTAACTGGTGAATGACCAAGTTTCATTATGCCCGCTTAAGTCGATTGAAATCTACGTCTAGAGCTATGAATGGCAGCATTGTTTTCCTCAACGGGGCTGTAGCAAATGTCAGCACAGTGTAAAGAAAAACTTGAAGTCTGCAAATAACTTACCAGATCTCAATTATAATATTTTCCCACACTAGAACTAATATCATTGCTAGTGCCTACAATGCATGAAATACAACAAAAAAAGGCAGAGGAAAAAAAAAATTAGTTCATTTACAAGTTACTTTAGCCAGACAAACACTTTAATTTTGTTAAAATGAGTTCAGCATATTGAGTTGGTTAAGCATTTCCTGAAAATTTCAAGCAACTAAACTTATTCTTACGAAATTTTAAAAAGAAATTGTGCAAACTGACTTGTATTCAGCAACAGCTTGGGACTGATAAAACATTAGTAGACGTACTTTACACTACACAGATCACTTTTTCTGAGTCTAGCAGATGATTTCTTCTTTAATATTTAGCAGAAATGACACAAGTAAAGCAATGTGAAGTATATTTCTTCAGGTATTGGATGAAATCCATCTCAGTGTTGTCGCAGGTACCAGAAGGAGAGTTTTTAGTTCTCTCAGTTCTAACTACTGCTTTTTTACCTTCCCTTTATAATGGTTTCCGTTATGAGTGCTGTTCAGGCCAGTCCTCTGCTTAGGGTTCATGCACAGTGCAGACTATGAAACAGTTCAAAGTCATGGTGAAGAGTTAGTTGTGTGTGCTTTGTTAGAATGTCTGTGTTTTAAGACTAAGTGACCACGATTCTGCCTGCCCTTCATAAATCTCGGTACAATTCCCGGCATAAAAACTTGAAAGGATGAGCAACTACCCTTGTGCTGAGTAACACATCCCTTCCGCAGCTCCACTAGCTGCATTTCCCAGCAGTTCCATCGCTGCAGCCCTGGACACGGGGAATGCTGGTGCATGTGCCAGGCAGAGGACTGGTGGGGTAACTGGGCAGGCATTGGTGCTAGAGAAATTCTTTTCTGACTTTCTAATGCAACCACTCGTGAATGAGGGGCAGCTGAGGCCATCTGGATCTGAAACGGAAGCAGGGCAACACAGGCAGGTGATGGGGAGGTTTAAAGAGAAGCCAGTCCTTCACCAGTCCCCTGCCTGCTGTACAAAACCTGGCAGCTGTTGGAGGAGGGAGTTCCTTTCACCTACCAAAGAAGACTTGTTTGTATAAATGGACATATTCATGTGCACACCTCCCCTTTCCTGAAGTTGCCATGAATATGCAATAGCATGGGGTAGATTCATTATTTTTGTTTCAATTAAAATTGGTGTTGTGAAATATTTCATTTTGTAGAAAAGCCAAGGGCACACTCCCTGTTAGACCAGATCCCTCCCTTCCCAGGTGAATTAAAAATTGTCTTCTGATTTCCTTTGGCTAGAAGGAGGGGTATATGTGCATAGCTGTCCCACGGAGATGCGATTTTAAAAGGCCATTTTAATTTTTAAAGCACACACCACTTCCAGAGAATGCTCGCCCTGCAGTGCACACATTTATTACCCCTTACATCCTGCATTATTTTAATTTAGAAGCAAGAAAATATTAGACTTTGACGATTAGATTTCGTATTTAAACAGCAAGTGAATGAAGTGAATATTTTAGGGCATTTCTTATCGCCCTTTCTGGGAGTGAGAAAAGAAGAGAAAGGAGCTCTTTGGCTGTGCGGTTGCTTGTAAATAGTATCATGTTTTGTTCCTCCTGAAGCTCTCATTTGTGTATAAACATATAATTATAGACATAGGTTTGTGTATGTATACATGTACATCCGTAGCTAATGGTGTAAAGCTGTTGTGACCCTGTCTGGATCAGTCTGACCTGTGCCGTCCACTTTTTTGTCGTCCACAAATCAAGTCATCACTGAGTCTGACACCAAGCTGCGCATCCTGATTTTAGGGATGTGTGCCATAATGCATCGGAAAAGGAATGTGGTGTTCAGCCTGTGTCTTTAAATCTAATGCTCAAAAAGCTATTTCCCCCCCTAATTCCGTACAGCTAATGCTAATCCATGCTTGTGGGGGTAGGGAAGGGAGAGGAGAGGGGACGGAAATTCCCCTGGCAAATGAGGAGGCTGCGCTCCACCCATGGGTTCCCTGCCAGGCCGTAAGTCCCTCCACGGCTCCCCAAGCTGATCCTGCCGGTTCGAAGCCCAAGCCATCGACCCAGATCCGCAGCGGCGACGCCGAAGAGCACCCCCAAGGCCCGCGGCATCCCCAGGACCCGCAGCCTCAGCCCAGCCGAGGGGATGCCGCGGTCCAGCCGCCGGGTTCCGCTCCCGCTGCGCGGCGGCCGCTCTGATTGGAGTTTCCCGGGAGATGGGTGGCGGCGCGCAATGAGATGGGGAGCGGGATGCGGCGGGATGCGCTGGTGTGTGGCTCCGTGCCTCTCCTCTTCCTGCTAGTACCCGGCCGGTACCCACCCCGCCCAACCTCATCGCCCGTGCCCTCTCTCCGGGCGCGGGGCTGCCTTGCCGCTGTTGGTTTTCGTAAGCGGTGGCCTCTAATTAGCGCCGCCGGCAGAGGAGTCGCCCCTGGCGGCAGCCAGCGCCCTCTTTCCCCCCGTTGCCGAGTAACTGAGTTATTACCGCGACTGATCCGCCGAGCCGGTGCCCTCCTCGAAGAGGGAGATTCCAAAAAACAAAAGCAAACAAACAAACAAACAAACAAGAGGTTCCAGGCCTTAAGCAGTTACTAAAGCAGGTTAACGACATCATGCACGGATATTTAAACTTGTGAGTTGCGGGAAGGATTAAGGAGAAATCATGCTGCGCGGGGCTAATGATACCATCTCGGCTCCGAGCACTGTCAGGTGCAGCTCTGGTGACTGCCCTGCTCCCCTCACGGCAGGGTCTCGCCGCAGGAACCACTCTGCATACACCACTAAAAGGCCCTTTGGAGGGCACTGCAGTCGCCTCATACCCAAGGTGCTCTGCTGTTCGTTTAAAAATCCATAACCACCTGCCTCTGAAATTTCTGGGCCTGGCCTACACCATAAAAACACATTTTAAAAGTGGTTTGTGCTAGAATAGTAAACGCTTTTATTTCATGTAGGAAAAATCATGGGGTGCATTGAGTTCAGGGCAAAACTGATTTTTCCCCTCTGGGTGTAGATGCTTTGTTGCCATATTTCTCAGTTCGTTCAGCTCCTACTGAAATCTGAAGTACAGAATCATAGAATGTCCTAAGTTGGAAGGGACCCACAGGGGTCATTGAAGCCCAGCTCCCGGAACTGCCCAGAACAGGCCCAAGATTCACACCGCGAGTAACAGTGAATGGGTATTCACTCCTCCTAAACACTGATGATTTAAATATCTGTGCCGAAGTGTAGTGGGTGATAAGAACCCAGATGTTCTTTGCTTAATGACTGTTGTGGTTTTAATGGTACTGTGAGGTGTGTGAGCAAGGTTGCAGAAGGGAGAAAGATCAGCACATCAAGGTAATAAAGAAAGTAAAGAAACTGCCATTCCACAGGAAACTGCTTAGCCTTTTGACCTACAGTTTTTACCTCAGCATGGGAAAAGTAGGAGCCAGGTCAAAATGAACTTAAGTAAATGAATATGTGAGATAGTCAGCAGTTTGTCCTCTTTAGAGTCTTACAAGAATTTGTTGTGAAAAAATAATATTCTCTGCTTTGGGTCAAAACTAGGTAAGTCTGTCTTTGCCTAAAATAGGAGCAGCATTTCACCTTTTCAAAAAGAACCTGTATAATCTGAATGGGATATTTTTTCCTTCAGAATAAAGCCTGTGTCAATGAAAAGGGGCATATAATAATTATTTAACTACGATTTTTAAAAATATCTCTCTGTTAATAATGTCAGTTGACTGAAAGGGACACTAACATAAAAAATACTCCAGTATCATTGCCATGTAGAATACTATCTTTAAGAAACAAGATTTTAGGGTGTAATAAAATAATATAATTATCATCAGAATAACAGTACTAGTGTAATGTAATTGGAATCTAACTTACAATAATCTTGTATGAGAAAGCTGGAGTCAGTAACAGAAAACCTGCACAGCAAGGATGGTATCACACATATGCAGTTTCCTCTCATCTAATGCAGCAGCAGTTGTGGTAGATCAGAATAGGTAAAATTAGCTTTCTTTTGTATATACATATACATATACATATTCATATATATATATGAATTAGCTATTTTCTAACACAGAAAGCAATTGCTGCTGTAGCATCTCAGAATTCACTCTAGGTGTGTAGGAGGGTACAGGCTGGTGGTGGTACAGGCTGAAACAGAGTCAGAAATAATTCTTCACTATTTTTCCACATTAGAAATTGTTTTCAAAATAGACCACCTCTCTATGGCTGTAGTTGGTGTAAGCATACATTGCAGAGATTCCTCTTCAGCTGAGTACTTGGGATTTTAAGTTAGTAATATTTTACCAGTGGACATAAATATATTGTTGGGAGATTTAAAAATATTAATTTTATGTCTTCGTCTAAATTCCCATAATTCTCCATATATGGGTGGGGTCATATAATAGCTATGTAGATCCTCTTTTATAGAATGGACACAATTGGCATGTGCAAACTCATAACTTTGAGTCTGGAAACCTATGACTTGTGTCAGCATTTGTGCCATCGTGAAGTGAGTTTACTATGTTCCACCGTATCCATACGCTCCAACTCATTTGTCTCCAAAAGGTCTTCACCAGCTTAGTTAGTTTTGTTCTTCTGTGATTCTGTGACCTCTGATGCTGAGGGAATATCCACAGTAAACACAATTTCATAATACAGATCCATAAGACAGCTACCAGGAGTGAGTTTCCTCTGTCCCCAGTCTGTGAGTTTTGACAGTAACAAAAAGTTCCATTTTTCCCTGCATTGTCCTTTACCACTGATGATTAAAGGGATAAACTAAACTACACAAAATCAACTAACCATTTAATGATACTGTAATTAAATTGACATTTCCCACAACAGTCAAAGGAGAGAGAGACTCTGGGATGATATTGTAAATAAATTCAAATTTAAATATTCTTCCAGTTTTGTAGGAATAATACTTTATTTCTTATAGAATAACTTAATTCCTAGTCTGTGTTTAAATACTGTCTTCTGCTTAAAATAAAATTGAGAAGAAAAATAGATTATTATATATATATTAAATAATCTTTAAAAATGATTAATCATATACAGTTATGTAATATATTATAACAACTTGCGCAACACTATATTATTGAGTTAATCTAATGCCCAGAGTCATTATGCACATTCCTGGATATCCTTTTTATATCTCTCCCGTCCACTGGATTTTGAAGTGTTATTATGTAAATTTTTTACCAATAAATAAATTACTACAATTGTAGTTGAAATATCTAAATAATATATTATGAATTAATTAATTATTTATCACTACTAACTCAAAATAAGTGTAGGGAAAAGAATATGTTTATTTTTAAACAGCAACTTTTTCTACACCAGGTCAAAAAATGCTCCAGATATCAAAAATAAAAAAGAGAGAGAACTGAGTTTCCTTCATTAAATGTAAGGAGCTTGTTTTGGGTTAATAATGTTGCAACAATGGTGCCATTCTTACTGTGAACTTGCTATCAATTATAATATATTTTGGCTAATATACAGGATTTCTATTAATAGGAAGACAAGAAGGGAAAAGTTAATATGGGTGAAAGGTGAGTGTATGTAACAGTAAGAGAAGAATAGCAGTTTTAACTTACACTGGGGAACAGTGAGGAAATGGCTATAGATTTAACAGGAGTGTTAGAGGTGCATCAGTAATTGCAAAATTAAAACAATGGGTTATGGGTGTTTTCAAGTCAGTATTCAGTGCTAAATGTGAAAACACCCAATAAGCAGCCTGGTGGTTATTAGAAGCACTAGGCTATCCATTTAGCTATACTTGCAAAAAACTTTATTTTTAGTCTATGCAAATCTTAATTCTAGACCGATTTCTAACCAGCCTGTAGAAATCATCACAGGCATCATCAGATCTCAGTGTACACATAATAGTTTTTGTTTTCCCTTTTCAGAAAAAAACTGTATCTGGCTGATAATGAAATACAGGAGACTGCAAAAAACCTGCAAAGGTATATTTACTGTATCAGACACAGTAAGCCCCATTTGGTGCATTAGCATTTAGCCATTTTATGTAACTGTAGTGAGAAAATGACTCCTGTACCTGATTTAACATGCATCAGTGATAACTCACAATGTCTTCATGAGAAGAAAGAAATTAAAAATTCATTAGAAAACTAGACTTGTGACACTCCATGGTTAAAACATTATTAAAGCATATTTCGGTGTTTTGCTTACATTAGTGTTCTCATCATGGTGCCACCATTTCATGGCAAAGAATATAGAGGAGAAAATATTCAACTTTAAATGCCTGCTGGCACATATCACTGGATTTCTATGTTACTAAACAACGAACGAGCATAGCCTTGAATACCAATGATTTAATTAGCACTTTTGCCAGCCATGAATAGAAAATAGCTCAGTTACATGCATCATGCTTACTGATTATTCACATAAAAATCTATTCTTTTTTTAAGTGTGTGTCACATTCTGGTATTTCAAGAAAAGAAAATCAAAACATCCGTTATTATTTTTAAAACCTTGAAATTCAGAAATCAAATTAAAACATATAAAGTCTTTTTTTCTCTTGTAGGTATATTTTAATTAATTACTTTAACCTTAAGTGTGGCATAAAAGACAGGATACGACAATAATTAAGAACTTCAAAGGATAACAGAAACCCTCTGACAGTCTGCAGTTTAATTAAAGGCTATTACAAACCTATTGAACATACAGGTACATTTAATGACAAACGGTGCCTTGTAAATGCTGCATGTGAAAGGTTCCACTCCTGTTCTAAACGCTGCTGATAGACAATGCTGAACCATGCAAATTGTCCCAGCAAAAGTCTCCATTTTAAGCATAAATGAAGTACATGTTTGAAATATTTATGTCTCTTCAAAAGTATAAAATTTTGAAGGCTTTTGCCTAGAAATATTCACTTTTTTTTTTTTTTTGCTTATGTCTCTCAACATCTGCAAAATGAACAGACTATCATTGAAGAGATATGCCAGTTCATAGAAACAAAAGTCAGCCATTTGATCGCATTCTGCTAATAACACACAATATACAGAAACATGCCCTGACTGTACACACAATAAACATAAGACATCATGCTCTATATGATGTAAAAGTTTAATTTCTCAGTGAAATTTGAAATGTTAATCCACTTTCATCTATGAAAAAGCAAGCTTGTGTATATTTTTATGAGTGTTTCACAAGCAGTATATATTCAAGTATCTTTAGGAATGTAGGCTATCAAATAAAGATCTATCAAATAAAAAATATGCTGTACTAACTCCCAGTCATTGAGCCAATCCTGTAAGGTCCCTGCCTATCAGGCAGTCTTAATTGTCTCATGGTGTTGTTTAAATCCAGCATCTCCTATAATTAGGAGCTGCTAAAACAGAATCTTAGGTTCACGCTATCATGCGTAAAACTGCTATTTCTCATGAATGGATACAATCTTCTGTATTTTCAGTTTTAAACTGGATTTTGATCTGTTTTTTACATGTTATCATCCCTGTAGTTTAGCTCCATAAGGTGAAGCCCAACCCAGTGTCTAACTTGCCACCAGTTACATAGTGTTAAAGATCACAGGATATTTGTATTCTCAAGCGCAAAATGACGAGTTCACCCAAAACTAAGCTAAAGAACATGCAATTTTAATACTTTAATAATGAAAAAGAAATTAATGATGTTCCCCCTCCCCACCCCGCAAAAAGCTTAAATAATTGCAGGTACTTTAGTAATTCTAAGAAAGTTTATTGTCTAAGTCTATGAATACTAAATTTAAATCTGAATGTATTTATTTATTAATAATTCGGAGAGTGCAAAAGAAACAACTCATGTTACTATATTTCGAGATGCCATAAAATTTGTGGGGAAAGCAAAAGAATAGGCATAATCTAGACAGGTTAGCAATATTTTCTGGAAAACTCTATGTGAAATTTAACATCTAAAAAAAAAAGGTAATGAATATGTGAGAAGAAAAAACCTGAAACACAAATAAGTATTCAATAGCTACAGATACTGTGTAATAGAAAGAGACCAAAGGGTCAAGATGACAACTTACAAGGATAAAATGTGATTTAAAAGAAAAGACTAGCACAAAAAAGAAATGTCAGCAATGCCTCACATACAGTATATTTTAAAGCATCCTGTTGGGAAGCCATAATTTTGACATAGGAATATTAGACTACCTAGAATGCAACTTGCTGTTAAGAAAGACATATAATAAGTCAAACTGAGAAGATGTAAAGAAAAAAAGGAAAAACTATTAAAGTAACAGAATGGAGGCATTTCTTCAGAAGAAAAGCTTACAAGAAGTGACTAAGCTAACTGATGATCAAGGGAAATATGGGTGGGTGCTTGGATAGGGAATAACTCCAGCAACCAGAGGCTTACACTGTGTTGGTAATTTTTTGTATGCACCCAGAGTTTTCTTGACATTAACCAAAACCTGGCCAATAAAACACAAAACAGAATGTAACATTAGGGCCATGCTGATGTGATCAACTGTGTACCTAGGAAAGATAGCTAAGAACATGAGCACAGGAGATCGTTGTCTGAGTATCTGAAAACTCCTAGTGAGGAGGTGGGTGGTGCCTTAGATTGAAAGGAAATAATGTTGACTCCATAGCCTGATCCATTTAAGCTTGGAGAGAATACTCCAGAGAATTTATTGCAGGTTACAATCCTCCATTCTTGAGAGGATTGACTAGACCAGCTCTTAGATCTTTTTTTCATCTCTAAATTTTTATCATTAGATAGTTAGTTGATTCCGGTGATGTTCTTGCCTAAGGCTAAATCTTCAAATAAAAAGCTTTCTAAAGATAAATGTGGCTAGTTCATCTGCATATTCATTTTGAGAAGCACATATAAATAGAGACTTATCCTGATAGTGTTTGCTGCTCTGACACTATCACTGGAGTAATAGGAATACAAATATTATCTTAAAATATAAATTTAAAAATCAGAAATTAAAAGGTGCTAAAGATCCCAAAGGTCTAATTACATTAGATATTGGCACATTCCTCCCATTTATTTAACATAGATATCTACTGCCTTTGCCTTTTTTTCACAGTTTCTGGTAACACAGTGTATAAATTACTCCTTTCTGTGAGTGTGAGAAGTACAAATATAGCATACTGTATATCACTATATTATGGTCTATAGCAACATGTTTACAATGGTCAAAAAAAGTTACATTTCACTTTTTGTGTCTTAGACAGTTTGCACTGTGTTTTAAAGATGGTTGCATCTTTCTACTGAAGTCAATGAATTATGTTGGTACTATTGCAAAATCAAGATCTCTATGAATGCCTGTAGAAGGTTACAATTACTAAGTATCAAATAATATATAAATTATTGTCTTTGAGTAGACACTGACAGAATAACAGACCACGTTACTTTCAGAGGGATCTGTCCTGGTTTCATCCCTAACTTTCAGTTTGAACATGGCATGAATGTTCAGCCACCTTGTTCAATAAGAAAGATATAGTCCAGGCCACCAAATTCAAGCATTTTGACAGCATGATATGAGAGCTGATTTGGCGTCTCTGAGCTATTCTCTATATCTTATTGGCACCATCACTGCTGTGCACCATTTATAGTTTTATATATATATATATATATATACATATCTATATTTATATCTTTATCTGTCTATATTTATACACACATATACATATGCACATATATATGTAAAAAATATATACTATATGCAATATATATGATATTTTATCTACAATAGAGATTGAACTACCTAGAGAGAGTTTACTGTAGTGCAGAATTCCTTTGTATCATTGTATGCTTAATTTGAGAAAAAAAAAAGACCTTTCAAAAATAATAGAAATTATATGCTTTTTTAAAAAGGAAATAAAAGGGGAAAAAAGAGCTGTCAATACTAAATCACAGAATCACAGTATCAGAAGGAAATCCAAATTGGAAGGAATTGAATTGGAAGGAGATCCTAATTTAACTTTTTTTTACTTATAATTTCCAATAGTAACTAGTCATGACAAAGTCAGTAGGTTATATGTTTTCTCATACAGCTTTTCTTGCTCAAATACTGCCATGCCATTTCATGATGCCAGCTTTATCCTGGTGGGTATTAAATGTCACAAAAGGTTGGTGCAAGTGTAGGTATAGCCTTCGCAGGATTTGTCTCTTGCAGTCTCTCCACATTCCCTTCCTTGTTTTCCCTCTCAAATACTCTGTGCTTGCTGTCTTTTCCTCCATGCCAGTGCAGAGGATGATTTTGCTGCCAGAAGTAAACACAGAGGGCAAATACATATCTGCTGCTCTTGAGGTGAGAGGTTTGCTGTCCTTTGGGGTAACTGAGAAGATCTTTCTACTGTGGGGACATCAGTGTTAGAAATCAACCTTTACAAACCAGAATATTGTCTGACATTTTGACTTTTGTTGTCCCCAGTGATGGTTAACAGAATTAATTTGTATTTGCCCTGATTTAAAATGAGAAGAGAATCAAAAGATTTTTTTTCTCCCCTCAGGTTTACCAGCCCTGTTTTGTTAATAACAATAATAATAATCTATCATGAACTTTTGCAGTATTTAAATGAAGATTGAAGTTGTAAAGTTTGTTTTCTAGGGCCAACCTAACAAATATGGTAGGGGATTATGGAACTAAGATTGTCAAAAAATAGCTCCATATATATTATGTACATCCAGTTTCTCTTGTTGGTTCACTCTACCAAACAGCAGGAAAGGATATATAGGGCATGTACTTACAGAGAAAAAATTGTGCAATGATTAATAGAATTAGAGCCTCTTCAGCCAGTCAGAATGTGACGCACTGCAAAGCTAAGGATAGACTTTATACAGCAATTGAATGTATCCGCACAGCAATTTACAATAAGAAGTTTTATTATAATTTTGCTGTAAAGACTCATTCTACAATGTACTTCTGAAATTTATTTTTCATAATCTAGGTTAAAGCTCCAGATAAATTTGTACTTAATATCATGGATTTGGATAGAAATGCATTATTATAACAAAGTTTGTAGAGTTTTGGAACTGCTTTTCCAAAATGCTAAGGTCTGAAACTTAGTAAGTAAAGAAAAAGGTTTTTTTTTCTTTGAGTAAATTTAACAAAATGATATGATTTGTGGTTTTGCTACATGATTTTTCTTCAAGATAGGTATAAAATATGTGCATAAATTAGTAATAAATCTTTCTGTACAATAAGTTGCAACAGATTATAGATAGATAAACTATATTTTAATTAATATTTTACAAAACAAACAATTTAGTCTTTTTCCCAAAAGCAAAAAGTTTATTGAAGGAAATAACATCAAATTTCCCTTTATCAGTTAAGAATATAGGAAGAATTCTAATACCTTTTTAAACTTGTTCTTGTATGTTAATTGCCATTTAAAATATTCTATAAAATATAAATTTCAAGTAGTGAAATATTAATGAAATAAAATATAAAATTACGGAGTATTCTAAAATATCAAAATATGACCTGTTGATCTTAACATATAAATCAGGAATAAAAAAGACCTCTTTTCCTATTTGAAGGTATTTGAAGTAATAATAGATAAAAGATATTTGAAGTAATACAGCAACCTTACAAAATATTTAGCATGGATATAGGTGTATGTGAGGAATTATATGTGCAGTCTCATATATTTACATTAATGTATGAGATGTGTAGGTATACATAGATGGAGAGAAGGCACTTCATATATCAAATTCTTCATAAATGTTTAATAATAATAAAATAAGGTACACTTGATTGTGAAGCTTACTACTTGGAGGTTTTTATTATTTTTTTAAGCAGGGTAATCTCTCAGCTCTGTTTTTCAGAAGACCTTGAGAGATGACCTTCCTTCTCCAAAATTATATATCTTTTTAAAAGTAATTTTTTATATATTAATAAAACTTGAGGGAATTATTGTTATTTCATAATATTTTTTGTTTTAATTTGAAATTCTCCATGAAAGACCTAAATGTACATATTTTCACTGGAAATTCATAGTTTGCCATCAGCTTGCATCAAAAATGGGCACAGCTGAGTTGCTACTGCAGGTATCTAACTTGGAGTTTATTAATACATGAATAATTAAGGAATGTTCAGCATTGCATACGAGTAAGGTGTTTAGCATGCTTTAACTAGTGAACATCTGCTATGCTATTTTGCCAAATAAGTCTTCTGTTTAGACATGGCCTTAAATCACAGATGTGCTCAAGAGTTCTGCTTAGGAACCAGTTTGGATCTTGGTCTGATTTTATGCTTTATCATTCTGAGTACTGGCAACTGTTTTTTTTTTTTTTTTTCTATGTTAGCTGCACATTTTGGTGACAACTTTCTCTTCAGTGAAGGGAGAGTGCTATAGCAATTTGACAGCTTGCACTATGATGGCATTAGACAAGTAAAGGAGGTGAAAGCGGGGCAATTTGGAAAACAAAATAAATTTGAATCAATTGCACACAAACTTTTTAACTTATTTTGAGAAGTCAGCTGATTTCAATAACTAAGGGACATTTCAAGGTGTCTTTGACTTTTGGATTAAGAGCTTCTAGATGCAAAGTTTCAATATATTATTTAAGATAACTATGGAAATCTAAATATTCATACTTGTAGTCCTAATATTTTGGTATAGGAGAAGGAGTCGTCCAACTTAATGCAAAATTAGGAAGCCTTAGGGTAGGTGTTCTTCAGTTCAAGTATTCCCAGAAAGCAGAACTCCTGATCTGCTTTGGCAGTTAACTGCTAATTAAATAGATCATCTTCAGTAAGTTTCAAACACGCAAAAGTTTGCGGATGCCTAACTTGTATGTTAATGTCTCACCCAATCAAAAACTTTATTAAAATTTGTCAAATCTTCTTATCCTGAAATTCATTCCAGAGAAGTCTGGAGATCTTTTGAATAAAACCAATAAATATTAGATAAATGCCCATTTAGAAAGCAAAGGATTCTCCTGCACATATTAGTTCAGTTGAAGATAAAATTAAATTCAAATGTTTATCTGCAATAACTATTAGAAAGGCCATCTGCTTTTGAAAAGCCTAGATATTATTAATTTTAGAAAACTATGATAAATAAATGGAACGAATCTACACAGAATAATTATTTTCCAAAGAATTTCAGCAAATTTATTGAAGAAGACAAGGAAAGCAATCTGAAATTTTACTCTAAAACATGGCTGACCTCCAGGCAACTGGGAAAATGGTTTTGTACTTCTAACCTACAGTGGTGGTCTCCAGGACTATAAACTGTTGTGATCATCTTTTCAGTAAGGATCACAACTGAAACTGGATTTCAGGATGAGGGTGACAACTGGATCAGTAAGTTATATATAACCAAGAAAGTAAGTGCTGAGTCTCCCTGGCACTGGGGTCAAGCACTGAGTTCAGGAGACCTTCATAAAAAGCCTATGTCAGTATAATCCTTACGATGAGTTTATCCAGGGAATTCAGCTTCAAAAACAAGAATCAGAAAGACATTTTCATAAGGAAAGAATCAGTCTGGGGTGCATTAGACTACTTTTCTCCTAAATTTGAGCATTTAATACCAGTCCCATTTTGATGTGTTTTAATTAAATCTTGATGGACTCAACTGAGAATTTTACATCTTTGTAAGCAAATTCTGGAATTAAGTAAAAATAAATGCTTTATACTTTTTAAAATGGGTTCTCTCTTTCTCTCTCTGTTTCTCCCTCTCTCTCTCTTTCTTGCTTTTTCTGTCTGTCTATAAACTTTAACTAAAGCTCTGTAATGAAGAGAAAAGAACCCAGCCAAATGTAGTGTGCAGAGGTTAGATAGAGCAACTGAAGTTCTCAAAACTTTAATGCTTTGGCCAGGTTAATTCCTGCCCTGCCCTTCTCCCCTCAGGACCAAGCAAAGATATGAACTTGCAAAAAGAGAAGTGCCTTTTGTGACATGGTGATTTTAATTTTAACAGAAACTGAGACTGTTCAGCATCATGTAGTAGACACTCAGCAGCTGAAAGACCATAACTTCCTTCCTGAAATACAAGGAAAGAACAATAAAGTCAAATCTCAAGACAGAGTAGATGTGCCCTCAAGAAAATTTCTTTTCTGACTCAAACCTAGAAATAAGTGCAATGTCACATAGGACGTCAGGAATTTCTGACAGAACAATCTGCAGATAAAACTTGGCTGCTCCTTTCTGAGCTTTAATACCAATCTCCACCAATCCAGAGTAGATTGGGAAAATAGTAGGTGGGAGCTTTTTAGTTGACTGCCCTCAGTGGAGCTGGGGTACACTTCCACCTTCCATCCAAGAATCTCAGTCCTCTGATGGGGCACCTAGAAGATTCATATGAGTATAAGCAAATACTACACAGTGGCAATCAGTCAGCTCTGTGACTGGATGGTCAAACCTCCCGTCAGTCTGGGAGAGCACAGATGGTGCCTTCCTCACGTAGGCAGAAAGTGGGGGTTGTTTTATAACTGAGTCAAATTTAAAATTCCTTGTCTTTTCTTGGTGCTGAACCCTTTATCCTAAGCACTGCACAGAGATAAAAACTATTTTTATATACTGGACTACACCCTTGCCCTAGTAAGAAGGACATACTCTTAAGTTTTAGTTTATTAAATGCAATATGAAAATAACCAAAGAATTCTACTTTGCATTTATGATTACTATTATACACAAATTCAGTATGTCAAAAAAATGACCCTGGACATATATTAGATGTCAAGATTTGTATTTGAACTGCCCTTTGTAAATATTTTGATAGTTTACCAGTGAGCAATGAAGTAATTTCTTTTCTCCTAACTGTAAAATGTGCTGTGTGAATATCTAAATTCTTGCAATATTGATAATAAAACAGTCAAGCACAGAACCTAAATGCTGAGCTGCAGGACATCAGAACAGATACCCTGGATATTTGCTCTGTGTGCTCCTATCCTTCATTTTACTGAATGACTCTTCTTTTCACTGGGGACAAGCACTGTATTTTGGTTGAATGAGATCAGAAGAGAAAATGTACTAATTTTAGATGAAAATCAAAATAGTATTTGAAGGAGGTTGTATTTTTGAATAGTTAACAGAAAAATACTGCAACATACAATATGAAAATAAATGCCAGTGAATATGATATTGTCAACCTGTCAGTGATGTAACAGTTGTTTGAAACTAGAAGCAAGTAGGAACATTTTAAGAATGTAAATTACATCTCTAAAGTAATAACAATCAAAAAGGAATACTTGATAATTGCAGTTCTTTTTTTTTTCACTAAGCATGAAATGTGTGGAACATAATGTGGCAAAAATCTCCACACAGATAATTGACATGAGTTTGTTTTTTCCTGTCTGTTTCTCAATCCCCTTATAATCTGATTGTTTTCCCTATGTACCTGGAAAATAGTCTAAGGCCAAAGACAGTGCATATGCTTCAGTGTTGACTTTTAGAACTTCACGCAAAGCCTCCAATTTTGGATTAGAATGTCATTTATTTCCTCACTTTCTCAAAGACTTTTTCACTCATTTTGGGTTAGATTGTGACATGGACTTTTAATTAGAACTTCCCACTGACTCTAATAGGAGTTTCTGCGCAAAAAACTGTTGCCTAGTGGGGGATCACTGTGAGATTCCTACAGAAGAAAGAATCTGTTCTCTCATAAAGTAGTATATTGATAGAGTGGTAACCATATGAAAGTTGGAAAATGAAAGAAGAATTTATACCAAATGATAGGCAGAAATAGAAGTTAAGGGTGATATTTTGGCTTTTGGGTCTTCTTTAGGCCAAAAGTGAAAAACTTTTATTTTTCTACTTCTTCAGCTGGAGAAAAGCCTCAAAGACAGAGCATTGTCCTTAATCTTGCTCTGTACTTTAGCATATGTTTTAAAAAGTACTTTTTCTTAAGTAAACTGGCTCTAAGAACTATACACCCAGACTTGCTCTAAATTTACTATTTTGCCCTGGGGTACTGCTGGTGAGTAATTAAGACTGTTACTGACTTTACTAAGCCCAATTATAGGCCTAAACCTTCCCCTAAAAGTCACTGTCTAAATATTTCCCTAGTGATAGTGTCTCATGCAGAGGGCCTGTTTCAGCCATCCTGACTTTCATGGTATGATATTATGTGTGCATGGAATTTAACTGAGGTTAGAGGGCCAAATTTCAATCTCATGTGTACAAGGCGTACATCTTGAGTAAAGCTATTAAGGTCAGAGGAGTTACTTTAGATTTACAGCAGTGTAAGTAAAATCTTATAGAGTATATTCGCACAAGATATTTTACGCTCGTAAAGGTTACATGCTTAGGCACCTAAGTTTTCTCTTAAAGATAAAAATTTTGGCTCTCATGTCCCATATTATATGCCTATCTATTTTAGACATTCCTATAAGTTAGTGGTTTATAATTCATATGTAAATGTAAACACTTTAAAATAATATGTCTTTGAATCTGAGGAGATATTATATGGAGGGGAATAAAAATATTAGCTTTTTTCCCCAGGTTAGGGGAAGTAGAGGATACATGTTGCTAATTCCCTCAAAATAAAGTGAGGGAATCACACTGACTTTGTAAGGGTATATGCTGCCTCCAGAAGATACCAAATTTTATTTTTTAGAGCTCTAGTAATGGCCAAAAAAAAAAATACTTGGCACATTTACCACATGATCTATTCACAATATTGAACAAACTTTAACTAATGCACCAATACAATCTATGATTTGACATGACGTTTTTCCACTTAGTTTAGCTATGTCTTTAGATTTAAAAAAAAAAAATATATATATATATATATATACACACAGTATATGCCATTGAACAAAAATTGAGAAAAAAAACACAGCTATGAATGTTTCCATGACAAAAAATATACAGAATGTAGTATGGAAGGCAAGATAAGGAGGGACACAGTGTCTTAGGAGTATTCTACTTCCTCCTAGGCCTTATTTGTTTCAGTTAGGTTGACTGGAAATCTTTTTGTTGCTGTGCTAAAAGAAGCCAAAATTTTAATTGAGCATAATGTTTTACAGAAAAAAAAAAAAAGACTAAACAAAAAAGCCCACCAACACACCTGGAAAGTATAGAAGTGACCACTTTGAAAGTAGGAGGGAAAATATTTCAATAGATAAAGAAATCCAGAGAAAAATGAGGATATTTAAAATCCCCAAATACAACTGTATTATAAATTTTGAGATAACCAAAAATCTTGCACAGGGAAGAGTGTCACTGGTATGGGCGTGAAGCTTTCAGTGAGTTTACATAGAAAACATAAGGGAGGCACCCAGAAAATGCTCTGGTAGGTAAAAGTGTAAACTAACTCAATTAGCAATGAACAGGGGTTACACAATGGTAATGTAAATGTAGCTGAGATTCAGAGCTGTTTTTCAAGCAGAGTTATTAGAATTTCAGGTTTTGGAATGAATATTCTTAAACAAAAGAAATTGAGGAAAACACAGCATATTTATCTATTGAATGCACTAGGGACTAAAAGTACTGGTGTTTTTTGAAATGTCTCTTAAACTACAACTAAGCTATGTTTAAGTATCGTCAGCTATATAAAATACATTTTTCATTGTTTTTGCATTGATTTTTTATTATTTACTTATAAAAAACCAGCAATTTTTTTCATATAATCACTCTTAGTTAAAGTATGACATACTTTTGTGTCTTTTCTGATACTAAAATTTTACATATAGATACTAATTGTTTTGGAATGAACTGCAACTCATACTCCTTACCATTCAGTATTTCAACATAGTATTTCTTGTTTCATTTTTATATTGCATTAAATGTAAAACCTGTCAATTCTGCTTGTCCATTCATGTCTTAAAGTAACCTGCTAGCACACAAGCTCTAAAGCAGTGTCATATTCATTTCTCTAGTACTGGGGCTTTAACTCCTGCTTTAAGCAACCTCGTTCAAATACCTGTGTATAGTTGCAAAAGTGAAACATTCATAGGTGTTATGTAATAAGTCCTGCCATAGAAAGCAAGGCAGACTGCATTTAACAAATGGGATAATTATCAAAACCCGAAAGGAATATTTGAAACCAAATGAGAGGAAGTGGTCTTTCTTGAGTTAAGCTGTGTGACTGATGTGTAGAGGTCACTGCCAAAAGCAGTGATGAGGATGGACCCTCCAGAAGAGAATTAGGTATTTTATGACAACTCAAGTAGCCACAGTTATGTCATATGAGAAGTCAACTGCATACAGGTAAATAGTCAACAAATAAAACAACAAAACATTTCCTCTGGACTGGTAACTTCATCATGGACCATTTCTATTTGTAAATTATTTTTCTTCAATATAGATATTGCTGGCCAGCAGGAGAGTCTGGTCAATCTGATCCAGGCTATCAATTCCAATTCTTTTTTCTACTGGATACCTAATTCTCACAAATTAATGGAAATTGTATGTGGCACAAAAGTGATTACAAATTGATTAGTATCGTGATTAAAGGTTTTGTAAGAAAAAAAAACCTCACCTAAAACCAAAATCCTTAGAGAAATTGTATTCTTGTATAGAAAATAAACCAAGGTGGTCCTTCAGATCTAGAAACTGAAGATATTTTGAATTTGGTAATTTTACAGGACATCAATAATGTTATAAAATTAGTGCTACAGTGTGTTAAATCGCAGAAAATATGATTGAAACAAGGCTTCCTTAAGATAGTTTCAAGGCATTCTTTCTTTGATATGGCTATTTATTAGATAAAATTCTCCATTTAAATTTAAAAATGAAGCTTTCTTTTTATCTGTAAGTGTACTGTAAAAGCATAAAGCCCCTTATTCTGTAAAATCCAGTGTAAGCTCTGCATTTGTAGTCCTTTTCTGCAAAATTTTATCCACTCTCTTTTGAGAGGAAGACTCCTGCAAGTCCTTTGAGTGTATTTTCTTTTACTATTCTGGTTTCTTTTCTGTCTGATTTTCATATAGCTTTTTTCTTTATGTCTTCCAATATGTATTTTTTTCCTCTTCCCAAGTCTCAGAGGTCTTCTTCCTCTTTCTTCCATACACCCTTTGAGTTTTGTACCCTCATCATTCAAGTATGGTGGACGATCTTTCTCTTAAGTCAGTGAAGTAACTCTGTGTCTAGATTGCTTGTGCTGTGAGGTCATATGGTTATCTCTCACACCAGCCAACTATTCCAAATTGGTTTAGTACCTTAAAAAACAAATTGGCGTAAATAAGAGAAAATCCTCCTCTTTTTTTCATGTGAATGGGAAAACCTGTATATGGCTGGAATCATTACTTAAGGACTTTTACCCATTGTGAGGAGGATCACAGGACGAAAATTAGAGTGCATTTTATGTAGCCTTAACCATCATAGAAGCAGTAAAAGGCAAGGTGAATTTACAACCCTGCATAGTATAAAACATCACAAGATCACCTTCATGTGTGCATATGCATACTGAAACTACAGAATATGGAAATTTTAAAGATGGACTAAATAATTTCAGCTCTATTCAGTCCAATTTCAGTAAAAAGACATGTATACTAAAGTTTTCCTAATCAAATCTGCTTATGTACAAATATACATATTAATAAAACATTATTGCCATCTCATCACTGGCTTTAGGATGCCATTTATTGCTTTTCCTTAGTTAGACTTAAATTATAAGGTCATATCTGAGAAAAAACTGGTCTCATTTTAAAAACCAGGAAGCATTATTCTCATTACTGTTTCCCATTCATTAAGAATTTTTTTTTTTAAATTTGGGTTATCTGCATTATGTGCTAAATAAAAATAAAAATAAAAATAAAATAAAAATAATATAAAAATAAAAATAAAAATAAAATTAATAAAAGTGTCTGTTGAGGATCTCAGACCTCTGACACAGCACACAGTCAGATACAAAGTGTCTATAACCAGAAATCACAGTGATTAGATGAACCAAATCCTTTTCTAGCAGTCCCAAGGTCCTGCTCAGGCTTAGTGTCACGCCAATGGTTTGCTGAGATGTTAAAATATTATATTTTCTACTTTTTTGCCCTTTCACAGAATAGAGAAGAGAAAAGGTGAAATTAAAAGTCCTTAAAATTTAAAAGGAAATCTGTTAACCTTATATTACCTACATTCATACTACCCTTTCTTGACCAAAATACCTAATTCCATTTTGTTTAGAATGTTGAGAAACAGTGTTTGGTCAGTGTCAAAAGGTTCAGGAAGAGTGTCTGAAACGTGCTTGTCCACAAAGGCCAAGTCAGCCTCAATATCAGCCAAAAACCTTTTAGGCTGCTATATAATTTTTCTCTAAGGCGAGATGTTCCTCTGAAGCATTATCACTCACATGGAAAGAGATGGAGAGAGACAAAAAATGTTGCACTAGAATATATAATTCACCATCTTTAAACTGCTCTGGCTCAGTTTCTTGGCCTTTAGTTTAACTATATACATAGGAATTAGGCATTTCTTCTCTAAAAATGCATTTTAGAGACTTAGTTATATATTTTGAAATAAAAATATCAGATTCCAACAATAAAGGAATGCAAAACCAGCCTGACAGCATGTTTCTGTAATACAGTTTTGCAATACAGAGACTATTATTATAGAGCTGTACTGAGATCATGAATAATACCTTCAATGAAGGTAACAGCAATAAGAAAATCACTGTGTTAGAAACAAATGTGTAGTCTGGACCTCTGTTTTAAGTGACTGTATCTCCAACTCCTGCAGCAAGCACTATGTAGTATGTAAACATATGATCAATGAGGGGAAAAAATAATGGATACGAAATCAAATACAACAAATCAGGTGTTGAAATGTTATCTGCAAAATTCAAATTAAGGGAAGGAGTTGAAGATGGAATACAGTGGCTATGGAAATGATCTAAACTTGTCCTATTAAATACAAATTGTCAGATACTGCTTTCAGGTACATACAAAGAGCAGTGTTACACTGGGAATAAAGCTGCACCCACTTTCAAGGAAAACCCCTGAAAATTTCTTTGTGGTATTTTTCCAAATACATGTGTAAGCAAAGCTTAGTACAAAGGGGAGAGCAGGATGAATAGTAGATATGGTGTGTCATTGTGAGGTTTTCTGGTCATAACTGCAATCAGGCTCTTGCACAGTTTCCTTTTTTAGCCCTCAGTATTGTTCATAACTCTTCTCTACTTGTGCCCTTGTCACCTTAAGAGCAGGCATGGGGCCAAATGAGTGTTACTTGACTTTTCTTACAATATTCTCAGGTAGAGTGTTTTCAAAATAAAAACCTAACACTGAAGAACAAGGTGATAATAGTTCTGTGTAACCACTTCTTTGCTCCTACAATACTATAGGGTTTTACTTTTGGAAGGTGGAAGGAAGAGTGCAACCTTCTTTTCATAGATCAGAAAAGTGACAGTTACAAAACGCAGCACAGCAGTGTTGCTTTTTTGCACTTTTTACTTTTCTGTTTGAGGATTCTGGTTGCAAACCTACCGATCCAGGGATGACATTAATTTAATTGCTGGACTTCATACCAAGACTTGTTAGTTGTTTCATTTTGTATCACAGGACCTATTATTTCAATTGGAGTTTTTAGCACAATAATATTTTGAATATATTTTTCATAGTATTGTGTGAGTAACTAATTGTCAAAATTATGCAGAAAGTACTCAAGATGAAAAAATATGTGATAATGAATAGATAAGGTTTTATTAGGGCTTCTTCACAGTAATTTTCTGAAAAACAGTACTATGCTCAGATAAAGTTAGTGCAGTGGATAATTCTCTGGCATCTAACTGTATTTTCATGTGAATACTTTATATTTTAATTCAATATTTGTGTTGTATAACACGCAATGTTGCCTTGCTTGTTATGTTACCTATATTATTTAATGAAATTTCATGTTTCTTATTTCATGAAAGTAGGAGTTTTCAATACAGATGTGTATTTTGCTCTGGACTAGGACATCTGCATAACACATATTTGCGAGAGCACCAACACCAGCATTTTTGGTTCTTCTGTTTCTGTCGAGGTAGCAAAGACTTACCTATCTCCATTTTCACAGGCCACACAAACATTGGTGGAACAAGGGGTTTTTTCTTAAAATAGTGTTTGTGATTTCTTAATGCTGCTCTATTGCTTTGGCTCTATTCAGTTCCACAGAAATAAAGCATGGTGAAGACCTGATAGGTCACCTAATGTTTTTCTATACCACTGAGGGATTGTTCCTTGAAGTGCTTTGTCTTGAAAAGAACAGGAGCCCACTACTGCCCCTGGGAAATTTTTCAACAGTATAGTAGAATTAACGTTCTTCATCTTACATTTGATTTTTCTTCATTTCATTCAGATACTTCAATGAAAATAATCTGACGAACAGATTGTATCATTTTTCCAGACACATTCCCAAACACTTGGGACCTAATTCTACAGTCACTACTAATGTACAGTGATGAAAAGTTAGTCTCCAAACACAATTCTGCAAGATGCTGGGGACACCCTGTGAAGTTTTGCATGTCTCAAATTCATCAGCTTGTGGTTGAATTCAAGGCTTTTTTGCCTTTGTATTGCCTTTGTATTGTTCTTGATAACATGGTTCTACCTTATTTGTCCTAGACACTTGGCTTTCTTCTGTCCTCTCTTTTTTGCTAATGATGTTACCCGTGGTGCCCTGGCCACCTTCCTCTGTATCATTTTGTCTCCTCCTCTCCATTCACATCCTCAGCAAACTGAATTAAGAAATACTCACCCTCTGCTTAGCAGGACTCCAGGGGAATTCCAGGTTTTGACATCAAAATTAAAGTAATGTGTGTGTGATGTTGTTAAACATTTGTTAGTATATTTATTTTGCAAGTTATAAATATTGAAATAATCAACCGTAAGGCAAGGTTGCTTTTGCTAAATAACTGAGGTTATTTAATTTTTGCTATGAGGTTTGCCATCACTGCTCTCATTTGATTCTGTTGTCAGACTTGTGATGAGATTGTAGCAAAAGTAAATTTCTTTGCGAAAAAAAATTATATTTGCTTTGGAAGTACAATGCCTAAGAAAGTTTTTAAAAGTTTTAAAAAGTTTAAGAACATTAAAAGTGCTTTAAAAGTTAGAATTTTTAATGCAAAAATTTAATGCCTAAAATTTTAAATGTTTTAAGAATTTTTAATGCCTATCAAAGATAAAAAGTCAAAGAAAAATTTTGCATTTTTAGCAGTAAAACAGTTTAGTAATAGTAGTAGTAGCAGTTGGATCATGAAATTCCAATAGAGAAAAAAATCTGCAATTTTCAATAGGCTTCCTACTCCAACATCAAATATAGCTTGGGCTTCACGTAAATTTGCTTTTTGTTCTACAGCTGTTATTTGTACAACAGAATTCTCCTGTGTCCTTAGCCTACAAAATAAATGTGAAAAAAATATACTTCTCCATAATTTATTTGAAATGAAACCAAAGTATTCTTTAAAATATTTAATTGTTTATAATCTTGTGATTTGACACTTTTGGCAAATCTTACCACCCATAAATCAGTCTCCAACAAAATCATGATTTCTTGAAAATGATCTTGGAAAAATCCTGCAACTTAATGCCTTTATTACTTGTCTTTCTCTTTTCTTGGAGCTACGGAAAATTTATATCAAATCTTTCTTCTATGAATTTATTTTTAGGTGCAATGATATCCTTGTGTATGCAACAGAAATACTTTCTTGCTGTCATTCTTAGTTACCTAACTGTAATTATACAAACTCTTGATTGAGAAGGTGATGTTTTATCCCTCCATTTATTGACACGACTTATTTGAAAAGTGAGAATCATAACCACAAGGAAAC
Organism: Argya squamiceps; assembly: GCA_037834095.1. NCBI lineage: Eukaryota > Metazoa > Chordata > Aves > Passeriformes > Leiothrichidae > Argya > Argya squamiceps. Next base: position 463,535 of record JBBMKD010000115.1, on the reverse strand, counting down.
CGCTGTGTGTACACTTGCTCCCACACATCTACCAATTGCCGGATAACAATTATATATTCTGATTTTCTTCACATATGTTCTTGATTGTGTTTCTTCACCTACTGATCCTACTACTGGGCTACATCCAATCACTGTTTCTTGTGGAAATGGGTCTATCCATAGTTCACGCCCTTCACACGGGATTTCATTGTTCAACACTGAGCATTTGCTCTGTTCCAGACTGTTGCATCACACCTCAGAAAGAGCCAGTCTTTCACTTTATCTAATTAAACATTGATTGATTTTTTTGCTTGAGTCCAGAGAACGGGTCAGAATAGGGCCTGATTTGCCCCCTCAGGGATCGTGTGAACAATTGCAAAATCCATGCCTGCATTTGCAGTGGACCCTGTCCTGGGAAAATTTGACTTAGAATGTATTCCCATGAAATGAAAATTTGAATTTTAAGCTTAGAATTCATGAAGTACCAGACAAATAGGAAAAACTGTTGGTATTCTTACATTATGGTGACTTTCATAAAATTCATTATTATGTTTGGAGTTTTTTTAACCGAGTGCTAGGATCTGGATTTTGTTCTGAACAAAGACATTTGCTCTGAACAGTTTCTGGTAAGGCTGTGCAACTGACTTCTCACCTAAATGTTTAATACCCACTTATGCAGAAGTATGCCAGCTGCTGATGCCTGAAAACTACTGCTGGTATCATCTATCTCTTATCTTAGCCACTGACATGGCTCAGCTTTACTTACTTTGTAAAATATGAGCACTCTGCTTGACTGCAGATAAGTACACATCCTTGTATCACTAAACACCACTTTCTCCAGCCTAGTGCTTATAACTTTTTATTCTGATTTCCTTAGTACAGTCTGTGCTTTTACAGGATCTTCTGAGTATATTATAAACTTTTCCCATAGATTCTTTTATTTTACTGGTTTTTTTGCAGGTTTGCAATATTTTGCTACTGATGACATACAGTAACAAACACACATTTGATGAGAATTTTGGTATCTTTCATTCTACACAGAAGAGATACAGTACTTCTGAAGCCTGGGATTGAATGATCTGTATCTTTGGTTCTGTGGGAAACCAAAGATAGCAGAGTTTGAGTTTGGGTTTTTTCACCCTGTCAAATTTCATGGAATATCTTGCTTCAGCTTTCTTGTCCAATGTCATTCATTTTTCCAGAAATGATAAGCACTTATTAGTGCTGGAAAATAAATGGAAAAACACTTGTATAAACCAGATTTTCAAGTATTAATATATTAATGCTTGGGGTTTTTTTCCTTATACCAATTATATATGCTTAGTGTCATTTTGCTGTTTATATTACAGTAGAGATTATAGCAAAAAAAAGTAAGATCAGTCATCTTACTAGGAGTTTATTTTCAGGTGTTTTTTCTTCTTGTGTTTTCAGAATAAGCAGGCAAATGGCACAGCTGCTTGAGGGGATTGCTTAGAAGAGTGTTTGCAGTGTCATCTTGAAAATACATTTTGGAAAATCGGAATGAAAAAGAGGGATGCTTTGACACAAAACCTTGGAGGAAGAACAAAAAATATTTAAAACGAGAGTCAACATCAATAACTCAATGAAATTGCTGGAAGGCATTGTTTTGCTAGTAAAAGTCTAGTGCTTTTAGGGCAGGAAACCATTTCCTCACATAGGCGCTGCCCACAGCACTCTGTAATAGTGGTGGTGGACTAATTGCTGTACCACTAACACCTGTCAGCATCACCTGGAAATGGTGAGCTCAGGTGCCTGAAATTACACCTGGGGAGATGGAGAGGTGTAGGTGGGTATAATTAATAAGAGCAAATTTAGGATGCACCGAGCCATGGAGTGCGGGGGGGGGGGGGGTGGGGAAGGGGGGGAAGGGGACTGTTCTTGGCAGGAGATGTGTGGTGAGTGATAGCCAGATCTCCTGGGTAACAGGGCTCACCAGGAGCTGGGCTGCTGCAAGGCAGCAGAGATGTGAGCAGGAGAAGGGTGCTCAGCAAAGGCCTGAGGCTGCTGTCAGAGCAAGAACAAGCTCTGAAGGAGACTCAGAATCTGCAGCAGCAGCAGCAGGGTGCTGACCTCCTGGAGGATGCTTAAGGGGCCTTTGCCCAGGGGATGGAGACATGAGTCATGTAACTCTCTCTTGAACTTGTTGGTAATGGAATGATAATTTTTTAAGCAGCCTGGAGAGGGCACATTTAATGCCTCCACTGAAATGGGGAAGTTGTTTCCTTTGGACTTGAAAATATGATGTTTATTTATTTTTTAATCAGTCTTAAAAATTACGAGCTAGCATTTCCAATAGTTGCAGCTCTAGCTTATTTACAGTTTCTGTCTCTCCAGGATCTGTGATGTGACACTTGCATCTAATATTGTTATTAAAAATAAACCTTTTTGTATGACTTCAACCAAATTCTAGAAGTTGTTCTCATATTTAGTCAAGGAGTTTTTTAAACACTTAGTTTATAAAGTCTGGCAATCTGTGGGAAAATACTGACTTGACCAAACTGTGTTTTCAGAAGTTTGAAGTTGTAGCAAGAGTTTAATTTTTCAAGAAATTGGTTCTCATACTCAATGGAAAAATCATCACAAGTTTAACTTTCTTCACTCAATTCATATCAGGAGCATCACATAAGCATGGTATAAGAAGTTAGCAATCCCTTAAATGCTGTCAGTAAGTGAAATGAGCCTTTTTGTGTGTCTCTTTCATGAGAGAAATTGTAGTGTTTTGGAACCTAGCATATACCAAATTAATGTGTGTGTGTATGTATATATATATTAACATGTGTATGTATAAACATTACACTTACATATAGAAACATATAAAAGGGTAGATTTGACACTTAATTGTCTGTATCTGTTGATCTACTGAATGGACCCAATTTTCTTTCCTCTCTTTCTCTCCCTCTGCCCCACCACTTCCTCCACCATACCTTTTTATTTTTGACAGTGAGAATGAACCCAAATCACCCTGTTTTCTTGGCTGTATGGCTTAATTAATTGAGCAAAAGACTAGGAATAGGATCATGTGAATTAGTGAAAAAAAAAAAGGAAGGACCAACAGCAATAGTGTTGAAACAAAATTAAATTCTGTTCCTTCTTGTGCATCAAAAACATGTCACTTTCCATTTTGCAAGCGTTTATGTATTCAAGAATCCCCTGTAGGGTATTTAGATGGCTCACATGCATAATATTAAATGCATATATTGCAGTATTGAGGTCTTGTTTGTTAAATTCCTCTTGGAAGGTCTTTCATTCACATAGAAAATTGCTTCACTATAGACAGCCCTTACTCAAGTGTAACCCTACTGCAGCTCAGGCTGAAGAAGCAATTACTCCAATGAGATAGTAATTTATTTTCAAGAGTAGGATACTGGAGCATGCTTGTGAGGACTGCAGTCAGAAAGTGCTCTTTGTAGGATGACACACTGATAGAAATTATCTGAGGATAAGCACAAAAAAATAAGAGAATATTACATTAGTGATTTATCCCGTATTTATTTTTTTTTCAAAATTGAGTTAATTCAGAGAAAATTATGTTGAATGGTCCTTTTTCCCAACATAAAGTCTTCTGATATTATTTGAAATTATATTACTAGGAAATGAAGTAAAATGGAGTAAAGAGGTTTTTTGTGTGTTTGTTTAACAGGTTGACATGAAAGCAGAGTTGAACTGCGTTTTGTTTTAATTTCTTCCAAAGGTCCCTGTCCTGTAAACACCTTGTTTCCAACAGAGGCAGGTTCCTGTATTCCCATACTGAATCCAGGGGCCTTCTGCACAGATTCTCTTCCCTGCCACTGTGCTAATGTTCACTGGCTCAGGGCCGAGTGTACATGCTGAACCCTGCATGCATTAATCATACAAATGAACTCAAATGGGGGAGGTGACTTTATGAAACAGCTACATCAGGGATGTACAATACATTATTATTAAGGCTGTTCTGCAAACGCATCTTGCATTGCAGCCTGGCACAACCTGAAAGACAGCTAAATGGTAAGAACCTTTCATTGAATATAAAGTCAAATTAATAGGGTGAAGGATTAGAAGCTCCTAACTACATAATGCAGCCTTTGGATGTGATTCACTTTTTAGTGAAAAGACAGAAAAGCCAGAAACTAGTATGTTTCTAACATAATTAGCAAAGCACTTCTGAGAAATGTTTTCTACAAAAATGTACTATTGTATTTCATGCCATTACATATTTTAAAATCCAAAATTAATTCACTTCAGAGAATGACAGTATCTGGAGGATATATTCAGTGAATATACAGATATATCTGCATATATATAGAGTCCTTACCTATAGTATGTTTACTTATCTTTGAAATTTAAAAAAAGATATTTTACACAGTTTCATTGAATACCTTCAGGTCATGAATGGCATTGCCTTGAATGCTGGAAAATATGTACTTTCTTATATCATATGCACACTCTAAAAATCTTATTTCTTAACCCTAAATTTACTTTTATGTTTACATCTCTGTGGTTTTCTTTCCAATGCTCATCACTTGGCAACAGCGTGCAGCTAGTATTTCAGTAGTCTGCCTTCTTCTTTTATTTGTTTGATGTGCTTTGGAGTGTGTCTTGATGCAATTCTGCTTTATGTGTGTGGGATGCACACAGCTGAATTTGGAAAGGAGTTCTGGTGCCATCAGATGGATTTGCTGCTGGAGGTTGTGTTCCCACACTCCTTAACCAAAGTTGCCATCTCTTTTTCCCAGTTCCAGAGGGGCTGCTTGCAAGATTGCTGATATATTTGGCCTAGTGCTATGGACAGATAAACCTTGTGCAGACCTTTAGCTCCACTCTAATTATCTAAATATTGTGTGGCATGACCTGCTCTGTCCTGGCTACCAGAAAGTGAGAGCCAGCCATCGACCTGTATGTGATCCTTTCTGGTGAGGAAGCAATGAGATAGAGATATGTTGCAGACTGTTTCAGACCAGTCACCTATTCCTGGGCCATAGAAATGACAAAAAAAGCTGCCAAGCTCAAGATGGATTTCAGACAAAGTGGGACAGCTTCAGTGCAATCCAGATTGCTTGTATTTTTGCACTTGAAAAATAGTCTAGTCTGGACTTTTTGGTTAGATTCAAATAGTTTGGAATTTCAGCTAGTAAAATGGTAGCAAGCCAAGTACAAAAAACCCCCCACTGATTTAAACAGATGTTTTTCACTCCTGCAAAATTATTTTACATATTGCTCATGCTCTAAGCTGATGTTTTGTCTAGCAAATATTTTTCTAAAAGATTTATTGCATGAACCTCCAGTAGTAGTAATACCTATCATGCAATGCCTTGAAACAGTATACCTGTAAAAATCCTCATAGTCACCTTGGCAAAGAGTAAACTATGTTTTTTTCCCTTTTCACATCAATAGAGGCATACACAGAGGTAGAGTTTATTTATAGGTCAAGTACAAGATATTATCAGAACTAGGGTTAAAAATAGGGGGCTTCAAGTGCTTTTCATTTTCTTAGGGACTGCTTATTTCTATTTCATTTGCCCTTTTACTCTAATACAAATGAGTTCAATAAGGCAAGGATCTCAAAGAGCAAAATTTTTGTGTAGGTATTTGTGTGTCATGTTACCTGTAAAATTAGTGATTCATCTCTTGGTGGAGCAGTACACATCTGCATCAGTGTATTGTACACAGAATCAAAGAAGGGTGGTTTTGTTGTTTACAGTTAGATTTATATTTTAAAAAATGAGTAAGCTTCACAGCAAACATTTTTCTAAAGTTCTTAATAATTCTGTGTTTCAGAGCATGGCTAGTGACCCTGAGAATGGCTGAGATGTCTTTGAAATTATTCCTGGAATTAGACCAGCATGAGACCTCCTCTACCAAACTGAGGTAATTCTGTTGAAAGGCAAGAAATCCAAAGGGATATATGTCCAGCTGTCTGTGCACTGACAATGTCATCTGTGGAAAAGGTTCCACATGCCTGGGGCCAAAGGAAAGAGTCAGACTGGGTAAACCTGAGGACATCAGTCTCTTCTGAGGGATATTTGGTTGGTGAAGCCAAAAGCTTTCCTAGGTAATTTCTAGGAGCACATTTATTAACAATGCTGCCCAGACTTCTGCCATAATGAAACACCCCTTTGAAGGTTAACTGACTACTTATTTACCTAATAATAATTCAGCATCATGGCAAATACAGGAGTGGTATCACTTTTGCTTAATTTATAGAGCCTTTAAAACCTCAGTGATTCCACTACAAGAAAATGAGACAATTTGAAATGATAGTGTGGGCAGTAAAATTGTGTAGCATATTTTCTAAGCCTTCGGCAAGAAAAACCACAAATTCTTCTTTCTTTAACTCTTCACCAGAACAAGTTTTGCTTACAATTCTTTTCTATCAGGGTGGAGCTTACATAAAATGAGGTCAAAATCAGCCACACTAGGATGTACACACATAAATGAGACAAGTACAATTTGCCAAGTGATATGCATGAAAAATTATTTCCTTGCTATGGAATGATCTTTTGAAATGTTTTCTTTAAATGATATTAACTAAAAAGTGGCAGAAAATATGCCCCAGCCTGTGGTATATCTGTCTCATTCTGCTTCATCAAGGTTACATAAATTATGTATGGCCTCTTCATTATGGACAGTAGTCTGGCCATAGAAAGATATTAATTATTATGAAATATCTTTCATTAATTGTTTCTCCCTTGAGAGTATTTTAAAAATGGTTGTGTTGAAAATAGTAAATGATAAACACTGTTTATCTGTAGTGTAAAATAAAATACTGCTTCTCCTAATAATTTCAGCAAGACAAAATTGGTACCATTTTAATGTTATAGGTATATTTTGCTTCTGACACCTTTGCTGGGAGGAGGAATAACTTGTCAACATGACTGGTTTTTATGCAAGCTGAAAAGCCTGCACCTCCCCCTAAAAATCAGAGTACTCAGATTACCCTCAGAAAACAAATCAAAATGCTAAACCCAGTGCAAACAATATGCTTCATGTTCAGAAATTCCATCTACTCCAAAGGTGTGACCTGATTTCAGTGGGAAGTCTGTAAACAAGGGGTTGAAAATCTAGGTTCTTAATGGCAAAATCCTCACTCCAAAAGTACAAAGGACCAGACTGATATTAAGAAAAAGTGTGAACAAAAACGTTTTTCACAAGTTTTTCAATGTCAGTCATTTCTTTCTGTTGTCAAAACTCGTGTTTATAGAAGTTAATTCAAAGATAATAAATATCTTCTGTACTAGGAAGATTTATAGCTATTTAAATGTCTCTTTAAGGCAAAAGTTGCTGCTCCTCCTAGTAACTGTCTCAATTACACACCTGTTGCCAAGTTAAAATATGTTACAATACATATATATATACACTCTATATATACTCTATGGTTCTCTTTAAGAGTATGCACAAAATTGTGTATGTGTTCATATTCATACATATTCCCCTCTAAGTTCTAGTGGTCTCTAATTCTAGAAGTAAATGAAATGCTTATGCTGTTGAAGATATTTATTAAAACATATATTATTCTATAGTACAAGTACCACCTAATTTAAGAAATATTTTATTAATTTGAAGTTCAACAGAATGCTTAATCTCTTCAGAATTTTTAGTGCTATCTCCAATCTATGAAACCATTAATAAGATCTCAGACCGATTTTGCTGTTGTTGTTCAGCCCGGTCTTTTTCCAGATATATGTAAATCAGGTGCTTCCCTAGCAAAAGTTAAGACAATGGAAAATGTAGCTTATATAGAAAAAGGTGGAAAATGGTATTCTACAAAAATTAAGCCTCTTGGAAAGCAGCAAATACCTTAATTCAAGATATTCTTAATTAATTAATTTAAGAACCTGCTTTAAGGTGAGCACAGAAAAGCAAATTACCTTACAATTCTATGCAACAGTTTCTTCAGGAAAGTTTTGATGAGGTTTCATCTAAATTCCTGTGTAGTTTCACCCCAGTTGTTAAGGATACAGCAAGACTCACTAAGCTAGCCAATAGCATCAAGGTGCATTCCTCCTGTAAAAGGTTTGGGTATGACAAATTATATGTTCAGCTCGGCTGACTTGGATCAGTAAGGTGGATGTAGTTGATGTAGTTTCTGTTCATATATCATACTCTGAAAAAATAGAGATTTTCTTATACAGTAGAATAGGGTTTTTTATGATTTTTAGAACTCATAAAACTTATACAGTGGCAGCATTAACTGCTCTACTTTTTTGCCTCTATGGCGTGATGAATCTCAAATATTTCTTTGCAAGTTGAGCAAGACTGGGTGTCCTCATCTAGAAACTCCCCATTCCTGGTGAAGGGAGATCTGATTTTTGCTGTAGATACAAGAACTAGAGGCAGCAAATAATAAGCTCAGGCAGAAAGATTTAGGTAGAATTTAGGCTGGCTGGATCCAGGCCAGCTTAATCTCTTCTTCATTCTAGCATCTCCTCTAGATCTCCTCCTTTGACTCTGCCAGATAGGCCAATGTCTGGTGGTGAATTTGACATATGTGGAGAGCTGAACATGTTCCCAGTAAGGCTACTGGTGGTTTTGTTTTGGTGGGGTTTTGTTTGTTTGTTTGTTTGTTTGTTTGTTTTCTGAAAAGTAAGGGTCCTGAGCAAAGCCCTGTCAACGTCTTCCACTCTCTTGCCGCAATCACCACTATGACCTATCACTTGATTTTATGCTTTGAGGCTTTTTGGGTTGATTTTTTGTTGTTGTTTTTTGGGGGTTATTTTTGGGGGTTTTTTGGGGGACAGGGTGAGGGGGCTTTTTGTTTGTTTTATTAAACGCTGTGATAAAATGGGCTCCCCTGCCCAGAAAGGGCAAGATTTCAGCAACCAGGATGAAAGTTAACAGCAAAATATGTGTCAGCAGCAAATCCAAACACCTCTTTACCTACTGTTTTATATTATTGATGCTGTTCAATTTTAATTAACTGATCAGCACAAAAAGTGATAGTCTTACTGTTCATCCATGCTCTACATGTTTGTTGTTTTGCCACGATTTTACAGAAAAGGCATGTCAGGCAATGGAGCATATACGGCAAAAAATAAAAAGCCAAGCCCTTCTTGCATTAGAATCTTGGAAAACTGTCAGTTTGGAAGCTCTGCCTTAAAGTTTCACTGGAAGAGAATTGTGCAGTTGAGCTTTTGAAAGTTTAGCAGTGTGAGAACTAAAGCTTCCTTTGAAGCGATTATGATACTGTCACATAGTGTTTTTCTCAGTTACTCACTCAGCAGGGATTGATGGTGGGGCCTTCAAAGCTGTTGTATTTGAGCCAAGGCTGCAGCTTCATTTGAGCCAACAGAGTAACTAATAACCCAGGTCAGACACTTCCCTGTACGTGGGCAGTGTTTAGAGACATCACATATATTTTCCCCTCAGTGGAATTTAGGGTGGGTGGATTTCTGGGCTCTGCATCTGGAGTGGGCTTAGTAGCCCTGCAGTTCTACAAGAATCTAATCCTGTGGCAATTTTATTTGCAAAGTGGTTATTTGTTGGCTATCTGTGAAGGGAAAACCATACTGAGAAATAAAGCTATAAACTGAGCAGAATTCTTCTGAGTACCTTGGGAAAGTATCTCAGCTTAGAGACAAGATTAGAAGAAAACACCCTGGAATGATTGTTTCCTCTAAAAGGATTCCAACAATCCCTTTCTGCCAATAGGAAATGAATAATAGTGAATGAAAGTGGAAAAAAACAAATAAACTATTTATTGACAAACAAAGTACCCACACAGCACAGGAAAAAGGTAAATAAATGCTAGATATTGAAATGTCAGACCTAAACCCTGCTGCACCCCCACTTCCTAACAAATTCAATACTTGTGTGGTATAACACAACACAAAACCCAAAATGCCAGGAAAAGAAAACAACAGCAGCTTGCCACATAGTGGGTAGAAAATGGCGTGAGCATTCAGGGAAAAAACAAACAAAAACAAATATGAGATTCGAGCAGCAGTTCAGGCAAACAGATGTGAACCTGGTGACTGGTGTCGGTCCCCTCTCCACAATAGATGGAGCAGGTGGGCTTGGTGTATTTTCTCTCAGCAGCTGGGCTTTTCCTGAGGCGTGGAGCCAAAAGAGAGCAGCCCCTTACCTTTTCTGCCAGTCCCCACTGACCCCTCTCCCTCCAGTAATCCTCTCTAATCTTAGACCAAAACCAAACTGTCCAGTTGACTTTGGAAAAGACTCCAAAGGATTGCTGCTGCAGCCTCTGCAAGGGTAAAGAAGAAGCTTGTGGGTGAACAAAAAGGCCAAGTTAGCCAAGCGAAAAAAAACCAGATTGCATGGCAGCCCAGATGCCTTGGGAGTGAGGCTTCAAAAAAAAACCAAACCCAACCTGTCAAAAAGCCCAAGGCTTCTAACTCCCACAGAGATTCAGTCACATTTTTTGGGCATAAAGCAGAGGATTAGGGACTAGAGTACCATCATAAAATCACCTCAAGACAGAAAGAAAATAAAACAGTCCTTTTGTTTCTCAAATCACATCTGAATGTATTTTCCTTCCATAAATCAACGTTTTAAAGCTTGTGGTGTTTTGGGGTTTTTTCCCCTTAGATACTATATAAAAAACCCTTTGCAACAGAAGGAGTGCTATAAATGTATACATATGCATGCATGTAAATGAAAATAGGAGAGAGAACATTCTGCTTTTTAAAGGCACAGGCCAACAAGAATACCCTTAGAGAGCTCTATCTGAAGATTGCAAGGTTGGTTCTTATTTTCAGCAATGCTCTTCAGCTTTTGCTCATTCTCTGGAGTAAAACCTTTTTATTAAATAGTTAAAATTTTTTCATTGCTTATATATTCTCTTCAAGATACAGTGCAAAGTCAAAGTTGTGAGAAAATCATTCAGTCTGGATTAATTCCAAATCACTAGGTATCATGGCACCACTGTTTTTTGTTTACTGCTCAGCCACCATCAATCTGGACTGAAAAATCAGTATAAAAATGTTGAAGGCCTAGCTTGAATCCAGGCCAATATTAGGCTGCAGTTTATGCATCAGTTTAGGGGAAAAGCAGGGAAACAGACACATTTTGTGACTTAGTATAGCGAGTTGGCTTCCTGGGAGCAGCTTACCGGCTCTGCTGCTTACTCCAGGCCGCCATACCAGTTCGTGGG
>JBBMKD010000115.1:438866-452352 GCA_037834095.1 Argya squamiceps | reverse complement strand
TTGTGTTTTTTTTTTTTTTTTTTTTTTTTTTTTTTTTTTTTTTTTGTAAAAAGTAGAATAGGAATTTTTTTTGAATTTCCATAAGAGAGAAAATGCATGTATTTGATTACAACATCAACATGTGAAAATGTGTGGATCTGGATGAATGTTTGTACATATATTAAAAAAACCCAGATTTTAGCAGCTGAAACTGAAACAGTGCTTCCACTCACCACCTCCAGCAACATAAGGTGGGATGAAAGCAACTGCAATGGTGAGCCACGCAAAACTGATAGCTACTACCTCAGAGCAAGTTAGTCAGTCCAAATAGAGAATCTACCTGATGAATACGCCAAAACCAACCCTAAATAGATTTATTTTGCTGTTTTAAATCTGTTGAAAGCTTCAGAGATGACTTTGAATGCCTACAGCTGTTGCCTCCCTTCTGCATTAGAGGTTGGTGAATATTTTGCATCAATGTCAATAAATGTTTGTTCACATCTTTGAGTGATTCACTGTAGTTGTTTCACCTCTTCTGTGTTTGAATAGTCTTAGAAAGTAGTTTACTGGGGAAAACAATCACCAACAGAAAATTTTAAACAATTACTAAACGCTCATGACATGGAAATTATCATTCATTCACAACCATGAGTGTAAAAAGTCTCATTCCAAAATATTATTATCACAGCAAGAGAAAATCTTATGTTACTTATATAGCCAAATAGGGATATTGATTTTAAAATAATTATTTTAGATAAAAAGTATTAGTTATTTATTAAATAACAAAATATATCAAAAATGTCTTTGTTGTAAGTATATCAAAGATGATGGAATATAATTTGCAGAAATACTTGGTCACCATAGCAAAACAGACTTGACCTGGGGAAATTAGTTTCATTTATTACCAGTCCTGTCAGAGTACAATAAGAGAAAAAAACCAAACAAATCTTAAAAAACCTTCCCTCCAACCTTCCCCTCTTGCTACCATGGAAAGCCCATATATTCCTGCACCTGACAGTCTTCAAGGAAACTCTTCAGACCTTCATTCCTATGAAGGCAGCTGTTTTCCCTGTCTTATGGGTTTGTCCTGGAGATGGGTATGGAAAGGCAAGGTATGAATAGGTTACTTCTTGGTCTGTTTTCATCTCTAGCTTATTTTCAAAATTGTCAGCTGGGATGTGATGACTCATAACCATGTTTTCTTCAGAAATCTTCCACAGCTTATTTCTGTCAGCTTCATAAGTATCTAATGGAGGAAAAGCACCCTGCTGACATTGCCCCAGAAGTTTAGACTTCCTATACCTGCAGATTTGCCATTCTGAACAGTATATTTGTGTGAAACAGCAGCAATGCAAAAGACTGTAAGTTAAATATTTCACTATGGAGTGTGAGTTGACCTTTGAAGCTCTTTCAATGAAACCCACTCCTGCAAGATCTGTCCATAACACTTGACTTTGATATTATTTCTCCAGAGGTAAAGTGCCTAGAGTGAGATCTTGAAGGGATTCTCAGGTGTCTCACATTAAAGCTCTGTAAAACCAGTGGTTTACAGGATAACCTTCATTCCATGTCTCCCCAAGGAGACACCAGGGTGACTGACACAGGTCATGTTGATGGTCACCTCTTGGTGAGGGCTCATGGTGGGCAGCCAATAGGAAGGAACTCCTGTCTTCTGCAGAGGAAGATGTTGCATAGGCTGCCTGTTCAGTATGGTGGTTTCTGTGCCAACCACACAGAGCAAGACTGAAGCTAGCATAGTAGTATGCATGATACAACAAATCCTTTTATCATTTTTAATTATTGTGAAACTATTGGATGATGAACAAGGTTTGGTTTGGGAAAGACAGCACACAGAGAGTTGGTATGGATGTGTGTGCAGAACTCACTGAGGGTTTGGTAATTTGAGTTGTGCCCTGACGTGCATACTCACAGACTGTATCTGTCAGTTTCTATAGAAAGCCCCACACAAAAAAAGTACCACAAAAACCATAAACAACTGATTTTTCCATGTATGAAAAATGACCTGAAAACTCAGCACAAGAAACAATTGGAGCAAAATAATTGCAACAATTAAAAGCACTACATATCTCATTATTTTGCTTAAACATATGTACTGAAGAATGCTGCCTGAATTGAGTCCTTCTGGTAGCCACCAGAAAGGCATGGACAAATTCTTAGAGGTAATATTTCCTCTCTTTTATTATGGAGCTATTTTATTTATGCTGCATCATGTTGAGGAGGTGTAATCAAGTTTTCTGCTGGAAATGCTCTTAAACAAGGTAATGAGAACAGCATCACGTTCTTTAAGAATGATGTGAGAACACCCTCCTTTGAGAAAGAAAATGCCTTTTCACCTTCTGGTTTCTATGGGAAGGGGAGGATGGTGGTATTGTAAAAATTGAGCACAACTAAAATCTTGCTTGGAAAGAAATGTAATGATATTGTATTTGAATAATCCCACTATTTCCACGGGATCCTAGAAATAAACTCTCATGTAGGCATCTTTCAGTAGGGAAGGTACTTAATATTACAGAATCACAAGATGAAGTTCAAGCTTCCTCTAGATTATCCCTTCCTTTTTACACCCTAGAATTCCACTGAAGGAAGAGACTTTTTAAAATTAATTCCTGTTTCCCCCAGGGAGGGCCCAGCTGTGTTCTGGTAGCAGCCAGTGCAAGATTTTTTCCGTATCAAGGAGACAACCTTAAGGTCTCCATTACCTACTTCTGGACAGAAACCAAGAAACTGTATTCTGAAACCTTCCCTCTTATCAGCAGATCCATGAAATCAGTGGAAATCTGTATGAGTCAGACTTAAATTTCCATAAGAAAAAATACACTTGTTACAGTATAAGAACAACCAGAAAGTAACAACATAATAAGTGGATCCAGTCTCTTTATTTTCAGATGCAAGTCAATCAGAAGTCTTTGGAATTGAAGGCTGGCTGTTCCCGTTGAGCAATATCAGTCAAATTCAGCAGTTTACAATATTATTTTATCAAGCTAAATATAGTTAGGCATATAGCATATATCTCACTTGTCATAAATAAACAGTTACTTTTTAATTGTTACCTCCCACTAGTGTGTTTGCCTAAAATGTTATCAGCAGAAATATTAAAAGTGAAAGAATATTATAAAAGCGAAAGACTTCTGGAGACAGTTTAGACATTGACTCCTTATTTTCTCAAGCAATAATATATTTGTAAGTATTTTATCAGCAAGAACTTAGATCTGATTTAATGTTGAATTATACTGATAAATGTTAATACTGGATAGATGGAACAACTTTAAAGAAAACATTTTCTCTGTATATATTTCTCTGCTTTGTCACCATGCTGCACTCTATATCAGAAAAAAGGCTATATGCATAATATGGTCATGCAAATGAGGTGAAACCAGCAAAAGTATGGTGGAGGAGGGGAGGATCTAAAATATGGCCATAAGTATAAAGACCAAGCAGTAGAGAATTTAAATATTTAGCTTCAGTTCATTTCAGTTTATTTTTCTGTCATATTTTTGAATGTGTAGACTGAGGTTCTTGAAAGACCAGGAGGAAAAGATCTTGGTTTCGGACCAGAAGTATTGATAGTGTTATTTAACAGACTGATCAGATATACCTCCCTGACCCACAGCTATTTACTTTTATTTTTAAAAAATAATCAGCATGGCAATAGTTAGCAGCAGTAACAAAGAGGAGAGAGAACCCCTGCTCTGTGTTTTGAGTGGTTTTTTACAGCTGTGCTGCACTGCCTAGATGCCAGCTCCCAATTTCAGCCATGATGGAAGCTCCGAGTATAACAGAAGCAGAGTACAAATATGAATTACAAATACATGTATATCTTACTTCACTGCCTCCCTCCCCCTCTTCCAATGAATGTAGTCTAAAAATATCCTCCACTCTAAATTGCTTTACTGCTGAGGCAATGTCTTGTAAAAGCATTATGGTTATTTACAGAAGAAAAGAAAACCTCAAGCCCCAGAATTAATAAACTTTAAGCCTCAGACAGAATAATGTTAATGTGAACTGTTCTGCAATAGACTGCAAATTAACTCTTTTTGAAAGATATTGCTCGCACTTAATACTATGGCATGCATGCCCACATTAAGAGCAGTAGTATTTTACTTATGGAGAATTTATGAGGAAAATCTTGCTTCAAATAAAAATGGCAGGAAAAGTAGATGCTACATATGTACTTGTTGTGAAATTCTTTTATTGTTGTAGTTCAGTAAAAGCAATTTATTTACTTCTGGAAAAGCAATATCAATTATTTCCTCACAAGTGGACCTCAAAGGAAAAAAATGTGAGGAGAAAAATACACAGAATTAGTATATGGGATTAATATTAAAATGGTTTTTAAATTTTAGAGCCAGATTCAGCAAATTTACTTTGAACAAACTATTTGGATCAGTAATTTATTGGTATTAAGAGGTTTACTCAGGCAAATGCTGCAACTTGCAAGAACTTGCAGAATAAAGCCCAACTCTGTAAATATTTAGAAAATAAGTCATTCATGAAATCCTTCTCTTCACAAAAAGGAAATATTCATTTGGCAATTGTAAAAGGTACTAATGAAAGGCTTTCTTAATGAAGCAAAACTTAGCTAAGTAGGAATTGCTTCCTCTGAATTAGTTAAATCCTTTCTTTACTCTCTACCTAAAAAAAATTAAAATTAGTAACTCTCTCCCTAACACTTTAACTCTTCTGCAAAAAATCTTATCACTGCCCATATCAGCACAATTGACAAGGATTTATGAACATTTTAATTTCAAGTGCATTTACATAAACACATATATATGTGTATATAAATTCATTTTATTCAAGCTATTTTACACAAACAGAACCTTAAGTAGTTGAAGTACTAAAAAAGCCAATCAATATATTTTTCATGTATCTGTAAGTCCATAAACCTCTTAAAATTGCATCTTTAAAAAAACCCCAAACAGATAAATTATGGAAATAGAGAATATTTGCCAGTGATATATTGACTTTTATTCAAAATTCCTGCAAGGATATAGACTTACCAGTGATACAAACTGCAGTCATAGGGAAAAAGCAGAACACAGGGGACATGTAAATAAATCTGTGAATAAAGAGAAGCAGGGATGGTAAGATAATGAATTTTACCAGTACACCCCTTTGCTTGTGAACTGTAAGGTAGGCAGTTGTGAGATGCAGTACTGCCAGCTCTGCAGAGGGGAGTGTATACGTGTGTATGTGTGTGTGTGTATAAGACAGGAGGAAGGGAAGGAGAAGGGAGAGGTATGGGGGAGAGGAACAGAGGTGGGGACATGTAGACACAATACAGCATAATAACATTCCTGAAGGTCTGTGTCAGCTCTGTCTCTGTGTATCCTACTGCCATCAGCACTGCAAGAAGGGTCACAGAAGCAGGTGATTGTCCATCAATTGCTTGTTCTTAATTCAAGTATTCTTTGACAAAACAAAAAAGAAATATTTGTGACTTCAAGTATAGGGGAAAACGAAATGTTTACTTTAATCTAATTTTCAAGATACAGCAATGCCTCGCATGTTTCACAGGCATACATCTAGCATGACTTATTAGGAGTGAATTAATATCAATAATTACAATTTATCTTTTAATGACAGGATATTTTTAAAAATTACAGTTTTAGGGGCATAAGATGAAGGTGAGCTCAGAGCTAGCATTACCTTGGTGTTATTTGGCTACATGGAGGCTGTTTTGTGAAAGTACAGGGTATTTTTTTTCTTTATTTGGTGGATGATGGGGCTTTAAGAAAGAGTGGCTGAGTTGGCTTAACAAAGAGAAGGAGGGCTGAGTGTGTTGCTTGCAAGAGAATAACCACCTTCCAGAGCCCTTAAATTGACACTATATTTAGTGCTTGTCCTGAGTGGCTTTTGTTTTCCATGTCTTTTGTAAGCTTTTAGCATTTGATTTTTTTCCCTGCATCAAATGTCAAGCTAATTTACAGGGCACTATTACTGATACGTTTTCCTTGGTTTGTGGTTTTCTGTGGAAGGCAGGCAGCTGAGACCAAGTCTTGGGGTGAGGGGGAGGTACAGGACATACAGTGTGTGCCCATGCCTGTAAATTGGCTGTCTCTGACAGCAGAGCTAGGGAAACTTCCCATCCTCATTTGCATCTTGAAGACTACCCAGGATAAAACCCAACTGATTTCCATATGGGATTTAGACTTGGCATTTATTATTTGGCTCACAGACCTCTCAAAGAAAACTTTGTTTTCCATTCATAGATGGAAAAATCTAAGATAAATAAAGCTGGTTTAGCAGCAATAGTAAATAATTATCTTTGTAATATTCCTTACAAATTTATCTTATGTGATTACCAGACAGATTCTTGCCACCAAATTTTTGCATTTTGCTGCTCAGCAATTCAAAAGAAATATCTATCAATATCTACCATGTTCCAGTAAAAAAACCTCTGTGTTTAATTCCAGAAGTTTACTTGCCATAAATAAAATTATAAATCATGGTTTTGGAGGGAAATTAAAACAATCTCAAAATTATATATATATTGTATATATATATACACACATACATACATATACATATATATAAGATAGATACATATATATCTGTCTACATCAATATAGATATATAGATAGATTAGATATAGATATATAGATATAGATAAATATATATAGATATAGATATAAATATAGATATAGATATAGATATAGATAATATAGATGTATGGGTGTCCCATATATCTCCCTTCCCATTCCCAAAGCATGGAGGAAATCCCATCCAGTGAATTTTTTTAGGACAGCCCCCGCCCAAAAGAGATACATATATATATATATCTTATATATGTATGTATACATATATAGGATATAGAATAATTAAATAATAAGATACAGAATAATTTCTCTTAAGATTGAAGGATAATAGAATAATAATGTTGCATGTTTTACTAGTGAATATTTTGAGGCATGTGGCAGTGTAAATAACAAAGATTTTGTTTTGCAAATTAACTAATTCTACAACAGTATCCTGTAACACTGTTATTTGCAATATAACAAGAAATTCAAATAGTTTTTTGTAAAAACCTATATTTCTCAATCTTTCTGTTGCATGTTATTGTGTGGTAAATATCCACTGATATTTTGAGGCCTCAGAGTGTATTGCACCTTTATTTACAAGTAACCTCACTAATCTTAACTGAAACCATGAATTTGAGAATCTAGCTGGTGTGCTGGCCACTCAAAATACCAAGAACAAAAATGCTCATAATTAGTAACTGAGCACTAAAACTAGTAAGGTTTTAGACTATGTCTCTTAATTTCTCTAACAAAATGTATCCAAACCTTTATGACATACAACAGATCTGGAACATAATTGCAGTTTGCCATAGCAGCAAATCTGTGTCACTGTGGTTAAAATAAAAATAAGAAGAAAATCTTGCTTAATTGTTCTGTCAGGTGAGTAATCAGATTATTGAAGTAATCAGACTGATCAAACTCATTTGTAGAAATCAGCCCAATACATGAGATATTTTACTCTCAATTGTTATCTGTAGGGAATAGAACAATAGCATATAAAATACCTACAGAAACACTTTTTCTCATTGCACATAAATAATCTCTTTTAAGATAATGCAGTCTTACACGCATGCACACATACCTACCAGATAAGCATTAAAAACCTGAATCTTTAAAAAGTAGTATGCTAGTAAAGTATTTGAATTTTAAAATACATTGTTCAAATTCCTACCAGCTCACACTGTTCTCAGGAGAGTTCAAGGAAATATTAAAAATACTATAGAAATAAAAAGGATAAGATATTTGTCACTCCATTTAAATTGATGTATGCTCCTGTCCTATAAATGTCACATTGGATAATCCTGAAAAATTACCATAAACCTCCAGAATTATGCATATTTATGATGGTATTTTGCATAGCACTAGTAGCAGTTTGCATGGAGGGGCTGTGAAGGGAGGCAGATGGGTAAAGACCGAATGGTCTAGAGGACTAAATTTATTACCAGCATGCTAGAAAACTCTCAGCAACAGTTTTATTTTGCTTGTTTTACAAAATCAGAACAATTTGCCTTGAACCACTCCCATGATGCTCCCAATTTGCTGTCAGTTTTGTACTCCATACTTAGCCAGAAAAATTTAGCTTTGATAAGTTTCTGAGGGATACTCATGTTAATTAGAAACATCTTTTCCTATTAATGACAGCTATAAAGAAATCCAACAATGAGAAATCAGAGGTGTACTTTTTCAAAATCGCCTTATTTGTCAGGGGTTGCACTTCCAGCAAATGTCCACCTGACCTGGCTGAGCCCATCACAGATTCAAGTCCATCCTCACTTCTGCACCCAAGATGAGGCCCAGAAAACATTCAAGAGAACTCTTAAAAATCCACAAGGGACAGAAAGCTTTTCCCACTTCTGGCTTAAGAGCATTTTATGCTAAAAACGGAGAGCAGAGTTAACCAGAGGCTCTAGAAGTAATTATTGGCAGCATTTGGCCAGCGCAGATGCTTGGGCAAACAGTGATTGTTCTTTCCACCAGTTCCCTAATAGGAACAACAATTGGCATTGTCCTCCACTTCACTGAGTGCCTTTGGAGAGGGAGTTGGTTGTTGGTGGGAAACTGACAGTCAGATCCCCCTCCAGAGAAGCCTCTCCTTATCCTGCTACAGCAGACTCTGGCTTTTGGCATCAGGGGTGCCAGCTGCATGGGGAGCAGCCAAATCTGTCATACCATCTTCTCATCAAGGCCTCAGTGTGGGGGCAGAAATGCTGTTAGAGCCTAACAAGGAGACAAGCACAGTTGTAAAGATTAGGTCTCTTTAACACAGGCAGGTTTTTCCCCCTTGAGATCCCACCACAGAGGTACCACTGCATATGATGCTTCATTTGTAGGGGATCGTGGTTGTTTGGGATTTTATTGGTTTTTAGAGGCAAGAGCACAACAAGAGCAAGGTGGTATTTTATGTGGCTTTTTTAAAACATCATACCATGACCACGTAGCCCAGCAAATTGCAGTTCTCTACAACTGCATTTGCAACATCCACAGTGCACAAACCTGTGTTTTCCAAACACTGATACTGTTGATACTGCACGGCTTCCACCCAAAGTTCTCTTACACACTCTACTAATAGAATTGCTTGCTTTTAGATGAACAAGTGTGTGCATCTTTTTGTGTTTCTAAACTCAATCTGTTCTTCAGGATCAATATGAACACATGGCCACAAGTTTTTCCTGGACCAGGTTCCAAGATCTTCTCTCTGAATGATGCACTCCTTCATGAGCTACTCCTCTGCTCTACCACTTTTGGGGCCAAATGCTGCTCAATGATAACAGGAATCACAAAGTACTGATGAGTTAGACTTAGTTTTATGCGTCCTTTCCAGGATATTCTATGATTCTAGTTCTCCAGTTCCATTCTATCCTGTGTTCAGAGCAAGGTGACCTAATCATAGTCCCAACACAAGAACCTTTTTTATATCCTATTTGTAGTGGAGCCAATGGAAGTTGTGTGTTTGCAGTTTGAAGAATTAAGGCCACAGTCTGCAACTGTGTAAACTACACTGTCTGCAGAGAAAAGCTGGGATTGAACAATGGAAATGTGTTTAATATAGCTTGTAGAAGCCTCCTCATCAAAGACTCAGGATCTGGCTCTGCCTTAGGCATGTTAAGATACACCTAAACCTGTGAGAACTTGTGCGCTTGAATGTATATCACCAAAACAACAAGCTGGGAGAAAACACACAGCCATTTGTTTAACTTGTTTCACTAGAAAATTTGGAATCTGGAGGTTATTTAAATGTTTATAGTCATAAGTTACAGAGATATAGGTAGATACATGTGCACAAAGAAATATTTCTATTTCAGTGTCAGTGATTTAATGTTTTCATAGCTGAGCATTTGTGAGAGGAGGCCAAACCCTGGAAACAGTTCTCAAGTGTTTCTTGCATAGACTTGTGTACATGTTTACCTGAAAATGGCCAAGAAATTTGACAGGTATAATGGTACAATTATTGTCATTCCTGTAAGTATTCAGTAATCTACAGAGGGTTGTAGTCTTCACAGACACAATGTGAAGTTTCCCTTTTTAAATGTTGCATTTAACTATCTATCTACCACAGCTGAAATCTGTTTTAAATGTTAATATTCTAAAGAAGACAAAGGGATCTTCATTGAATGATCCGTTTGCCAAGCTGTGGGGTGTGCGGAGAGCCTGTACAAGAAAGGTCTATAACAAATGCCTATCCCAAAACCCTAGGTGAGATTTTGATGACGGCAGACTCTTAATATAAAACGATGCAGAAGGCCATAAGTAGTCTTTTGTATAGAGAAGCATCTGATTCTTAAACAGCAATTTTACAAACCCAAAAATTCTTTACATTTTGTGCTTTCTGCTGCCAAATTTTGTGTAAGGATGATTTAAGATATTTTTGCAAAGTTCAGTTCCTTTCAAAGTATGTTCTGCCATCATAACAAACTGTGTAAATATTTGAAGTATATAAAAGCACATCATTTTATGAATGCTGGCATGTAATACAAGGTCTTCAATAGGCTAAAATACTGTTTGTATGTTACATTTACCAAAAAATTGTATTTCAAGATGTTTCTAACTACTGACTCACTCCTGAGTAGGTGGCAAGAAGAAAAAGTGTTCATGAAGCATTTGAATCACAAAATAAGACCTATTTCGCAAGAATTCCCTTATGACCCTCTGTGATCTCAGTTAACATAAACCCTACTTCATTTTTGCAATTTTTAGCATTGTTATCACATATTATTAATTTAATTTGATTTCACAAAAATTAAGAAATGCCTTTCTCTTGAGGCTTAGTGTTACCTTTCAAACATATCATAGTCTAGTGTTTTGTCAGGTTTTTTATGATTTAAGACCTACAAAAAAAAATCATGGAAATTATTCTGCAGGTTCCAAGAGAACACAGGCAAAAAAACCTTCTTTAAGTAGTAATCCTTGTTTTATTATTTGGTACTGTGTCTACTAATAGAATCCCACTGTTGTGATTTTGTGCTATTTTTTGAGGCTGCTTATGCAGTACCATAAACATGGTTGTTAAATGGAGCAGCACCATTTTCAAGGCAGGGCAAACTAGTTAAATGATGTCTGTCTATAAGGCAAAAAATAGTGTAGTTTGCAACCACAAGATCATATTTTTCTTCACACAAACAAGTGAAATTTATAATAACAGATTCTAAGTTTGTTTTCCATTACAGAACAGTTAAATATATCCTTAGACATGTAGCTAATGCAATCAAGTATGTATGAGAATTATGCAAAGTACACCTGCACTGTCTCATGGATGATTATTTCTCCTTTTAATAGTTTCTAGTTAAATATACAATTATAATGTAAATAAAACCAGCACATTCAAGCATTGTTTAGCATATGCTAACTACTACAGGTATGTCATGAGGTCATCACACACATCAGGATCATATAGAAATTAAATATCCTCTGTGGTTCCTGTATACAGGGCTTTTATCACATTCGTTTAAATATCTGATTGTTGGTGCCAGATCTGTAGAGAGAATATTAAGATAACCACTTTTTAAAAAAATCTGTTGCTGACCAGTCAACAGTACTGCAGCCTTCAAATTCCAGGGAGAATTAGCCGATATTTCTTTGTATTCTATGCTTTAAATAGCTTTTGAGAAAAATTAGACTGAATAAGCATAATCCTTTGGGAAAATTATTGACACTTTTGATTTAATTTTTTTATAAATATTTCAATAATATTTTATTAATATTTTAATCAATATTTATTAAACATTATTAAAACATTATCAACATTATTAAAATTTTGATAAATATTTTGATAATGCCTCCCTCTTAAGTCTATTTTATTTGAAGGCAAAAAAGATATGTTGCAAATTGTTTAAAAAATCAGAAAGTTGTTTGTTTTTTTATGAAAGTATTTATCTATAAACACATATATACATCTCTGTATAGACATGCTTGCAGTATCCAATATGTAAATGTAGAACACATAGAATGTATATACATGTATATATACATAGACATACACTAAAATACATATTGCATATTATATATAATTTATATTATATACTGTGATCATATTATATTAAAATTTCAGTGTAAATATATAAATGTGTACATATATACATAAATACATACATGCCTATTTCAATATAATACTTGTATATAAATATGCATATAAATGCATGTAGTATGTATCAAATTTTTCATTTCAATGAGTAAATTTTCATGCTTTTCATGTATTACATTCAATAATTACACCATTACTATTAAAAAAAGGAATATATCCAGTGTAATATAAAAATACCAAGTATTATATAGAACAGAGTCATTCTTACATAGCTTAATGAAAACTACACCCAGCAATGATTTCTAAAATTTGTGTTTTCATTTCTCCTTTACTAGGAGAAATGAATAAAGGAAAATAAAAACTACTAAGAAGAAATATTGCTGTGTTGTTTGTGATGAATCCTTTAATAAAGCTTTGAGTATGCCATTTTTTACTTAATTCTGTGGTAGTCCTGTGAATAGTTTTCACCAGCACTACTTACTTAGTCAATGACACATAAGGCAAATGAAAATTGCACAATTAGACTTTGAAAGGAATATTAATAATCCTAACAAAATCACCAGAGCAACTCTGCAAGATACTGAGTACCTTGAAGCTAATCTGCTGCAGACTCATGAGCTGGATAAATTTAAACTGTGTTCTCAAAGTTCTAAGATATGCACAGGTTTAATTGCTTTGCTGAGTGGGAGAGAAAATGAATACAACTTTGTTGTCCTGGTTTTTGGCAGCTTTTTGAACAGTATTTTTCTGTGTTGAGAAGGGTTTATTAGAATAAGGAAAATCATTCAACAAGTATATAGGACTTACATTTTGTTCTCAGCCCTGCCAGAGACTTCTTTGTGAAGAAGGTCTGCCTCATGAGGATAAATTTATTCTGATTAAGTAGATTCGTGCCCACTGAAATAAATATAAACAGTAAAATTTCTTTATAGTTTTGTAAAACAGTAGAAGTATTCAATTTGTTAGCATTTGGGCATCACATTTAAAGCCCTCATGTAAGTAACAGCACAGAACTGGTGAGACCAGACAGTGGTTGTAAGGATGTCCTGGGTGGATGCTTTTTATCACCTGCCCCAGAAGGTGAAGGTAACATAGGTTCTTGTTAAAAGTTCCCTTGGGGCAGGATAAGTGAGATGACACTGAATGATTGGTGTGTAAAATAAATATATATATATAGATGGGGGAGGTTATTTTAGAAGAAACTGGTTACAGTGGAAAGCAGGTATGCAGCCATTTTTGTTATCATTATCTATAGTAATATAGCAATATAAAAGCATAAAAATAACACTTAGGAAAATGTATAAGGACAAGAAAGAAAGTGAAGAAAAGATAAGATCAGAAAGGTATCACTACCCATGGATCCAGCCTTGATTGTTGCAATTTTGGTGTCCATTTGTAGAGGTGATGGTCACAGCCTTGGGTCCATCAGGGGCTGGGAAAAGCCCAT
>JBBMKD010000115.1:382706-431034 GCA_037834095.1 Argya squamiceps | reverse complement strand
CGGCGGCTGGCGCGGGCACCATGGTGAGCGGGGCGGCGAGGAGCGGGGCGGCCGGGTCCGCTCGCCTCCTGCGGCTCGGGGCTGAGCTGCTGCAGGCCTCGGTTCCCGGCTGTGGGGACATCTCGGGGGTTTGGGCGCGTCGGGGGCAGAGAGGTGGCGGGGTGACACCATCGGGCTCTGTAATTTGGGCTCGTGAAGGGAACGCCGCGGCGTCTGCTGCCTTCCGCGATCTTACACCGACACAATTCCGCTGCCCAGTGGTCGTTTCCTGCTCTGCTGCATTTCCACGGGGAAGTGGAGTGAGCCAGGGCTGTGTAGCGGTGTTAGGATGTCTCTTTATAAATGCATAGGTTTTTTCTCCCTCTCTGTAGCTACCTGGCACTAGGTTGTAGTGGGCTGGTCTGGTGTACCGTGCTTGCGGTGAAACGCAGGGAAATGGCCTCAAGCTAAGACGTTGGCAATACAGATTAGATACTAGATAGAAGCAAATTCACTGTTCGGGTGGTCAGGCACTGGAATAAGTTGCCCAGCGAGGTAGTGAAATCACGATCCCTGGAAGTGTTTTAGAAGCGTTTGCACCTAGTGCTCGGTGATGTGTTTTAGTGATTCAGGGACTACAGTGGCAGTGCTGGGTTGACATTTGGACTTGAGGATCTTAAGTTCTTCTCCAGCATTGATTCTGTGGGTATAACTGTGTTGTTGGATCTCCTTAAATCCCCTGTAAATGGAGTGTATTTGTGATCTTGGATATATCCTGAAACCTTTCCCAGGCGCTCTTGTTGCTCACTGCCACAATTTCACACTTGGTGCTCTGGGGCATGTCACAGCTGCCATGTGTGTTGTGGCAGCACCTGCGTGTCATGGAATCACAGAGTGTTTGGGGCTGGAAGGGATCCCGTTAAAAAAATCCCGCCTCAGATTGGTTTTCAGAGCAAGTATTTCAGCAAGTATTACAGCTACCATGTATTGGACTAAATGTAGTGCACAATAAATGACCTTCTATCACAGTAGGAGAAGAACAAGGATTCGTGTAATTCCTGCTAATGATGTAACCTTGTTGGATGTATGTTGCTTCAATAGAACAGGCTAAGTATTTAATGAATATTAAGATATATAAAGATATATTTCTATAGAGATATGCTGAATTTTGTATTTAGGTCTTAGTTATTACTTAAAACACTGGAGTTGATTGGCTCAGCTTTTACCATACTTATATTTGAGATACAAGGAACAAGGTCTGCAGGTATTTTGTATGTGCCATTAATATGTTATATTTCTCTTCCCTGTGACTATATGGACTGAAGTGTCAGTATGTCATTTAACTATGGCACCAGTGTTTGTTCATTGATCTAAGTCTTAAGAAATGCACTTTAGAAGTATATTTTTGATAAAATCTGCCTTTTAACTGTTCTCATACTTAAAAGTTTAATAATGTTATTCCACTATACTTTTTATAGTGTAAATTCTGGCTTATGAAAGGAGTTGTATTTTTTTTCTCATTAAGTCTTTTTTTTTTTTTTTTTTTCCCACAGGGATTAAAATATTTATTCAAAAGGCCTTGAGGTGCTCCTCTCATTTGTAGGAGTCTGTGAATGCTGTGGTCTGGTCTTGGAAGCTACATTTGTAAAATTGCAAGCAAAAAAGTTTTTCCTTTCAGTGTAGGTCTTCATTTGAATTAATTAAGTGCTTGCTTGTGTTGTCTAATGGGGTTGAAAGATCAGGTCCAGTTTTTGCTGGGTGCTGGTAGTGTGGGCAAATAATCTTTGTGTGTGATTCCATGACGTAAGCAAAGGCAAAAGGTCTGTGCTCTTTGGAAACTGTATTTTCCAGTTTCAGAGCAACAGGAGAATGAAACATTCATCAGTTTCTTTTGTGGCAAGAGGCTTAGAAATCAAGTAATAAATGTCAACACCTGTCAAGCAGGGGCTGTCAGGATTCACCTGTGCAGCTGCAATGCCAGTTAGGCCATGACTTTAAGCTTTGCACAAGTGTCTTAATAATTTGTAAGACCATGATGTTTTAGACTGTTCAGCAGAGGTGTTAAAGGCTTTTTACTTTTTATAGTTTGCATGATTTCTGTAATGCCAGAGCCTGTCCTTTAAAAAGCAAGTCTTCTAAAAGGAGTAGGAACATCTGTAGTTCCTACTTGTCTTATTTGTGGAAATATTGGGCAAACTAGATTTTGAAAATCTTGGAAAAGTAATAATGGAATATAACTTTCTTTTCCCTGTATAGTACATAATTTTCCTGAACTAGTTTTACTTATAATTTAATAATATATTCCATATATATTGGTAGTCACAGCAATGGATATTCTGTATTGCCTTTTTGCATTTTTATAAATGCTCTTGTTCCATCTGTGAGATTTCTATAGCAATAATTTGATTTGCCTGATGACCACTAGTTCTGTAATCTTTGTGTTTAGAGAGCCTCAGTGGTAAATGAAATAAAACTGTCAGGTAAAGTGCTGTTCACCAACTAAAGCATAATTTTGGTTTCAAACAAATCACCTTGTTTTAAAGGGAGTAATGCACATCTGAATCCTTCCACACAGCAGTTTATGTCTCTTCTTTGGCTCTGTGGAAGGACAGTGATCAAGAGAGAAGTGACCTTTGGGTGTGAGCGATGCCATGAGGGTGAGCAGTTGGGTGGTAACATTGAACACTTTGCATATTCTTTGTGCCACTTCATGCATCTTTTGTTTTAAATAATGGAGATGCATGAAAATTCTGATCAGGGAAGCTGTGGTCATGAGAATAGAAAAAAAGTAAAAATCTGAATTTGTTGAAGAGTTCTGTGGCATAAATTTCTTTTCCAAAATTAGCTGTATGAAAGTCTGATTTTTACAAATAATAGGATTTGAACTGCGTAAGATTGCTGACTATGGGTGTTCTGTGAAAGTAGTCCTTTTCACAGGAAGCATTCATTTTAAGGTGTTGCACAGCAAGCTCACTTTTCTTTGGCCATCCTATATAGTATTTTCTACTGTTAGGAAACAATTTTGAACTGTATTTATGTTTCAGGAGAACACTATCTTGCTTTTGCATGCTGAAGCTTTAGGATGGATATAAGCATTCAGAGAAAAATTTGCATATGAAGAAAAATTTATGTGGGGAAAAGTCTCATTTACAGCAAAAGCAATTATGTGTCAGCTATTATAGGGCATTTCAAAGCTGTTGTATTGATTTATTTTCAAGACTTCACAAATGCAACTGCACTTTTTAAATTTCAGGAAATAGGGGGATTTGTTATATTCGCTTACAAATCTTGGTGGCCACTACTGTTACACCTTTTCAATTTCTTACTTGAAAAATCACAGCCGTGTTAGTGTACTGTTTGTGTACATTGAAGATGTTGTTATTCCCTGTATTAACATCTGTAGATCACTCAAGTCGAGTTGTGTTAAAAACTTGTTTTTACAATACTTGCCACTTCAGAAAATAAGCAGTGGGCATTAAATTTCTGGGCGTGAAAGTGTGAATGGGAGTCTACCAGCTGTTTTTCAGTCCTGCAGTTGTATCCCTGCTTCGTTCCTGGTGCATACAGGAAGCAGTTGACTTCAGCTTAAGGCCCTCATCTTGTAATGGAGGAGATCATTATTGCCAGAGGACAAGTGGTTTCAAAGTCCCGTGTAAAGCTGGGTATTTGAATTATTTGTAAAATGTAGATAGATGGTAAAGGAAAGAAAAGATGGAAACCCCTGCCCTTTTATTGCAGTTAAGGAGGAATAACCTTGGGCAAGGTCAAAATAAGGAGACTGGAGTGGTGTCTTTGCATAGTACAATCAGCTTTGTCTATCTTTGTACTTCATGTTCTATAAATCATTTAATGATGAAAAGAAAGATGTTCTTTAGGTAGAAGTACTTTTAAAAATTTGTTAGGTTTTTTTTGTTACTCTGAGATAGCTGTTGGTGTTTTATAAGTACACTTAATGTGTAGATAAGAGTATTGTAACTTTATCTTAATTGCTTATTCTTAGTTTATGTCCTTCTACTAATCAGCAAGTGTGTCTCCAGGTGTGTAGTATAAAAGACTGTGAAAACCAAAGTCCAGGTTATACTTTATTCAACCTTACACTTTTGCCTTTTTGGCCTGCCTTTTTTTTCCTACCAATTCAAAGAAATCTGTCAATCTTCACTTTAATGTAACTGCTAAAGCTATTCTTATGGACCACTTAATGTGTTCTCTGCTGTGTTTTATTTAAAGCTTTTATGTAAAGTGTCCTATGTTACTCAAACAAGGTAGGAATGCCATGGTTGTTGGAGCATTGGGAAGTGAACACAGTGCTCAAGACTCCTGAGACACTTCTCATCAGAGATCTTCCTCTGTGGCAGAAACATACTGCAGTTTGTCAGACCGTGTTGCTGCTGCATGGCTCTACCATTTCAGTCTCGTTTTCGGCCAGCCCGTGTTTTGCAGAAAAGGTGACTTACACAGTCACCTTTGATTCCCATGCTTCCCAGCATTAGGAAGGGTGACAGAAATGTCTTTGATCAGCAGAATACACACCTCTCTCTCTAGTGTCTTGAACCTGGATTTTAAGTTTTAAGCTGCAAAGCTGAAGCATGATGATAGAGACATGATGTATATGGAATAGTGTTGAAGGCTTTATGAAATGGTTTAAATTCCACAAACTGTTCTATAACTGCAGACATGTTAATAATCTGTGCAGGAGTTCCTCATCTCTTAACGTGTGAGTAGTGCTTGTCTTAGTTTTGAGTCGACCTGATCACTGATTTTGTGCTAATTACTTCAACACAGATCAGGTGGTGGGTTCCAGGGTTTGTTTACCGGAGGTCCTCAAAACTCCCTGTAGTGTTGGCTTTGCCATTGAGCATCTTCTCCCTCAAACACATACTACTCTATTTCTCATACTCCAGAATTTTAAAGTTGTAGATTACTGATTAAAATGTAAACCCTGTGTCCTCTAATTTAGAATGTGCTGGTAGAGAAGATGTAAGATGTTGGTGGAAACCAACACCTAATCTTCTTTTATGTTTCTGAAATGAGTGGTTTTGAATTTAAACTGATATTAGTGTAAAGTGAACAGTCAGAAGCGTGGTGGAAACTGGATCTAGACAGAGCCTGAATTGAACCCTGTATTTGGGGATGGGGGGAAAATGTGTTCTAGTGTTGTAATATGGGGTAGTTTGGGATACTGTAGATTTCTTTGGAGTGTATTACGAAACATACAACAGCGTAAACACATCCAGGCAAAAAGGTAGAGTTGCAAAAAGTTGTGCTGTGCATGTAGCATGTTATTTTGACTCACTATCATCTAGTGTGTTCTGTGACTAGTGTTCTTGGCAGGTTGCAGGAAGATTAATGCAGTGGATTTTTTTAAAACTTCTTGTGGCAGCTTTTCTCTATTAGTATATTGCTTGTGATTGATCACAAACCTTCAGGAATCAAGAAAAATGCCCATATAAGGCATATATATACATACATGTTTTAATTGATTAAAGTGTAGAAAAATAGTGGAAGGGCATTTCCTCCACAAAGTCAAAATTAAATTTAGGGGTGTCATTGGGGTTTTAGGTTTGATTGTGTATTTTTTCAAGTTGCTTAAAACTTGCTAGGCTATTTTCATTTGTATACTGAAAGGTTTGTGGGTATTCCTATTTTTGTCAAATACAGCAGTAACTTCATGGGCATGATCACTGTAAATTTCTGCTGGAAAGGGGTAGATAGGGTGCAGAAAGACATTTGGTGGCAAAAAGAAATTGTTTGTAACAGATTCTGTAACAACACGCAGCCTTTGCTTGAGTAAGGAAATGAGTTTCTGTTGGTGAACTTTTGAGTAGTCTCTTAAATTGTAAGTATTTTGGCTCAGCTAGAGGACCTGCTGCCCTATATAAAAATAACTGCTTCAGTTTGCATCTCTTTCCCTCTTCTTGTCTTGAGTTAAAGCTTTTTCTTTCCCTTAAAGATAGGAAGCTCTAGGAGTAAATGAAGAGACATACTGGCACCTGATTAGGCTGTACTTCTAATAAAAACATTATTCTAGAGAGATATAAATGTAATTTCACCCTGAGAGAGTGAATTCTGAGAATAATGGCTTAGTAAAGAGGCTAGAGGAGGGGACAGTGATTTGTCTCCTATATTGAGTGGAAGTGGTTAGGGCTCAGTGTAAGATGGTCAGAATAAACATTTGATTTTAAAATGGTTTATATTGTACCCAAAGGCTATATACTTCCTTAGCAATTTAGTAATGTAAGTATAGCATATATTATGCATTCAGCTGGTAACACTTTCTTTCATTAAAAGGACACTTTCCTTAGCTAGGAGACTGGTGGAGTTGGTACGAGTAATCTTATGTGCAGAACTATGCATAATGTTTAATAAAGGTTGAAAGTTCAAATACATAGAGCTCTTGACCCTGATATCAGTGAAATAGAACATAAACAAAAGTGAGGTTTTACTTTTTGAGGTACCTCAAGGAGTTGATGGCATCAAAGTGTAGAAGCAGTAGAAATTCCAAGGAGGGAGAAGATTCTCCAAGGGGGTGAAGAGGCTCTTTAGCGCCAAAGAAACTTGGTGGTATTTGACCCCCCTCCAAAGGTGTTACTTCAAAGTATAGAAAAGTAGCAACTACTTCTAATTCATAAATGTCACTGTGTCATGAGACATGTGGTAACATATTGAAAGTGTTTATAAATACTTAAATGATAATTAGTGCTGTCTCAATCTCCCTCAGTCACGTTAAATTATGGATCATAATGTATATCCAAAACATTTTATCTGCCTATGTTTTTTAATAAAAGCAGTATTGACGCAATTTCTGTTTTACTAAAGGAGAAAGCATTGAGGGAAGGAAAGAGTAGAACTTTCCTTAGTGCACTATTTAGGATGAAAGATTATCCTGCTGGTAGGGAGGGGGAAGGTTGATGAAGAGTTACAGGTTAACAGCTCATTGCAAAGCAGGTGTTGATAGCAGGGACTTGGCTTGTGGGACTGGAACAGTATCCACCTGACCACGTGGGACAAAAGTAGTCTGGCCAAACTGGTATTTAGACTAGGCCTTAGAAAGGAAAGAGGTAATGACCCTTAAATCAAGAGGAAAAGGTGGTGGACTGAGCTGGTAAGCTAAGGATGAGGATGATGGGGAGAGGAGTCCTTGAAAACGACTGATCAGAGAAGACAGAAACCCACACCATGGGTTTGTTTTTACTTTGTTTACCATGTAGGTAAACAAAGAAGAAATATCCATACATAGATAATGAGGCCAGCATTATGAGGAAGAGGATCTTAGACCTGTTCAGGGAGATTAGCTGTCCTGATCTGGGAATGCCTTTTCCCTTTGATGAAGTTTGTAAGTGATTATAGCAAGTTTCAGAGAAACTTTTTTTTAAACTGCTACAGTGTTCTGCCCCCTCCCTTCCCCTTTCCTCCCCAGTGTATCATGCCTGTTATACAGTGTTACTAAATTTTTTTTTTAAAGATATTTCACCACTTTTCTAAAACACATACTGACTTGTTATTAACTTCTCTACAGGGTGTGATAGGTGTACAGTTGGTGGTAACCATGGTAATGGCTAGTGTCATACAGAAGATCATACCTCACTATTCTCTTGCTCGTTGGCTTCTCTGTAGTGGCAGGTAAGATAAGTGTGAATATGGTAATACAATTATGCATCAGAGTAGTAACAGTAAAACATACTGATGTAGTTTGGTTTTTTAAAAGTAATTGACTTGTATTAAATTTATTACTATAGCATTGTTACACCTGATTTGTGGGCTCAAGGCAAAAAGACAGTGTTGCTGTAAAAGTCATACTTGTTTGTTGCTATAAATTGTATCAGTCATAAAGTTAATTGTTGTTAAGCGCTTTATATTAAAGGTACAAGGTGCATCCTTTAATATTAAAAAGCTAAATTGAGTGCAAGATACTAAAGAATAAAAGGATTTTCTTTCCCTCTGTGTCTCTATGTTGTTGACAATCTGCTTCCTGATTAGCCTTGTATATGAAGAGTGCTTAGGTATTTATTAAAAATTTCTATTCATTATTAATATGTCAAAGGACAGGATTAGTATAAATTTCAGTGCACTACTTCCTTGTAACAATAGATCAAGCAGATATGAGTTGCAAGGGGAGTATTCCCTGTGTGGCTGTATCCATAATAACAGTGAAAAACAGCAGCTGTTTTGAATATAAATCAGTACGTTAAATATTAAAAGGAATCACAGATACTATTTTTTTTTCATTTGGTAGGAAGAACACTTGGTATGATTAGCAGTGTGCTGTCTTTTGTAACTGTTAAAATTTTGAGAATATAAAATCTTTACCGCCTGCTTTCTGAAGGACTGTCCTTGAATAATAACACGCTCTATAGGAGTATTAACAAGTCTTTCCATTGACTTTTTTTCCCTTTGCATCTCATAATTATCAACTTGTTCCTTTTTAATATTCTAGATTTCATCACCCATCAAGCTGCTAATGAGAAGTGATTGTAAATGTTGTTTAGATGTGTGTTAGGTATAACAGAAAACAGTAATTGTCAGGTGGATAATACAAACACAAATCATACTCTTAATTGCTGTGTGAAGTTTCAGTGTTAACCATATTGGCAGGATGTTTGTTGATCACCTTTGTTGTGCCTTAAAAAGAACATGACACTACCATTTTTTAAGGTGTGTCACCATGAGTCTTTTTTATCAGCAATTATCCAAATGACATATTGTACCTTTTATGTCTAAGATGGATTTAAACTTTTATTGGAAAATTTAAATATCTAATTGTTCTTGTAAAATAATTTGTCGATATTATACCCATGTTCTTCATTCTGGTGAAGTTTTCACTCACTGTATCCTTGTTTTAAGACGTGCCACGTACCAGTGATAGGGAGAAATTTGCTGTTCAAGTATTTTTCAAATCCATTTCTCTGTTTATCTTTGCGCATCTTCAGACTGGTAAATACCTCAAGCAGGATTTCAGCACTTGTGCTTAGGTAATTCTGCTCTTACAGAAGTCAGTGGGAGTCTTGCTATTGCCTTCCATGTTAGTAGCCTGGAAAAATTCGCTGTTGCTTTTTAGTTTTCTTTTATTTGTCTGGTAACTATTTCAGTGCATTGTAATTTCAGGGACTCTGAATAATTCCCTGAATACAGGAATTGTATAGAGTCAGAAATAATCCTGCGTTCTAGAAATAAAAATAATCAGAAGATTCGCTGGAACAAGAATCTGAATTTTAATAGCAGAAAGAAAAGCAGTTATTTTCTTGGTTCACCTGGTAAACTCTCTTTCATCTTTAACCCATATTCCCTTAGTGCTGTCTTTTTGCCAACGGTGTTTGATAGACCTGTGTTGGTGGGGTGGTAGAGGGTTTTATACACCTAGGTGTTCAGGTACAGGCACCCTTCTAAAGCAGTCCAGCTAAGGAAAAATTACCACCTGCTCCTCTTACCTTTGTTAGTAGACTTCAACTAGTCTTTGGTACCCAACTGTGGTTTTTAAGTGACTTTGAATGTCTTGCTTCCAAAGGATTGGCAGACAGGACAGATCTGAAGTGTCTGCAGGTAGCCCTTGCCAAATGGGCGGGAGAGTAAATTTGTTACCAGACAAAACAGAAACATTAAGTGACCAGCTTGTTTAACAAGCCTGTATGTGTTTATGGGAAGTCCATTAAAAGGAAACAAAGACTTTTCAAAATCTAAAAGAATTGTTAGGATAGACAAACTCAAGGTAAATACTTGTTAATGGCATAAAGAGCTATCATTTACTCTTGAAAAGCAATTTACATAAATTTGTCAAGAAATACAAACTTTTTCAATCAGTGCTATTTTCAGAGCTTGGATGCAACTAAATAGACTAACTGAAATATTTGGCAGCCTAAATATCCGTGTAGGCCTTGCATCATTTTTAACTAATGAAACATTCTCTACCAAAACATTGCTTTTAAGTTGCTCAGCTGTTTCAGTTACTATCCTTTCAGGCCATGTCTGGAAGACAGGAAAAAAATGGATGTTTTGTTGTGGATTCATTAATGACCTTTATTAAAATTAACTAGGGCATGTCTGTGTGTCCGTTGTTATTCAGACTGACTTGGATGTGTCAAAGCCACAAGGTAATCAGTTGTGAGATTTCAGTTTTAAGCTTATGTAAGCTAAAACAGATATAAACTACTTTTTATGAGCTCTGTCTTTATGAAAATGTTTTTTGAAATTTCTTGGTTTTGAGATTTTAAATGCAAGGTGTGTAGGGTTTATCAACTGAAAAATACCAAAACTCTATCCTATTAATTGTAATTAGGTGTCACTTGCAACGTTGTTTCATAGTGAAATTAGGAGCAAATTGTGGTCTAATTTGTGGTTTGATTTGTGTTAGCATGCTACACAGAACAAGAACTTTCTTTGTTCTGCTGCATTAGGTACTATTTCTCTGTGCAGAAAAGATTTTGAAAAGTTTCTTTACCACATAGGTGGCTTTCATCATTAGTATCCTAAGTTCAGATTAGGGTGATGTGGTAAGTGACAAAACAGGAGAACATATCTCTGCTTTTTCACAATTGCTTTGGGTCATATGAAGGACAGAAGTTAACATCTCCAGAGTAGTTTGACTTCTTGGATGAAAAGCTTATTTCTCTGGTTTATTTGTGTCTCAGTCATGAAATCTCTTTTGCAGCAAAGTCTGCAAATCACAACTGGTCTCAACAAGACCACACATAATAAAAATAAATTAATGAAGTAATTTTCACTCTTACTTATACAAAATTTAGTTCCCTTTTTTCCATCCAAAACTGTGTTCGTGCAAAATTTGTAATATTTGCTGTTTTCAGTTTTGGAACTGGAATTCCTTCAACGAAAATTTGCAATGTGCAATGATTTGATGTTCTGTTGGCTGGTACTAGCATTCTTTTCTCTTGAAGAGTTTTAAAGGTGAAGGGAAGCCTTTCTAAAACAGAGCTGGGAATCAAGTTCAAGTTTTATCAAATGGTTTGAGATTGTTTGAGTTTTGATGCCTTCCAAAT
This sequence comes from Argya squamiceps, assembly GCA_037834095.1. NCBI lineage: Eukaryota > Metazoa > Chordata > Aves > Passeriformes > Leiothrichidae > Argya > Argya squamiceps. The sequence goes on along the minus strand of JBBMKD010000115.1, from coordinate 420,067 downwards.
TTGTCTTTGCTAACTTTTTGAAATTGGATCTGACGTCATCTCTAATTCACCAACATAGATTTGAATGTTCCTATTTGGTGAAGTTTTCTTAATGTGAGGGATGGTTGTGGTTTCCTTTATCATGGTGATCTGTTGTCACCGCGGGTGACAATTAGTGGCCTTCTACCTTGTCACACACTTCTCAAGTGTGTTCTTGTTAATACTTCATCTCCTTTGCCTCAGCATTTCAGAGTGGAGATCACAGTGACTTCCTTCCTGCATCTGAACAGTAACCTTCCCTTGAATGTGGAAGAGGCCTTGTTTCAGCTACTAAGTTTTTTGCCATACTTAGAGATTTAGGTAAAATATAGCATATGAGACACCTGACCATCTCTGTTTATGCTCTTCAGAATTTCCATGCCATTTCTTGCCTTTTAACTGAATGAGCAATGAATGGTGCATTGATCTATGAAAGTGAGAAAACTTGTAGGTCAACTATATGTAAATTAGTGATTTTTTTAATAGCACTTTTTTTAGTAGAAGTTGAAAATATCACTGAGGAGGTGTTCAAGGAAAGGGATGCTCATGTTACAATTTGCTCTGCTTAAGAAAAATCACTGGTAATGATTATTAGATAATAGCTATTTCAGATTCTGGAAAATTTCTGGGTCTGGAGGGGATATAATATACTTTATTAAGTCATTTAGAATACGGTTCTGATAAGTAATGGTAGTGTTATAATTATTCTAGTGAACTTTCCCAGCTTGTATAACTGTGTTTGCTGTATTTGATGGTATCTTTAAAAGTTGATGTTTTGGGAACTGAAGGGCTTTCATGTGAATGAGAAAGTGGCAAAGCTTTCTAATTACGTATAAATGCCTCATTTGCTGAAGAGAACTGAACTGTAGCTGCTGTTCAGTTCAGGCAGGGTTGGTACTGGCACACAAAGGTGCCTTGCTTAGGAGTGACAAATGACAGGTATCTTAGTAGATAAATCTGTGTTATGATACGGTTTTTTAGAAACCATGCTTAAATTGCTAATAATGGTATTATTTTACTTGAGATTTTCTTTTTCCTTAGCTTGCGGTGGTATCAACATCCCACTGAAGAAGAACTGCGGATTCTTGCAGGGAAGCAAAGAGGGAAGAGTAAAAAAGATAGGTAAATACATGTTTTAAGCTTGTCTTCCCCCACCTTTTGGGTTTTTTTCAGCATGATATGGTTCATCTAATAACTTTGCCAGCCTACTTTGGTTTTAGCATGAGTAAAAAACTGCTAGTTGCATATGACTGCCCTGCTTGCATTAACTGTCAAAGTTCTTTACCAAAACATGTTCTTTCAGTTTAACAGAGTTGGAGATAACCAAATTGTGCAGAACTGGTTAATTTCCACCCACAAAATGGTCTGTGAAATGCTAACTTGATGCCAAGTTTTTTTAGTGAATGTATGCATTTAGATGAAAACTGAGGAAACAAATCTTAGGATTGTAGCTCTTCATCTTGAAGCAAGAGAAGAAAGATTCAGTATATTAGTTCAACATAGGATTACTATGGGCTCCTAGGATGTGTTATGTGAAATGTTTCTAGTGAAGAGAGAGGGAAATATTAATCCTCTTGGACAAGACACCAGTGAACTTTATCTGGATTACTGTGTACAGTTCTGATCACTTGTGTTCAAGAAAAACTAATCTTTTATGTGAATGGGTGAACAGAGCTGCTAGGATCATCCAGGAAACAAAGTCTGTCTTACTCAAGAGGGCTAAAAGATCTGGGCTAAAAGAAGCTTGTTGAATGTGTCAAAAGACAACTGAGGGGATGGAATAATTGTCTTTCAGCCTAAGCTGGAAATAGATTTCTGGTATTCATCAAGTTCTGAACAGCCATACCAGAAGTACAGCTGTGTCAAGTACTGAGACATCTTGAGGTGGTGCAGCTGGCCATATTGATGAAATATTTCCAGATTGGCTTTGTTTAGAACCAAACAACTCTGGTTTTCCTTTTGGCAACACAGGAGGTTTGCTCTAGCTCTGTTTCTTCTATCCCAGTATGAACTCTCTCATAAATCTTAAGATTTAAATTAATCTCTGCACTGCTTATGTAATCTATTAATTGTAATGTAATTTTTCCTCCTGTTTTCTAGCTCTTAAGCAGCATGGTTAGCAATCTTATTTGCCTCATTTTGGTTGGAAAAGACGTCTGAGATCATCTAGTCGAATCACATGTCAATTGCAACATGGCTCTAAGGGCCACATCCAGTCATTCCTTGAAGACCTCCAGGGATGATGACTCCACCACACAATGCCCAGGAAGGGCAGCCCGTTCCAATTTCATGACAAAATTCCTCTTGAGGTCCATTCTGAACATTCCCTGGCACAGCTTGAAGCTAGATCCTCTTATCCTGTCACTAGTTAACCTTGAGAAGAGACCATCTCCTTCTTGGCTACAGGCATCCCTCAGGCAGTTGTAGAGAACAAGAAGGTTCCCCTGTGAGCCTCCTTTTATCCAGGCTGAGCCCCACCAGCTCCTTCATCCTCTACTCATCAAACTTGTACTCCAGACCCTTCCCCAGTTCCATGGCCCTTCTCTGGACTCACTCCAGCCCCTCAATGTCTTTCTGGTTTTGAGGGGCCCAAAACTGAACACAGGACTCTAGGTGTGACCTCACTAGTGCTGAGTATGGATGCAGTCACTGCCCTGGTCCTGCTGCCCACACTATGTCTAGACAGGATGTCCTTGGTCTTCTTGGCCCCCTAGGCCTGTGCTGCCTTATGTTCAGCCACTGTTAGCCAGCCCCAGATCCTCTTCTGCTGGGCAGTTTTCAAATGACTCTGCCCCATCCTGTAGCACTGTATGGGGTCCAAGTACAGGACCCAGCACTTGGTCTAGTTGAACCCCATGTCATTGGTGTCAGCCCATCAATGCAGCCTGTCCAAATAGCTCAGCAGAGCCTTCTGCCCTTCAGGAGATCAGCACTCCCATACAACTTAGGGTTTGGAAATTTATTGAGGATGCCCTCCATCCCCTTGTACAGGTGATCAATAAAGATTTTGAACAGGACAGAGCCCAATACTGAGCCTTGTGGAACTCTATTATTGACCATCTACCAATAGGGTGCAGCATCATTCACTGCCTTTCTCTGGGTTGTGTTTTTCCTTGTAAAGTAATTTGGTTTTTTTTTTTTTTGGCAACATTCCTTAAAATTAAGAACTTCTTTTTATCTTAACAGTTTTCTGTGACAAAAATGAGGCAAAATAATTGTAAATAAGATCATAATTTATAATTATCCATTTTACCAGTGATATTTATTAATATGTGAAATAACTTAATGTAATTATAAGTTTAAGTCCATTCATAGGAGCCTTATACTGAAAAACACAATTGCACTGCCAAATAATAATTGTCTTTTGCTCTTATTGCCTTTCCTCAGCCTTGCCAGTGTTTTGCAATAGTAGTAGTAGGTGATTTTACCAGGGTGAATGTTAATCATGGGGGAATATAAAACTTCAAAAAAGGTAAAGCAGTAATGTAGAGATTTAAGTGACATTTTCTTTGCTTTGCTTAGGTAACAGCTGAATGAATAATAATTTTTTTTTTTAATGAATAAATGTACCTCTGTGTCCTTGAAAGACGTGACTCTTGTTCAGGAAGAACCATAGTTATGTGGGATTTGTTCCTGTGGAGTTGGTTTGGATCTACTGTTTTAGGTTGCACAAAATGGAATGTACATCTTGTGAGTCATCTCAACAAGGAGATAGTGTGGGAGAAATAAGGATGCATCTGTTTTATATTCCCCATAATAAAGAATACCTTCCAAGAATACCTTCAAGCCCATAGTCTTGCAAAGTATAATACCTGCTCCTTAAATACACTCTCAGTCTGAACTAATTTAAAGATAAATGATTAAAGGAGATACAGGGAGGTTGCTTGAAAATTTGCCTTAGAAACAGCTGTAGTGTGAAATTTCAGTTAATTTTATTCAGTTCATATTACGCTTCAATATATTATGCTGTAGGGTTTAGGAGAACAGGAATATTAGGCAGGTTTTCTGCTTCAGAATAGTTTGTATTATATGAAATTGTTAGGCTAATGAAAAGGTCCTTAGCTACTGTGCATTGCTTTGAACTAAAGCATTCAATGATCTTGGGTATGATCTGTCTGTGCCTCTTGGATTGTGGTGCCCCTGGGATAATTAAAATGTAAGAACACAAACTTTTGTTGAAATGGCTTCAGTGGTAAAAAAGCACATCTCACTCAAGATGAGGGTACTCCTGGATACAGGCAGTAGGACAGTAATCAGGAGTACAGCTGGGGGCTGCGAAGTACCAGGAGCTTGCAGGTGATCTAGTCCTTGGGCAGTGTTCGGGACTTCTTGTGTATATTCACACAACCGAATTTTTTGACTAATGGTTTAGATTCCTATCTGCAGTCTGTTCATTAAAATTCTTGTGCTTCAGGTTATACTAAGCATTAATATAACCTGAAAGATTTTATTAATGCTTTCTGCTTGTATTTTTCTCTCATATGGGCTGAGGTGAAAGCATTCCTGAAAACTAAGTTCATGATTGATTTAATTTCTTTTTAATGCTTATATCTCAATAATTTGATTTTCTATGGAAAATCCACCTCTCCTTTTCTAATTTCAGAGGTGGTATTTTAAAATGTGGCAGTTTATTGTTTCCTTCTAGCCTTTTAGAGATTTTAAGTTTTAGGTTTGATTTTCTAATCTAACGAAACATCTTCTGATCTCCTTTAATGGGTTTTTTTTTTTTTTTTAATAGTGGTAGAGGGAAGTTTTGTGTTAGTTAGTAATGCTCATCTACCAGACCAAATTCTTCAGCTTTGTTCATGATCTTTTAAGAGGGTGCTGGGTTTTTTAATTTGAAGTCTACTAGTGTGACTTAATTTCAGGGAAGCGAAGATCATGATATTGGTATAGTTGGAAAGCTCCAGACGAAAAGCTCCTTTTGTTCTAAATACATACTTTTTTAGATTAGAAAGATACCTTGAATTGCCTTCACTTAATAGTTAGTAGGTTGGACCTTTCAAGAATCTAGGTTATTTCAGCTCGTGTGATGTACCTGCTTGTTGTGACAAGAAGGATTGTGACAAGAAGGACTGATGCAAGTTTTTTTTTTTCTTTTTTGACCTTGGGAACACCCTGTAGCTCTGGATAGAGAAAATCAGTGGGCCGAAATAAATACTGTCCCCTGGTTCTTGGCCCAACATATGCTCAGATTGAAGCATCTGGAAGCCATTAAAATCTGTACCACAGTAGTATGTCAGAATCTGTCAAGTTATAGTTGGGAGCCATTGACATACCTGGTTGTTTTCCAAGATTTGAACTTGAAGTTCTGCTTCTGGCTAGAGATCTAAAAATATTTGTATTTGGGAAAAAAAAACATTCTGCATTTTTCTAAAATTTGAAATGTTATTATATATTGAAAAAAATCTATTTTGTCATACCCATGCTTGTACTATCTATTTATTTATTTATTTTACAGAAAATATAATGGTCATATTGAAAACAAACCCTTAACCATTCCAAAAGATATTGATCTTCATCTGGAAACAAAATCTGTAACAGAAAGAGACACTATTGGTAAGAGTATGCGAACAATAATATATTATTTCCAAAATATCCTGATTCTTTCTGTCAAGTATTTATTTGTAATTAATGCTAAAATATCTTTTTTTGTAGACAGTGTATGAATAGAAGCAAGACTGGTCAAAAATGAGAAAGCAGGTAGTAGGGCTAAGTCTCTTTTCGTGTTCCCTGAGTGACAGACGTTTAATAGCAGTGTTGTGGAAAGGGATGAGTAGATGAAATCCAGCAAAAAGTCCCACTGTTGTATCAGGCATCCATAGCAATAGGAGAGAACACTGGAAGAACTACATGATAGTCTATTCAAAATAGAGTTTTTAGCTTTGTACAAGAAAATAACAATTGGCAGATGTCAACTCATATACTTTCTGCTCATCTAAAATAGGAAATGTGCTGTAGCATTGGAACCTAAGCTCTTTCAACCATACATCTCAAGCATTCAGGTAAAATGCTTAAAAACTGCAAGTGACAGTACAGAAATATGCAGCATTAAGTGCTTTGGAAGGTACTATTTTTTAGATGGTGATTTTTGATTATTAAATCATAATCAGTCATTCTGTTACAGGAAGTTCATATACAAGTATGTATGTGATATGTGTTTTCTTTCTACTTACGTTTTTATATTTATATGTTCTCTGTATAAATACACAAAGAAAGGATACATATTCCTTTGCAGGAGACTTCTCAGCTTAAATTGTAGGAGACAGCATTTGTGTAACAGAAACGAAGTTTTTGAAGTAAATAAACAAATCATTCACAAGTTTCAATTAGTGTTACTTTCCTGAAATTACAGCATTTAATTATCAACCTGATTGATATAGGATAAGGTTGGACTGTGTTTGAAAAGTTATATATATAATTTGTTTGTAAATCTAACTGTATTGTTATTTCAAAACAAGCGTAGGACTTGGAAATACCTGAGTTTGCCCAATGTCATATCTTTGCCAACAGGTAGCTTGTAGTCAAGTCAAACGTTCAGTAATGTTTTTCCGCTTTCAAATTGTGTAAATGTAGGAAGAGTGTTTGGGAGGGACAATTTGTGTTGTCACAAATTGTTTTTTTGCAGTTTCCAACAACTATGGGATCTCTCTCCATAACATCCAGCCTGTATGGAGCACAGTATGATCCCCGCAGTTTTTACAGTGAAGTTTACACAATGATTATTGCTTTATAGGATGTATTAACGAAATCTTGATGAGCAAGCCATCAGTATCGTAGATGGTGGTGTTTGTAAAATAAAAAGAACTGTTTATTTGTAATATAATAAGTGATAGCCAGTGAGATTTTAATCTTTAACAAAGGGTCAAAACAAACCCTCTTACCTGGAATTGCAGTCAGACTCAACTGGAAAACTGTTTACTGTCTGTGTTGTGAAATCTAAATTAAGTATGCTTTCTGGATTTAGGATGTTAATTATAAAAACTGAGGTGATAAAATAGTAAAACCTTGTAGCCTTAAAAATTTGAGTAGTAATCAAGTATTAGATGACAGAAGTAAAGAATGAAGTTCACATTGTTGAATAACTTTTTCATTGTTGTTGCATTTCATTTGGCTGATCTGGGTCTACCTAAACTTCACTTTAATACACTTAAAACACAATTGAAAACCCCTTTTAATTGCTACTCTATTCTATATACATTAGTAACTGCCGTAAAACATATCTTTAACATTCACAAACTTGTGTTTTTCAGCATTGCATTACTTTCCGGAATATCAGTGGTTGGTGGATTTCACTGTTGCAGCTACGGTTGTGTATGTGGTGACAGAAGCCTATTACAGCATTATGAAGCCCTCACAAGAAATGAATATCAGCATAGTGTGGTGTTTGCTTGTCTTGGCTTTTGCAGTGTATCCTTTTCTGTTTTGTTGAATCTCCCTCTACTTGTTCCAGATAGTTTACATCATTCTGCAATTTGTATAAATCTCCATGCCATTGATGGGTGGGTTACAAAAATATTTAGCATTTGGAAGAAGGATCCTGTAAGCTAATGCCATTGTTGAATAATACATATGCTGTACATGCTCTTCGTAAATGCTGGTATCGTTAGCTTGTTAACATTAATGCCAGACCATTTAGGAGAAAAATACATGTATGCAAGTATAGTTAGTGCTCACCTGCAGTATGTGGGGGTTCTAAACTAACTTGATTTTGCTCAATTTGGCAGTCAGAAATAGTTATGTGTACAGAAAGTACAGTTATTGAAGAAGCTTGGAAATTTACTGCGTGTTTTTTGTTTTCAGTATGTTTAATCTGATACTTCTCGATCAGAACAGTACAGTGATGTGTATACTAGTTTATTGCAAAAATACATACGTGAGTTCATAATTTTAACATACATTCAAGGCATTCTTGCAGAAAGCAAGGTATGCAAAGAGTTGTAGGAGCTGAGCTCTGTGAATAGCTAAACTCACCTTTGAAACTGAGGGAAGCAGAAGTGGAGTATTTGGGAAACAGGCATTATCAAATCATAAAATGTTTGTTTTGTTATGGAGAAGACAGTTTTTGTTTTGGTTTGGTTTTTTTACTGGAGAAGACAGTATCAGACATAGATGCCTGCATGATAATTAACTGCATTCCACATATGAATTCAGGCACACACTTTAGGGAGGAAAGTTGCAGCTTAAAGATATGATAGGGAATAAAGCAGTGGAATTGATTATGGGCTTGTAAGAGTGCATGTCATAGAAAGGTGAACTCAAAAGTGAATTGCTACAGCTCCTCTGCTACTCCAGCAGCTGAGAGCAAATAAAGTACTAAGTTACAGTTGATAAACCTCCTGAATATTCAAAATTGTTTCCTCTGTGTGAATGCTAGTTCTTCTTTAGAGATTCTTTTTATGTTGTGGTTTGTTCAGTTGGTTAGCAGTATGTATTAGCAGTACCTGGTGGTGTTGTGTAAAACCTTGAACTCTAATGTTTGGTTCCATTTGGCTAAGAGTTCTAATCATGCTTCATGCTTGCCTTGATAATTATTAAAATGTGTGCTGCCTTTATAGTATGGACAGTAGTTTTTTTTAAGTAGACTGAAGTATAAATGGTAAAATTTTTCCAGAACTTTTGCTTGTAATGTATAAAAACTTGCTAGAAGAAAAGTCAACCCAGATCTGGAAAAGAGAATGTCAGTAGCATGCTTCCAGATCAGGTGTTTCCCCTTTGACATGTCAGTGAACAGATCCATGGTCCAAAAGGTCATTTTTCTAGTCTGCTGTGAGAAGAAAATCAGTGTCTGGCTCTTGTGCACTTTTTTATTGTATTATAGCTATAGTATAGGTAATATATCGTTGTTTTATATCCTGTTTTATTTTTTGGTGAGAAGTCAGGAATTTTAGTTTAATCTGTGCAGAAGGAAGGAGAAAGACTGTTTCAAAAATCAGAAGTGATAGCCAACACCTTTCACTCTGATTTTGAGGATGACAGGGTGTTTAATAGAACCAATGGAAAAACAAGCTTCTAATAGTAAAGCCACAATGTACTCTTACATTCATTGGTGACAATGCCCTGTTTGCTTCATCTCTTGTATCTCAGGAATAGTCAATTTAAATAACACTATCATAATTGCAATTCTAAGTGAAACAGAGTTGTGAATTATATATTGTAGGAAAATCCACTGCAGTAATGGTTTCTTACTGTGGTTTTATACACTGTCCTATCATTGCTTTCATTTGGTCATCAATTCAGGGCAAAACTTCAAAAAATACTGAAGTTGCCTGTCAATGCAAGATTTGTCTCAGTACTGTGGATATGCAAGTAGCTGTTAGAGTCTGTGCTTAGTACCTGTATGAGGAGTTAGTGGCAGTGGAGAAGGATGCACTACCAGGAAATACAGTCTAAACTTCATATTTGCTTAACATCTCCATGACTGGGCTAACATAACTTATTCCAGGCCTTACAGCTTTTGATGTGAAGGAGGTGCAATACAGAGGTATTGGTAACAATTCTTGTGGTCACTGGAACCTAGTCAGATGAGGTTTCAGAAGAGGTTCATTCATGTGTGGCGACATCAGGCTTTTGGGATGCAGAGAATACTTAAAACTTATTCAACGATCGATAACTCAGTATGTCAAGACCAGAAATGATTCTGTGATAATGGGAGATTCAGAAAAAAATTATTTTTGACGGAAAGCAGTCAACATGATATGTCAAAGTTAAATATAGAACAGTTTTGTGTTTTGCTGATAAGTGTTTCTTCCGTTGCATGCCTGCGTGTTAAGAAGTGAAAAGTAGTACTAAGGATACAAAGCAAGTTTGCAGATGATAGAAAACTGGGAGGAGCTGTTGACTCCCTTGAAGGCAGGGTGGCCCTGCAGAGCAACCTCGACAAGTTAGAGATCTGGGCAGTCATCAACTGTACTACGTTCAACAAGGGAAAGTGCTGCACCTGGGATGGGGCAACCCTGGTTGTGTGGGCACACCAGGGAACAGGAGTCTGGAAAGTAGTGCCATGGAAAAGATCTGGGGTGCTGGTTGACAGAAAGTTGAATGTGAGTCAGCAGTGCCGTGGCAGACTGGCCCAGCATGGCCAGCCAGGCAAGGAAGGATGAGTATTGTCCTGCACTAAGGCAGACATTCAGCTGTTAGAGAGCTAACATCTAAAGGAGTCCACGAGGATGATGAAGAAGGGGAAGCTGTATGAGGAGTAGCTGAGGTCACTTGGTCTCTTCAGGCTGGAGTAGAGGCAACTGAGGGGAGACTTCATTGCAGTCTGCAACTTCCTCATGAGGGAAGTGGAGGGACAGACATTGATCTCTTCCCTGTGGTGACAGTGACGGAACTCGAGTAAATGGCATAAAGTTAAGTCAGGGGAGATTGGTTTAGATTGAATATTAGGAAAAAGTTTTTATATGGAGGGTGGTTGGTCACTGGAACAGGCTTCCCAGGGAGTTGCTCGCAGCACCAAGCCTGATAAAGTTCAAGAGGCCTTTGGACAGATGGCAGGATTCTTGGGGATGGTGCTGTGCAGGCCCAGGAGATGGATGATCAGATGGGTCTCCTCCAGCTTGGAATGTTCTCTGTTTCTGTGAATTCACATTTTTCATGTGTTTTAGTAGGAACAGAAGATAGATCTTTTTCACTTTAACCATATGAATATAAAATTCAAGAATACCATAATCACAGCAGTTTGAAAAATAAAATTATTTTTGTAAAAGGGTGTACGATGAATTCTGCAATGCCTGCAACTATGTACAATATGCGAAGTATACAATTCTATAATGCCTATTGTGGCCAAAAAAACTGAATGAAAGGGGGGGCTGGTGCAGGCAATCTGTTAACTTAGCACTAAATACTCCCAAATTACTCTGTCAGTAGATCCTGAATATTAGGTCTTGGAATGGAAGGAAATGATGAAGCAAGCCATAATTCTTCAATTTCTTCCAACCCAAAAATAGAAGCAGTGGTGACTGTTTTGACTAACAGAGGGTTTCAGTTATGTGTAGTTTGCATAATCATGAATTTACTGAGTTCTGAATCTGCACAATTATAATTGTAATTTATTGTTAGTATGCTTTCTTTTTCCTCCTTGAATTTGCCAAATCCTTCAGACACAATTCATATTTGAAGTCACAAAGTAGGGGCTCATAAATCCGATGATAGATTGGGACTTTTGATCACAAACTGTTATTAAGTCCTTTGTACAACTTCAGGGTGTTTTCAATTTGTGAATAATGTAAAATCTAGCTGTAAAAAGAGCCTTGGTTTAAGCATATGTTATTAGAGAAACAAAGCTTTCCAGTACACTATCTGTGTGATCTATTATGTACTTTTTTTGGGATGAGTTAAGATTTCCTTGTGATGTGTCAGTTCTTTCTGTAAAGTATAGAGGGGTCTGAAGGTGATTACTGTGTGAGACTGGAATTACTAGATGCTGTCCTTAGACCATATTATGCATGTTAGAATCTCTTAGCATATACATGAAATTCAGCGTGTGTATGTTAAATGTGTGCTGCGTGTTGAAATGTGATATTGCATAATCATAGTTTCTTGAGAGGCACATGATTGTTCAAATGTTTTACTGAATAGATACCCTCAAAAATGTTTCATACTTGTACTCTACATATTCAAGTTCTTTCAGTATTGGAAACGGGCAAATACAACTATGCTATTGCATAGTGGGGGGAAAAAAGTGGCACAGATAACACTTAAAATACTGTTTTTCCTTTTTCTTTTTGTTTTTTTCAAATCTTGTAATGTCTGGCGTTATCTCCAAATACTTTATTTAAATCTGGTCTGGTATTGCCTTCTATTTAAATTATAATGAGCTGCAGTTCATCGTAATAAGAGTTGACAGTGTATCATGATAAATTTGTCCTAATCTGTTTCAGTTTAGAACTAATTTAGAAATGCATTAAAAAAAATTACTTAATGTTTTTAAAACATCCTGATAACAAAGCAGATAATGTCTTAAATGTTTGTCTTTGTGGCAGTGGGGCTAGATAGAAGGATTTGATATATCATACCAGGTCATGGAGGGGGTTTGAAGACTGACCTTGTTTTTCCACGGTGAACGTGGGATAGATTTTTCTTTCCTGGATAGACTCAGTGTGCTGTTATCTTACAACTCTCTTTGAGCTAGAAGTCTCAAATGTGTGCATAGTTGAAGAGCTTGAGGAAATGCCTTAGTGGTGAGCTTGTTGGTGTTAGGTTGATGGTTAGACTTGACCTTTAATGTCTTTTCCAAACAAAATGATTCTATCTGAAAGGAGGGAAATATAGTTCATCTTTTAATGTGTCTTCATTCTTACTGTAAGTAAGCCTAGATCAAAGCTCTATTCCAGGGTATTCCTGGCTATGCATTATGTGATTATTATGCTTTAATGTGTTCTGTAATTTAACCTGAAATTGGCTGAACACGTATTACCTGCAAAAGAAATAAATGCACATCATAGAACAGCACTGGTGTAGATGACCAAAATACAAGATTATAATTCTTAGTTATGGTTATTTTACAAAATTAATTTTCCTTGACCTACTCTTACGTAGTAAGATACTGTTTTCATTGACTACCCATTATTTCAAAGTTGAGGATGGAGGTGAAAGATCAGTCTGTGTCACCTTTGGTTTTTTCTTCTTTGTGAAAGCAATGGCAATACTCATTGTGACAGAAAACTATCTAGAATTTGGATTGGAATCAGGTAACTCCTTTCTTTAGTTTGAAACAGCTGTAGTGATTGCATAATCTGAAAAAAACATTTCCAGCATTTTGAGAAAATCTGTGTTAAAATGAATGATGTAAGTCATGAGCTTTTAAGAAAATTTCCTTTGGAATGAAGATTCTAAATAATGTCCTGTATATTTTCCTGTGTTTCTCTAAAACAGTGTAATCTTTACCTGGCTTGTTTGTTTTGTTAATTGTATTTGCCTTCCAGTTATAGATATAGCCCTTTTTGCTTTCGTAGTAAAATGTAGCTCCCTTACTGGAAACATATTTTAAAAGTTACCTTTTTTCATCTTCCCAAAGTGTCCAAATATTACAGATGTTGTTAATCAAGTTTTATTGTATTGTGGTCAACTAATTAGCACATGAAAGAGCTCTGCTAGACATATGAAAAAATGTTTAAAAGTTGACTTGTTACCCAGCATTTTATTTCACAAAAGGGACTGTTTATTTGTACTGTAATAAAATAAATATATGTATCTCTGCAGGATTCTCGAATTTCTCAGAAAGTGCTATGCAGTTTCTTGAAAAACAAGGTTTGGAATCCCAGTAAGTTTCTGGAAATACACTTGTATGTTTATATGTGAATTTGTAACTTGTCTGTTTATATGTGAATTTATGAACCATTTGGATTTTCTTAGCGAGCCTTTGTATTGCATGTTATGCTTTTATACCTAGTTATAATCCCTGCAAACAGTTTAAAGATGTTAATAAAAAGATCTGAAAGTACTCACAAGTAACTGAAGTTGAATTAAAGTTTTCATTTTAATATGGAGATAATTTCTGACATTTTGATTTTAGTTCATTACATACAGTTCAAAATTGTAAACACTTTTTTCACAATGTTTCCTTTCAGCAAAATTTGTTTAGATAAGTATTTTTTTGTCATCCTATGACATGCAAGGGAGGATGAGTGTACAAAAGCAACAAGATGGAGTTTGTGTTAAACTTCACATTAGGAATAAATTCTGTTGTTCAGTCCTGTTTTCAGGTTGTGGCTGTGTTCCTATCATGTGAAAACATCTGCCAGCTACAGGACATCCAAGCCTCATGTAGACTGTTGAAGAAACATGCCGTAGCTTATGATGTTACATAAATACACAAACACTGTCATTGGCAGCCTTTGTATAGTATTGCAAAATGGATTTCTGTCACAGTTCCTTATACATGTGTGCTAAAATTTAGGGAGCATTTCATCACTGGGAGCAAAACATTGAATTTCTTGGTTGGTGGGTCTCAAGTGTCATGCAGAAGCCATAGGATATCTTTATTTTTGAGGAACAGAAGTTTTCGCAAACTAGATTAGTGTAATTTATGAATAAACTCATGGGAAACTGGTAACTGTATCCCATGTGTTTCTTAGCTTTTCTTTAATCTGCTTTCCTAAGCTATTGCAAGATCACTAACTTCTGTTTTCATTTTCAGGTTAAGTGTTTGTTTAGTTATAAACTATTGCAGTGCTTTGTCTTTTTTAGCTGCAACTGAGTTAATGATGGTGTCTCAGTAATTTAGGTGATGTAGATTAAGAAAGAATCTGAAATTCATTTGAATATCTAGATTTGGTTTTGTTCCTCTGTAATGTTACTTACATTTCATTGTCACTGTGATGTTTTGTTGTTTGTTTGAAGGTTTTGTCTTGTTCGTTTTTCCTTTGTGTAATCCTGTGTTTGTTAAGTATGTAATTAATTCTGTGATTTCGTTGATCAGGGATATTTTTCACGCAGTTTTTTTAATATACAATACTAATTTCTTGGAAGAGGCATGTTAATGACCACATGTACATTTCAGATAAATCTGTGAAAAGCTGCAGTAAATACAGTTTGATAGAGATTTTTAATGGATAATGGTAGAACAAACTATCAGATTTGTCTTTGAGCAGTTAAACTTATGAGACATCTGTTCCTCTTAAAATCACAATCCTTGAATTCATTCTATTTTAGCTATTTCTCTTACATAATTTGTTGTTAATTACAATATAGAATTATTCTTTTTTCTTTTTCTCTACTAACAAATTAACGTCTCACAGTCAGTAAATTAGGTTTTCTGTTTTTCTAGGAAATAAATAGGTGACTTGGTTTGGTTTTGAAAGTATTTTTTTAAATTTCAATTTCTGACTGGTTTTTAATAATGCTAGTATTCCAGAGGAAGCCTGTAGAATACTGTTGCTTTTTTAATTAAATGTTACATACTGTTGGGTTGAAAGTAGTCTCTGATACTCCCTGCTCCCCCAACTTCCTCCCCAAGAAAATGCTTATTTCCTTTCTTTTCTTTTAGGGGTCCTGTGTCTAAACTAACCTTCAAATTGTTCCTGGCTATTCTGTGTTCACTTATTGGTGCTTTTTTGACATTCCCTGGCTTGCGACTGGCTCAAATGCATCTGGATGCTCTGAATTTAGCAACAGAAAGAATAACACAGTAAGAGAAAATATATGCAAATAGGTATATGCTACTCAGTCTTAAACCTTTTATGTTTAAAAATAAACAAAGCAAACTATTCCAACAAGAAGGTAGTGACTTAAGACTTCTGTTGCTGCCTGCTTATATCTTGAGCAGATTTGCCACCTGCTACTTTCTGCTCAACCTGTGCTCTGCCAGTCTGTTACGTTCTTTGCCTTGTAACTGAGAGTCCCAATTAAAGGAGCTACCCTTTCCTCCTGCAAGAGCTCTACCATGAATGTCTCTGTGTCCAGCTTTCTATCCCCCATCATGTCTTTCCGGAAGTTAAGACAACCTTCAGGAAGTACAAGTACAACTATAGACTGGTTTTTTCCATCCACACTTCCAGCTGGGCATTATTCCTTTAATAAATGTAGCATAGGATAAAATGCAAAAATGACACAGAATATTTAATAAGGGTCATGTGTTAATACCAATTTAAAGGAATATTTTCATTTTCAGCCATCCTTCCATTTGGTAGTAAACTGTTCTGTCCATTTTCACTATTTCTCTTAAGAATTCTCTGGTTGAGAGGGTGACACTCTCATGCGGCTTTCAGAGATCTTGATTGTTGTTGTTTAATACATGATAATGACAGATTCTGCAGCATAGGGCAGTGTTGGTACTCAGTCTGGTAAATTTTTCCAATAGGAAAATAATTTTTGTTCAAACTGCATTTTTTTTCCTTCCCTTCAGGAATACTCAGCTTAAAAATTAATGTGTTTGAAGTGAGTCTGTCAGTCTTGGTAAATTTATAAGCAAGTACACTTGCATTCAGTGTAGTGGTCCGCATATAACAGCCAGCTACTGGCTTGTTTTATCTGCTGTTACATTTCTCTCTGTGTGTAGACTGTAACTGAGTCACTTCCGAGTCTGTTTTTTCCAGATAGATAAGCTGTGTAGTTCTTAATTGTTAAGGATCTCAATATTTTAAAATTCCTTGTGTCTTTTCTGTAAGTATGCCAACATCATCTTTGATCAATGGACATGACCTCCTACGCAGAAGTATAAATTCTCTGAAACAAAAATCCATTAATCAAGAACTAAAAGGTAGTTAATATTCATTGAAGTGTGGTTATGAAAATTCTCTAGCTTCTTTAGATAATATTGGAACTGGTTGTTGAAGATAACTTTGTTAAACACCACCAAGTCATTTTCAAAAGTCTACCAATACTTTGAGTATTCAACTGGAACAATGTGAAAATTACATTAAATGGATTACAACTTGATAAGGTGTCCATATAATTAGGCAAAGCTATTATAAAGAATATTTATCAAGTGATAGGTTCTTATAAACCTGAAGAACATAACTTGTCCTTGCTGATGCATTTTTGTTAATGGTTAGATTGTTTATTGACTATAGTTGTTTGACAGTGACTAAAGGAGGGTTGTAAATGAGAATGATGTGTCACTGATACAAAGCTCTCTAAGTTGGGTGCTAAAACAGTGTCTGTTTCTGCAGGCAAATACATACTCTACTTTAAAAACCCCAACCAAACAGCTACAAAGAAAAAGACAACCACCTAAACAAAACAGGAAAACAACAAAAAACAAAGGAAAAACCTTAATCAAACCAAAAGCCCCCATGTCCCTCAAGCGACCCAAAAAATGCATGAATCTCCCTTGAAACCCAACTAAAGAACCAAAACTAAACAACCCAAAAAAGCCCAACAAAATCTATTCCTTAGTGGAACAGAACACTTAACTTGCAGGGAGCACTGACAAAAGAAGCCCCAAAACTTAAAGGTTAATGATCAAGTACTATTTTACCTAATATGTTCAAAATGATTAGTGTGATTCTTTTATGAGTATAGGGACTAAGTTCATTGTTTCTGGGTAAACAGAATAAAAATCAAAGGGTGTCCCTTTTGGTTTTGAGAACTGGTTTGATTTTTTCTTTTCCTTGGCAGTAGTATCCTTTCCTGCATGTATTTGGAGTCTTCTTAACAAGTTAGTACAATTTTCATACACATTTCCTCCTTTGCCGGAGCCTTTGCATCAAGAGTATTTCAGCTTTCCTGCCTGTTGCCAAAAAAAAAAAAGTGATTCCAGCCACCCACTGGCAAATTTCAGTCCATTAATTCAGTAGGATCTCTTAAATAAGGAGAAGCTCAGGTAAAAGGCTTCCTCAATCTAATTAAATGCTTTGGGGACTTATCCTTGATGCTTTTGCATTCCCTAGCACCACTTAAAAGCTGGCAAAGCTTATTTCTTCATCTGAAACCAAAGATTTAAATTTGTGTGTTGATGACAACTCCTGTAACATGCAAACGTTATAATAGTTTTAGGAAGCTTGATAGTTTGCAATCAGGAAGGTCTTGTGTTCTTTAGAATAATTTTTGATTGCATAAGTTTTTCTATAGTGTAGAAGCACTGTGGTGAAGACAAACCTGGTTCTGTTAGTGAGGAAATACTGAACTAACAGAACAACCCAATCCCTTCCAACTGTTCTCATTTCGTTTTAGTAACGAAAAATGATTGGAATAGTGTGTTTAGAAATAGACAAGAAATTTTAGAAGTTCAGAAATAAAGAAGATAATAATTTCAGGGAGAACTCAAAAAAATTTATCCCCTTTTTAAATTCTTCTGGTTTTTTACGCAAAGATTACTGAAGAGTGCTACCCTTACTTTTGTTGTAGAGTTTCATACAGTATTTTTTTTTTTTTGGTCTGAGTATGTTCAATTGAATTGAAGTAAAAAGTTTCATTTAATCAGGATTTCTAAATAAAATGCTTCATTAAACTGTGAAATCTGACCTTTGACAACTGTTACTCCTGTTCTTTTTAAAACCAAAATCCAGTGTGATTTCACAATATATATTACTGTTTTGCTGAAATGTAAGTCATACATATAAAATAGGGAATTAATTTTCTTATTTATCTTTCTCCCACCTATTTTAAAGTTAATATTTCTCTTTTTGAATTTGTATACGCTTTCAACAGTATGGTAATTTTTTTTTGTTTACTAAGTTCCCTCTTTTTTTTTTCTTTTTTTCAGAACATTGCTACATATAAACTTCTTGGCACCTTTATTTATGGTTCTACTGTGGGTAAAACCAATCACTAAGGACTACATTATGAGCCCACCTTTGGGCAAAGAGAGCATTCCTTTGTAAGATTTCCTTTAAAAGTTCTTTCTGGAGTATTGAGAACAAAACATTGTCTTAGAGCTCTTTGAAAGTCATAGAAACATGGAAGACTTTAATAGCATCTGCCATCAGAGGTGTTGTGGAAGGTGCAGCTGAATTCTAAAAAGCTTCTGTTATTTCAAAAGAATGAGAATTGGTTGCAGAATGTTGAGTGTTAAGGTGGTGGTTCCCAAAAGGCTGCTGTCTTCTGACATCTCCTTGGCAGTAATTCGTTGTTTTCTGTAGGGGTGGAATACCACCTCACTGCTACCTGCTGGAACCTTGTATCTTGCATATTGGCATAGGAGAGAAGTAGTTTCACTGAAAACAATCCGAGATATGTTGGCATGAGAGCTAAGCAAGGAAATGTGTCTTAAGATTTACATGCTGATGATGTGGTATTGAATTGATAGCTAAAATATTTAAAATATAAGAAGTTTCGAAGAAGAGTGGTATCTGAAATACTGTAAAAGTATGATAGTTGATTGTCATTGTCACAATTAGTCTTGCTAATCCAAAATAGGCTTGGAATAGATACAATGGGCTGATACATTTCTTGCTTTCTAGAGGTGAGATAAGCTTCTAAAGTGATCCTGTGACCATTGAGCTATTACAGAGCAAAACACTCAATTGTGTTTCATTACATAAAACAACAGATATACATATTTTGTGTAGCTTTTGTTCCTCAGTTCATCTTACAATGAGGATTGAGGATTACTGGGTATCTCAGACAACTGAAGTACCCATTTACAATCTAGTACTATTTACTATCTAGTCCTGTGTGTCTGAAAACCTGTAATTATCTGAGCAACCTTGGTTTTTAGTGTCATGCTTTCATTACTCAGAATTTAAGCATTTAAGAACTGCTCTTGTTTATAGACAAATGAATACTAATTTGGATCTAATGCTGTAGGGCTACTGAGAAGTAGTAGGAAAGAAAAATAGAAGGCAAATGTAAATACTGCATGTGAACTTCATAACTGTAGTTTGTGTGTTAACTACTTTTGACAATTTGCCTCAAGATTACTTTACAGATGATGCAAATAACTGTAGCAGTAGGTGGTCTTTGGAAAACAGCATTACCCTTTTTTTATTATCCACAGAATGTCAGAAGATACATTTGATACCATCAGATTGTGGATTATAATCCTGTTGTGTGTTTTACGGTTGGCTATGATGCGTCATCATTTACAGGCCTATCTGAATTTAGCACAGAAAAGTGTGGATCAGATGAAAAAGGAGGCTGGTAGAATAAGTATGGTTGATTTACAGAAAATGGTGAGTATGGTGGCACTGAAGTTGTACATAGTGCTTTGACTGTACAAACTGATTTTTTCCCAGTTTGTTGTCTTCTGTGGCAGCAGAGCTCAGATCTGAATGAAGCTTTCTAGACTGTGTCTTCTATAAAAGTAGCATCATTACAGAGAAATTCTGCAACCCAAAATGTGGAGAGATGTATCATCTGTGTTATGCAGATACTTTGACCTTGGTGATTTGGAAATCATTATAAAAGATCCCTTCCAAAGAGTCGTGGTCTGTAACTACAACAGGGGAAAGAAAAAATTGAATTTTGGTAGAAGGGTAAAATACTGTTACCAACTATGATTTTTAAATCAAGGGAAAATTTATGATGAGGTGGTTATATTTTGGAATGAAATGACAGATGTTTAATTCTCTCAGAATACTTTGAAGTGCACCAGACTAGTTACAAAATTGTATATCTTATTGTGGATGAGGCCAAATTTCTGAGGATTCTGTTTTTCAAAGAAAAGTAATAAAGCATTCCTTGAACAAATGGAGAAGGTAGAAGGGCTGTTGTGTGTTGTCTGCAAAATAAATTTGTAGTATTGCGTGGTAGTGCTAATGATCCTGCTGAGTTGAAGTCTGTTGCAAAAGGAATATTGAAAGATGCCGTTAGATAAAGACTCCTCTTCCAGGGTTGTCATTATTACTTGTAGTTACACTAAGTGTCTGAAGGTCATAAGTGAACTGTGCAGTAGTTATTTAAAAACAAAGTGGCTAGGAACTTGCTCCAGAAAAAAAAGAGGAAATACATGTAGTAGCAGCTGGTTAGGATGGAACTGTGCCAGTTGCTGTAAATGCACTATTTTAATACTGGGAATTTTATTCCTATCTCTAAAACAGTGATGTCTTCTCAGTGTCGCATTTCTTAAATCAATTTCTCCAGTATCTTCATATATTCTCTTTAAGAAGGCCAGAGTCACTAGATGTAATCTTCTCTTGTTTTACTAATCATGCCTGCTTTACCTTTTTTAGGAACTTCTGCCAGTGAATTCTTCCCTGTCTGTCATTCTACAGTGATCATTACTTTTTAATTTGGGGGTTTTTTTCATATTCGATCAATTTTTTGACAATATTTTTGTCTTGTGCTTTTTCTTCTGTCAGTGTCTTACTACTGTTTTTTTCTCATGTGAGTTTTTTGATGCATGCTCATTAAGAAGCCCTTTAAGGCTTGAGAGATATTCCCAAAACTGTCATGTCTGCCTTCATCATTTTTGCCACCCTGCATTCTGTTGTTTTTTAAAACCCAAGTAGTTTTATTTCACTGCTTGATTGCTATTGATTTTATGACTTTTTTCCATCTTTATTTGGTTTGATCTTTTAGGCCAATAGCTTATATAAAATATGTAATGTTACAATCTTGAGAAAAATTGGACAGATGAAGAGCAGGGGGAGGGATATATCTAATGGATTTCGATGAACCGCAGTGTATGACTGAAAAAAAGACCATTTAAATGCTGTTATTGATCTAATGAAAACTCCTCATTGTTTTTAAAATACAAGTGTTTTCCAGTTGGAAATCTTAAAAATATCTTGCTTTTGAAAAAGGGCGGTAATATTAGCCAAGCTTTCATTTACTTCTTATGGGGCTTTAGACTGTGACTACTACTTCATTTTTGGAATATGATTTAGTTTGTAAATGACTGGGAACTTGAAAAATTAAACATATATATTTATTTTTGTTTCTGGTGTATTAAAATAGGAATCATTGAATGATGGCATGCAGTTTGCAGAAGCAAAATCGTTTCTCTCTTTTTTTAACAGAATTGATGCTTTTAATTATTCCCTTTCAGCACTTCCTCTCAGATTTGTAAATGTCCTGAAACTAGAATTCATTGTGGGGGTTTCTTCATGAGGTCTTTTGAAGACAATATGTCACATGCCAAGAGTTACTAGAAAATTCTTAAAAACAGCTTTAACATATAAGTACTGTGGTTTTTTAGTAAATTATTTATTTTTTCTAGATGTGTTCATAAAGGTCTGCTTTGATCAACCTGGACTCATGAACTTTACCCTCTTTTGTTTTTCCAGGTGGCTCGGGTATTCTATTATCTTTGTGTAATTGCACTGCAGTATGTTGCACCAATGGTAATGCTCCTTCACACAACTCTGCTCTTGAAAACACTAGGTAGGCAAAATTGGATCAACAATAGTTTATTCTGTTCTACACAGGGCTTTTTAATTTTCACCTGGCTAAAGAGAATTATAATTCATGGCTACTTGCGATACTAAAACACCTTGTAGTTTCTTGTACTTCAAAATGTTCATATGTGACATTTAAGTAGTTATTTCTGTTGCTGCTTTTGATACCTTCCAATTACATGCTAATTGGTTTGATTTTTTCTGAGAATTTGTGTAATGCAACCAATTAAGTGTTTACTTCTGTTGAAATATTTGTCTTCTTAGAAGTATTTTAAAAGTTAACTGTATAAACTATGATTGATTTAATTTCATGAACATCTCATAAAGGAGTTTTTTCAGCTTTTTTATCTTCAATAGGCTTTTAGAATGGGAATTGTGAGATACGGGGTTCATTAGTTACTGGGAGATCTGAAGTTGCTCTGGGTTGGGTATTCTTTCTTTCTTTCTTGTGAGACATGTCTTTCATAGCCTGCCATGCAGTTGTGTCATTCTCTTTGCAAAAAGGCAGTGGCTTTAGTAGGTTGTGATTCATCCTGCTCTGGAGTAGACATGTCCATCTGGTGAAATGAATCATACCCAGGACATACAGGGGTCTCAAGGCAGCTGTAGCACATGTAGATATTAGGATGCCAAAATACAAGATCAGTCCTATCCCAGTAGCTTGCTGTTACGGCCAGGTAGTCATGCAGATGAATATGGTCTGTATTTGCTAAGTTATAAGTACTTAACGTTTTTGTTTGTGTATTAAAAATACATCAAAGATGATCTGTAGAGTGATTGAATTAACAGAACTTGAATTTAATTCTACAAAAATCTGTTACTTTTTTCTTTTTAACAGGTAATTATTCTTGGGGCATCTACCCAGGATTGAATTCTGACACTCCAGTAGAAAACAGTCAGCTTCCCAATTCTGTTTATTCTGAGTCTCCACCTGCTGATGGAAAGATGAAAGTAACTGTAGTACAAATAACAATGGCTCTGGGAAGCCTAAAGAATATTTTCACTCCTCTCCTGTTCCGGGGACTCCTATCTTTCCTCACCTGGTGGATTGCTGCTTGCCTTTTTTCTACAAGCCTTTTTGGGCTCTTCTATCACCAGTACCTGACTGTGGCCTGAACAAGTCAACTGACAGAGCAAGTGTGAGGTCAAATTCTAGATACAAACCCAGGTACCCAAGAGGAGATGAAACTAAAAGAAAACTATATATGTGAAGAGAAAACATATCATAATTATTTTTAAACACTTCCTTGGTGTTCTCAGGGTGAATAATCTTAAAATGTTTAAAATGGCAACTGGGTTTGTTATTTTTGTTACCCAAATGGTAGGTAACTAATTCAGTTATAGTCGTGGGACTGACCTTATTGTGTTGTAGGTGGTGGTAAGCGTGCTGAAAAGATGTGACCTTTGAGTATCTTGGTTTCCATAAACAGCAAGCCAAACTCAAAAATTTGTGTTTTACGCATCAACAGTCACTGACTGAATTCAAAGGGTACTGGACATAGTGATGGTGGCTGCCTATCAATTAAGTCTTGAAACTGAGCCATACATTGAAAGGAGAAAGAGGGGATTTTTAAAAAAATTCTGTTGGATAGCTATTGATCACTTTTCTCCTTGGAAAATGAAATAATCCAACAGGACAAAAGAGATGCTGTATATTACAGTAAGAACAGTTGTATAAAATATAAATTTAACAGGAGTAGATGTATGTACCTGACAGGTATTGCTGCCTACATATTTTGCAGGAGTGCTTGTGCAGTAAGAAGAGAGTTATAACAAATATATTATTTCAGTCCCTGCAGTCATTTTAAAGTAATGGCCATCTGTATTGGTGCTAGTATTGATCCACAGATTGCATCTGGATCTTTTAAATTTTTTCTTTTGAGGTAGTAGATAAATTCCATTGAATTTACAAAAGAGTAGAAAATAATTAGTGTCACCAGTCAAACATGTCTAAACAAAACAGTTTAATCCTGCTGACAGACAGTGTATGTATATGTGTAATGTACATATAAATATATATTATATATTAAATATATAATATATATGAAGGTATGAAATATGGAACCTTTATTTTAAATTCCTGAATGTATCGTACAGGGCTGTGGGAGAGGAGTGTGTGTGTATCTAGTAATTTCAAGATTCCCTTTTGAAATGAAACTTTTAATTTTTTTTCTCTTATTTTCTTCTTTTTGTTTTTTTAGTTCAGTTGAAAGGGCTATTTGTTTTTTGTGCCTCTTTAGAGGTACTTAGCTATGCTAAAGAACTTACACTGTCTTGAAAGAAAAGATCTACTTAAACTGTTAATCTTAAAATTTCTCCTCTGTCAGATCATCATCTTTTGCCACTTTAATCTGTACTAACTTGACCGTATAATGATAATTAATATATCTTGGCTTCAGAAATAGATTTTCTGTATAATAAAACAGCTATGTAATAAGAAAAAGAGCAAAGTATTAACTTTACAGTTTTTGCTTAACTGAAGAGATAGATTTCAATCATAAAATTATTGACAGTTTTTCAGATGTTTTGTGTATTTGCAAAACAGGAATGGGGATTTATATGCAGTAGCTTTTTTAAACAGTTAATATTACACTTTGCAGAGGTCAGTGGGTTTTTTAACTAATACTAGCTGTTTTTATGTTACTGTTCTTTTTCTCTTGAATTTGTGTACAGCTTTGGCATATTATAAGCATTTATAAATGGAAAAGCTTAACTAAATATTTAATATGTAGCAAACCTACCATATGGGAAAACAAACTCAATGAATGCAGAAAATCAAGATTTTAAGCTGGTGATAAACTGTCTTACTGTGTTGAAAGCCTTTTAAATTATTTATTAGTTTATTAAGTTGCATTTATTGGGGAAAGATTTGTATGCACAAGCCTAGTACCTACTGCATGCGTTTGGGATGTCTGAGAACACCTTGCATGATGCTACTGGTTTCATTGCAGTATTTCAGTGTGACTGAGGCTGCAAGCTTTGTTGTTTTCACACCAGCTTTTTGTAACTAACAGGGACAAAGGCTTTACTGTGAATTGGCCTAAAGAATAATATTTGACCTCATAGTTTCAAATCTCTAAGCATTCCTAGGAAGTATCTTTCAGATGAATAATTGAATGACAAAATATGACAGGTTCAACAATACTGGACCCACTTTTGTATTAGTTCAAGACATATCATTACCACAAGATGCATCACTACTAATAGAATTAATAAGGCCAGCTTTTAAGTTAGAGTTAGGTGTTCAATGCCAATCTTTTGATCAGAAAAATAAAACAATGCAAAACAATATGATTCTGATAGTGAACTTGCCTGGTGAAGCTCACTATGTAGGAGATGTAACCTGTTGTTGCAATCTGAAGGAGTAAATTTTGGATACTTGAGAATACTTCAAAATAATGTTAAGCAACAGTTTCTGCTGACATAGTCATTTTGAAAGCTCATAAGCAAAAGTCAACTGTAGTTATATAATAATGCATTCAGCAGACATAATAACTGGATCATGTAGCTGAACTTCACAAAGCTTTTCCTAAGAGCTCATGCCACCTTACTATTCAGACATCACACTGATCATAGTGAAAAATAGGCACCTGGTGTTACAAACATGAAGATCAGAGCTTGTAGCCACTGTGCTGTTCCATTGTTCTACAGACCACTGTTCTGCAGAATTCAATGATTGACCTTTTGGTCAGCAGTGAGTGGGAGATGGTCTTCCTTTGGATCCATTTAATCCTGACATGAGTCCAGAAGGCTTATGAAAAGCTAAAATATGGCAATAAAAGCCTTTGAAACGTGTGGTGACGATGAAACGAGAGGGACCATATTGCTAAGGTTATGAGCAGTGCTTCCTACTAGTATGTGATACAATCAGAAATGTGTTTTGAAGTAAGGTAACAACCCTGATAGTCCTGACTTCCATGTATTTTGTATAAGGTTCAAAGGAGTATATGCTCACTCCTGCAGTAAGTTGCTTTGAAGCAGCAGCTGGCAAATGCTTTTTTTGTGTGTTTGTTTTATGGAGACCTTTATTAGCTCCCGGTGATGGGGGTAAAGCATCTTGCAGAAATGGAAGAGCAAGTAAAATGTGACTGAAAGATTAGTAGGTGTTACTCAGGTTTCTTAAACATTTTGTCTAGCTTTTTTGCCCACTACTTAATCCAAAAATTTTAGCATGGTTTGGGTTGGAATGGATCTGGAATGGACTACTTTCCACCAGACCAGGTTACTCCAAGCCCTGTCAAACATGGCCTTGAACACCTCCAGAGATGGGCAGCCACAGCTTCTCTGGGTAACCTTATCTAGTGCCTCACCATCTTCACGGGCAAGAGTCTCCACCTAACACCTAATCTAAATCTCCCCTTTTCTAGTTTAGAACTGTTCCCCCTTGTCCTATCACTTCCTGCCTGTACAAAAATTCATTCTCCCTCTTTTTTATAAGCCTCCTTTAAGTACTGGAAGGCCACCATGAGATCTCCCTTAGTTTCTGAGAAATTTTAGAAGGAAATGTTCCTTTGATAGCATGTCTGCTTCTTTCTTCTTGTATTCAGATATCTCCCATCCTCTTAGTGATGTGACTTCTGTTGCCGATTTGCAGCACTTTCCCTATGTTCCCTACTCAGAACCAAGTAGGCTAAATTAGTTCAAGATTCTATTTTGACTTCTGTTTAGTTTAAATTTATCTATTTTTATCTAAGTATTTCAAATCATTTCAAATTCCATCTAAACATGAATAAACTTGTTAACGTTTGTTTAAACTCCGCACTTTTATTACGTAGGTCCCTTTAGACAAAGGTTTAAGATAGTGATAAATCCAGGTCTTCCAGGAAGTTCAGGGATGTCCAAACATAACACTTGAGCTATTTCTGAGCTAAGGGAGGTTGATTAAGAACAGGAGAATAGATTATAGAAAGCCTGTTCTTAGGCTTTGTAGGTGACATTGTCAGGCTTCACATGTCCTCTTTTGATTCCTTCTCAAGCTACAGGTTATGCCAGTTTTTGAGGTTTTGTTAGCTGCATAGTCTTTTCCTCTTCCAGAATTCACTTACATAATGGATCCACAGATTAAATAGTAGCATCACTACAAGAGAACATCCTTGTACAGAAGATCCTTACAGAAAATTAATTTCTGTTGCGGTTGTTCTTCTCCTCATTTGGATCACTAGTACTGCAGGGTGTTTAAACAGAGATACATTTTTCCCTGGATCGTAAAGTCAAATTTGTCTTAAGAACAAAAATGCTACCAAGACATCCACACAACATTTAGGCAGCATAACCTCCCTCTATTTAGTGGTTAGCAAGTACAGAAATTTCAGCTAACTTCAAGGGAACAATTCAAAGTACTGTATTTCGTTACAGTAGCTACAGCTAAGTGGTAACAGGGATATTGGATATATCCCATTGAAATTGAATACATCTGATCTTAAAGTTGTTGGAAAGCTCTCCAAGGTAAAAGGCCTTATGTCTCATTATTCTCAAATAGCTTTCCACAGAGATAATTTTGGTCAGTTTTCAAACACTACACTTCATGCTTTTTCACATGACACATTTTGTACATTTATTTGTTCAACGCAGCCCCTCCACACCCACACTTAACCCCACAGTTTGTCACTATAAAATTCCTATAGTTTTAGTTAAGGTTTAAAAATTAAGTGCCCAGACAAAATTGAGACATTGAACAAGAATGAGGCCAAAGAAGACTGTGTGTTGTCTTGGAGAAATCTGTTACAGCTGCAAAAAATATTAGTGGAGGAAGGCAACAGCAGGTTACTTGTATCCTAAATTAAATATTAAATGTGAATCTTTACCATTTTGACGAAGACTGTTATTTTTAGCATCTGCAGCCTAAATCCCAGATGGTAAATCAAGAGCAATATTTTGACCTCACGGATAGCTACTCTAAAGAGCATCTAGGCAACAGATGCTTAGGAGCCAGATGTCCAATCTCACTAAGCAGGCTGATGCGGATTGGTCTGTCTGTGCTTCAGAGTGATTTTTGTGCAACTCCTTCTTTAGGAAGGCCTGCCATGCTTTGTGACCTGTGCAGCACATGCAGTGAAGTGGATGACATGTCTCATTTGCACTCCTGAGTTCTAGACTGAAAGGTCTTCCTCCTCTAGGTGAGATCAGGAAGCCATCGTGTCATTTCCAGGCTGCTTTTGCTAACATCTGTATATGCTGCACTTCACTTTTTCCAGTCTCTCACTGTGGACTGCCAGGAGAGTAATATTGCGCTGGATGTAGTTTTGCATGCCAGTGTATATGTATTTTTATACCTTTGATTTCAATGGTGTTTTTAATGGAAATTAATTTTAATCCTAATACCATGGTTCATATTTTCATATTTTAAATTAATATTGGTGCCTGCAACTAGAAGTCAAAAACTTCTACACTATTTTAAAAAAAAAAAATTGATGTTCAGGCTGAAATATTAACAGGTATGCAGTTTTGTATTGAAATCCACAATCCACCTGTAAATACCAGATTTTTTCCATGTGATTACACATCAGTCAAGAACCCTTAAAATTTATACTTGCAGCATTTTTTCTCAGCAACATCCATATGACCCTGCTATCTATAAAATACACATCTCCAAAGCACTTTGAATGGATTTTTACAAACTCCTTAGTAGTAGGTCATTACTCTTTTATTGTGCTACAATATATTTTTTTAAACCTGGCTTAAAATTCTTGGCTTAAAGTCAGCCTTTTATTCTCTCTTCCTCTGCATATAGTAACTGCCTCCTGTATGTGTTCTAAGCTTCCAAAATGCATATTCACAGTATTTTTCATAAAAAGATAGGACAAATAAAAAGGCACCAACAATCGTATTTTGTAAATTCAGTTCATACCCATGTCATGATGTGCTATCAGTTTTTATTTTTCCCATCTTTGGTCATTCTTTTGTTCCACTGTTGACAGTATGTAAGGTTTTCTATGAGGAGTACACCTGGAAAAATACTATGTAACAGAAGTTTCAGAAAGCTGTCTAATGTTTCAGTCTTCCCATGTATGTGAGCAAATATTAATGCAAAGATGCTATTAAATAATTTCAGCCTAAAATTTCTCTTAAGGTAGACATGTTACAAATTGCACAGGGAACATCTTCCAAGTTGTAAATATTTTACTTTAAATCTTCTACTTGTCTCTTTGTTGCTGGGAACACAGAAATTCAGTGTTTTTGTTCAGTTAATAGTTTGGGGGTTTTTTTTGTCTTCAAGTGAAAAGCACATAGTACTTTCTACTCTAGAACAAAGACCTAAGACAAAAAGACTCCCCATCCTTCATTTCAGTATTTGCCAAATGGGAAGGACTCTGATGTTATATATGTAAATTTTAGCTTCCTCTTACTGCTACAATACTGTTAAAATACAATTTTTATAGTTACAGCTTTACAAGTACTAGGACTTTGATGCTTCACAGTGAGGATGATGTCAAGTGGTGTTTGCATTATATGGATGTGGTGTTGCATTACCTGCTGCTTAAAAACAAATTGGTTCCTATGCTTTTAAAGGTTCATTAGGATCTGTGACCAGAAGAGCACAGCACAGGTTGAAAAAGCTCACTTTGGGGATGTTTTTTGGTTGTTTTGGGTTTTTTTTAGTGATCTGGATAATACTTGGGTACAACTACTACAGCTAATAACAACCTCTAGTGATATTGCATTCTTTTTGTACACTGTAAAGTGCCTAATTGTGGGTGATTCTGGTAGCCCTAGAAACGGGGTTTGCTATGAAGTTTTTTTCATACAGTTTTTGGCTTATGTAATGTCCATGTGTGATTCTGTGTTACTACATATTGGAGACAAGATTTTGAAGTCTTTTCCATTCCTCTTACTTAAATGGTAATCTAACAATTAAATGGTAATCTAACAATTTGCCCATATCTGACTGATAATTGAACACCCCTAAGTTAAATTAACACCTCTCCCTTTCACACTTGCCACCTCTGCATTGTTGTTTTTTTTTTTTTATGACTGAAGACGAATATTTACAAGATTTGGAGTGGATTGACTTACAAAGTTTTGTAGTGACACCAGGGTGTTAATGCAGGTGCCCAGTTATGCAGGCGCATGGTGACTTCAGCCAGGTAAGTCATTCTGCTTGGGCTCAGAAGGGTGTTACTGGAGGTCACTGAATCTTTATGGATTTGGAGCACAAAGAGTACCAAAGGTGATACAGCTGACTGACACCAAGCTTCAAAAAGTTACTCCTTGTAGAATTTTGTAGAAATCTGTTAGAGCATTCAATTGTGAAACCACTCTTACTTTAAAACTGATATCCACCTTCAGGAATGTGAGAGCTGAAGGTAGAACCTGGTTCAGCAAGGAAGTCTAAAAAAGTGGAGAAACAACAGGGTCTTGCTCCTGAGTTATTTATACATGCTGCATGAAAGTGCTTGTAAGTTGAGATGGTCTTGCTGATTCAAATCTACCAAAGGAAGCCTTCTGAGGAAGGCTTGTCACAGCATGTTGAGCTTTTAGCTCTAAAAAGTGGCCACAGAAATCTGTACTGTATATGGTACACAGTTCGGGAAAATCTGGTACAGTAGGCTTGGTAAATATTTCCTTACACTATTCGTAAGAAGTTGCATTACATTTTCTATCGCAGAGCATTTAAGAAGCTAGTTTTGCCTTGCTCAGGCAGTATTTTATATTAATGTGAAAATAAGAAGAATTTGTCATTTAAATGCCTAAATTTCTTTTAACAACGGTAAATTTCACAAAATTGAAGCAAGGTTATACTTTCTTATTCCCTGTTAATTTTGTTGAAATGTTACAGTTTAACTCTGCTTTTATGATGCACACATTATTTAAATGAAATTTATGTTTATTAGTTGCTCATGGTAATACCACAGCAAATCTAGGAGAAACTGTGATATCTGCTGTTTATCAAGTGGCCCCATCAGCTTACTTGCCTTTGTAAAGCGTTAACCCATGTTGGACATACAATGTCTACTGCAGTGATGTTCCTATAGTGTTTTAGCATCCGTACGTGTAATCTGCATGCCTTGCACTTGTGCACTGTAAAGGATAGACTGTTTTACAGTACTTTAGGTTTAAAAAAAACCTTCCATTATTTTATATAGTGTCTCCTATATCCAAAATAGGACAATTTCTAAAGCCAAAGATCAATAAATGTTTATTGTCTACCAGTGTGATTCTTTTTCCTACTTTGTGTGATATATACTACTTTTTATCAATTGCAAAATCTCCAGAGCATGTAATAACCAGGCTTCTTATCAGTTTCTCTACTAGTCTAAATTGTTTACTTTTAGAAATAAATGAGTAGACCATTTATTCCCTCCTTCTTTTGGGTGCAGAAGAATAAATAATTTTTGAGTATAAATGCAGGTAGTGTCTTATTCACATGAACAGCAGTTTAACCACAAAGAACCATTAGAGATTTCATATGAGTGTTTTCTTTTTTGTGTATTTCACTATTTAATTTTTTGAACCATTTCTGGAGAAAGATTTGCTATACACTGTGGTAAGTGGAGGAAATTTTGAGTTTTACACTCAGAGGATTTGTCACCCTTCTTGACTGTCACCCTTCCTAGTAGGAAATCACTTACAAAGGGGTTGTGTTTGCTTCTTATAAAAAGAAATGTGTGTAAAAGCATTACATGGTCTCTCTTATTTGTTTCATCCTAGCAGCACCAAAAAAGGGTATATTTAATAACATCTTGTAACAGTCTTGAATTTGACTTTTGGAATATCACATTTTGTCACGCATGCTTTTTCTTTCCATGTCTGCAACAAGTGCAGGTGAAAGATGCCAAAATTGCTCAAATAAGTCCACAGGTGCAAGAAAAAAAAATATAAAATTCCTTGAGAAAACATCCTTCTTTAGCCTAAACCCAAAGTGATACCAGAGACCTTTTCAGCAATAGCCATCAGCTGTGTTGCAGGAGCAAAGTGTGGGATGGTGCTGAGAAGACCCAGTCTTGACATTTGGGATGGGGGTTGGAAAGTTTACAAGGCATTTGAGCTGTGGGACCCCTTCCTGGAAGTGCAACAAAGGTGGGGTTTAAAGTAATGGTTAAGAGGAAGGAAAGAAACTATAGTGGGAGATGTGCATTTGCCTCAGAAGGCAGCTTACCTGCTTTCTCTGTGCAGCCTGAAGCTTCAAGCTGCCTTTAGAATCCACAGTCCCCAGGACTTTGCAGTAGAATGGTTGAGCCCAAAATGCAACAGTGTATTTTGTATGGCAAGTATGCTTCTGGAATAAAAGCAAGCCTTGGATTTCAAGGGTTGTATGAAATCTTGCTTTTGAATTTAGCAGGTCCACACTGTGTTACTCAAAGGACTTAAAAGGTTTTCAGCTGACCTCTGCTGTCATGTGCAAACATGCATGATTCAGTGCAGTACCATAGGGAGTACTCAATTTTTCAAAATGTTTATTTTAGCTGAGTATGTGCAGTGGGAGAGGAAAGCCTGGAAATATCCTCCAGACAAGAGGGTAAGCATCTAGTACCTGTGCTGTGCTGTCAGGTCTAGGTAGGGCTGAGAAAATATTGAAGATGTTGCTGGTTTGATTTGCATTTTATGATAAATTTTCAAAGAATATGCAAAACAATTATTGTTGCTTGCCTCTTTACCAGGCTATTACCTGGACTGTGAAATGGACCAGAAAATCGCTCTTTTTAGAGGAATATTTATGTTCTATCTAAATCCATATTAAAAGAAAGTAGGGGTTTTTTATACTTACTCTGGAGTTGAGATTACAGTTTTGCTTTCCAGGGGTTGCACTGCTAATGAGTGTAAGGGAAGGTCAGCTTTTCAGTTCATGAAATGGGAGCATGATACGTCTGTTTAAAGCAGACAGAAAAATAAAGAATCCTTCTCTCTGAATTACAAGCTACTTCCAGTGGTTCTGGATAACCAACTCCTGTCACATTCCTCTCACCTGTCAAATTTTAAAGCAGCTTTTCAACAAGTATAAAATTCGTATGATTTCCCAAAGTGGTCATTTCTACAGCTATGTAGTGTATACTCTGTAGAATTTGTGCATTGTCAGAAACTAAAAGAATCCAGGCTCCTAGCTGGAGTTTGGTTGGTCTTAGCATCAGCAATGTCTATTTTCTTCCCATTCATTTGGCTTATATTGTGTGTAGGACAAACCTCCCAGATTTTGGTAATATAATCTGTTTTCTTCTTTGAGTGAACGCATATTTTGGTATCAGCCTGACAAGAAGAGAAAAATATAAAAATCTTCAGCCCAAACATCTGTATCTGTTCTGGATTGCCATTTGGAGGGACATCAGCTGACTTGTATATCAAGGAATTTGGGCTGTAATTTACAAAATGAAAGCAGTTCTGGACAGGGATTTTTTTTCACAGGGAAGTACAATGTGTTTTCTGTCATTTCAATGAATGCTGCTAGACACCATCCTCTGTATGAGGAATGAGTATCACATTAAAATGCAAAAGGGGCAAGCTGGAGATGATATTGTCTATTGCAGAACAAGTAGGACTAATGCCAAAGAACTGCAAGGCGAGGTGGTGTGTATTGTTTTTCATGTGAAAACCTGGGATTGGAATTTTGGAACTTTTGGATTGGCATAGCTGTGGCTGGTTTGCCACATTAAAAGCACAAATCTAATTTCTTTAACACAGACTATGCATATTTTTTTATATTGTATGGCTTTTAATGCTTTCAGGAAGTTTTAGTGGTAAAAGATTTTAACATTTTGCTGGCATCTAGTAAAAAGCTAATATAAATTTGAAAATAAATATAAGGTAATACAAATGTTTTTCTCTGTCTAAAGACAATGATATCTTAAAAGGCAAACTTCCTATGAAAATTCATTTTCTAAATGCTGCTGAATTGAACTCCATTGAGCAGTTTTTAGCTGAGGAGTTTTCAGTGGAGCAACCTCCAAAGGTACCAGCTGTGTCCTCCCATAGACACAGTGGGCTAGGCAGCCCAGGCACATGCTTGCCATTTCTTTTTGCATCCCATACCTCGTTATCTCCCCTACAAAGAGGCTACCAGGCGCTAATGCTCCTACTTGAATCTGTAATTACAGATTTACAAAACTATTACCCTGTGTGTACTCATACAAAATAATACTGTGTTTGTGGTCTTCTCATGCCACCCCGTATGCTACTCCCCAAGATAATAACCTCTCAAGTGTTAATTAGGCAGCCTTATTAATGCAAATCATAATTAACTTGTTGTTTTGCAACAACTTTCCAGCTCTAATTCTTACCTGGATATTTGATTATTCTCAGCTCCTTTTAGGCAGTACTAATTGCACAACAATTGTTTCACCTTTTTTTGCACATATATGTGTTTTCATTTTTATCAAATGTAGTACTTAGCAATTTGTTGAGATTCTTTAAAAAAATATATACTCATTTTAGACCATTTCTCCAATCCATCAAAGTTACTTCAATTCAAACTAATTTTAACTTGGGTCCTTTAGACTTCCTTGTTTTCTACAGAAGCATACTAATATCTTACAGTCATAGACTAGTTTGGGCTAAAATGGACCTTTAACGGTCATCTAGTGCAGTCCCCAAGACGTTAAGGAAAACACTGAAATGTGCTGCCATCACAGAATTGCATGCACATGTGCATTATACGTAAGTTTACATATATGTCTTTTTATATATAAACACCAACTTCATGGTAGCCAGTGACTTGCCTCAAGTATTCCTGATTATATCTATACATCTAATTTGTCTTAGTATTCCCTAGTCTTTTTTTCCCTGTATCCTGGCCTGCCATTTTGAAAAACAAACAAGAGTATTCCAGCTGATGCCTTTTCCTGGTCTTAAAAAATTGAGAGCCAGACAGGGTTAAGGGATAAGGGGTTTTACTTTGGCATTTTAATAAGGATCCTTATGGTGCACATTTTTGCCAAAGCAGGATGTGCCACGATGCACCCACACGACAGATCACCTATACAGTTTATAGACTTTACAAATCAACATACCTAACAAGGATGCCCCAATGGGAATCTTGGATGAATGGCATGATACTTCCCCATTTGAGGAATTCCCCCCTGGATGGGCCAAATCTCTGGCTTACTGGGTAAGTTCTAGAGAAGACCTTCGTTTCCCAAGATAGCATGGGGTTTTCCATTCTCCTACTATGAGGCCTCTAGGATGTTTGGTCTCCTGGCCTAACAGAATACTAGGGCTATACTAAGTTATCAGACTTACGGAATTACAAGTATGCATGCTAAGAATACTGAGAGTACATAAAAGTTATTTAAAAGATATAAAAAGGAAAAGGCAAAAAAATCATCCTGGCATCACAGCAGCTTATTTGTTTCCATCTTAAATGACAGCTACAAATTTTCTTTCTTATTTTTATTGTCCCTTAGACATACTCAGCTTTCTTGGTATTTTCCCTGTCTTCCTGTTGTAGATTCGTACACTTCCTCTTATTTGTGTGCTGTTTGTCTGCTTTTGGTTATGACAGAAATCCATCTCTCTTCTTGCTCTGATTCTCTCTTTCCATGTTACTATTTCTCCTATCCACTGTTATTTATCACTTCTCTTCACTCCCACTTGGGAGAGTCACTATTCTTAGACATCTTAGAGAAACAGCTGTTGCAAGATTTAAAACATACCTAAGTCACCCCACAGCATGAATTTATCACTTTGGGAAACTGTAGAAAGTTGAGGTTTGCTGCCCTTTGTAAACACATCCGATCTCTGGCAGCTCCACAAGTTCCTGATGTTTGCTTTTATACAAAACACAGTTATTCCAAACTCACAGAAAAATTATTTTTGTTACCGAATTAATAGTTACCTTCAGTCATGCTTCACCATAATTTTTACCAGATTTTGATTAACACAATTCTTTCAATCTGTGTTCTCTTAACTTGCTAATCAACACAAAAAGCTTGGAGGTGTTTTCTCTCCATTAGAGAGCTGTACCAAGGAAGGCAGCATTAAAGCTGATGCCTGTGATGCAGAGCTATGCTAAATAGAGCAGCTCTTCAGCAGCACAGGAAGACGTACCCTGAAAGTTGGTTTATTTGCTTATGTGGATTTAGTAGTGTTTCTGCTTTTTAACAAACAAATTATGTTATGTAAATATCAACCTGAAATACTGAGGACTAAGTTTTGAAGTGGGCAGGATATGCTGCTTAAATAAAGTGGGGATATACTGTTTAAATAAAATTTATTTCTTCAATTTGCATTCAGTCTCTACAATCCTGGGGTTTTTTTTATTTCTATCTTCTGTACCTTTTGATTCAACTACATAGAAGAGTAAAGGGTTTCTTTTTGGCAAATTCTTTATTGGCAGATGTATACATATACATCTGAGAAAATTTCAACATACAATATATATCTATATACATTGTGTGTATACATACATGTATATGTATGTATACTTATATATACAATGTACTATATCTTATATCTGAGAAAATGACAACATACAAGTGCCTCATAGACTTAAAAAATAAAATTAGCTGTTAAGCTGTTTTAAACTCTTGAAGTTACTTGACTACATTTCATGGTTGTGGTATCTCTTTAACCATTCTGCTACAAGGTGTAAAAATTAAATGTAAGGTGGGAAGGAAGGGGTGGAATCTGAATGCTGAAAAATGGCCACTGATCTTGCATGTGAAAAACGATCACTATGCAAATGACCTTTAAGAAATTTTAAAATAATGAAATTACTTTAATATACTTCTAGCAGGTCATTCAGTTTAAAAGGTTTTAAAATTAAGTTTCCTTCCTTAACAAGCAATATTGCTGTTATAAAGGATTACTAGT
Organism: Argya squamiceps; assembly: GCA_037834095.1. Taxonomy (NCBI): domain Eukaryota; kingdom Metazoa; phylum Chordata; class Aves; order Passeriformes; family Leiothrichidae; genus Argya; species Argya squamiceps. Next base: position 383,588 of record JBBMKD010000115.1, on the reverse strand, counting down.
CAATTGGATAAAAAACCCCCAAAGTTTTATTTTTCCATTTTTGAAAATCTGAGCCACATTCAACATCGATCGAATGCTGGGTGAGACAGGTGGCTGACAGAAAGGGTGCAACCCTGCCCTGTCCACACCAGCTGGGTTTTTGAGTCCGATTTTTATACTGTTTTCTGTGCCCAGCGGCAAACTCATTGTGTCTCTGTTTTAGTCTTAAATTCAAACACAGTCTTTCACTTGGTGATGAATCTTGAACCGATTTCCTGGCACTGGGACATGTCTGAAAGGGTTTTCCTGGAACCTCTTTTTGGGATGGTGATTTTTTGCATTTCCGGATCCTCCCTCGAGATTGCCATCAGCCACTTGATGGTCCAGGCGCACGGAGTCTGATTTGGTCAATGAGCCACATCCTGGCAAGCCGATCCTTTTCTCTTGTAAATTTCAAGTTTCAATCTGCTACTTCACAGTTCAAAAGTAAGTCCTGGTATTTGGAAACGCCTTTCCATTCCGGGAACCAGGGCTTATTCTGCAGTTTCAGAGTTACAAAGTACAATATTTCTAATACATTGTTTTATTCACTATATCTATTACATTTCTTATATTTTAATGCACGAATTTATACATTATCTCTATTAGATTGCGATGAATCTGAACTAGCAATGTAAATAGTTTGTTTAGTGGGTAAATGTAAGACCATTATGTGGTTAGAAACACGGAGAGAGAGTTTTACAGGGTTGTAGCTGGTGCTCGGCACATGTCCAGGGGTCACCAAATCTGGCAATTGATAGGAGCCCCCAGACGGAACGAGGCAGATGCAGCAGGTCAAGGGAAGGCTGTGATTCTTTATTCTCTTCTAATTATCTGACTCCATTCTATATATACATTTGTACA
>JBBMKD010000115.1:368964-379962 GCA_037834095.1 Argya squamiceps | reverse complement strand
TGTTATACACACTAGTAAAGAGCTGTTATTCCTATTCTCTTAACTATGCCTGAAAGCCCCTTAATTTCAAAATTATAGCAATTCGGATGGAAGGGGGGTTACATTTTCCATTCCAGGGGAGGCTTCTGCCTTCCTTGACAGACACCTGTCTTTCAAACCAGGACAGATGCTCTCTTAGTCCCTGCTGAATCAAAAGGGATGGAATTTTGATTAATTTGAAAAAGACAAGAGACTTAATTTGAAGTTTTTTGCAGTTTAGTGACTGGCTTATTATGTTGATTCAAAACATATTTCAGAAATTATCGTGAAACATGGTTTTAAACTCACTTGCAAAAACCAAGAGTAAGCACGTTTAAAAATTGATTAGAGCTGCATGAAGCTGTTCCCTGGCAATTTGAACTCTGAGGCATATGCCCTCACAGCTACCTCACTTGTTGCTGTTTTACCTATTTAGTTTGCAGTTGGCTCACCTTGTTCATTTGTGCTGACCTAGTTTTTGTCATTAATTTAGTTGAGCAAGAGAGGGGAGGGAGGAAAAATTAAAAAAAAAAAGAGGAAGGAAAGAAAAAAAAGAAGGCAAAAGTTCTTGTGTTCTGTCAGTTTTGTCAATGCGCTCAATTTTTCTCCCTTGCAGCTTTTTCTGGTTTTTTCACATCTTTTAGATGTGAGATTGCTCATGCACCATACTGTGCCACTTCATGATAACCATCTTCAGCAGGTGTCCCTCTTCAGGCCTCTTCTTGGGACAGAGACAGGAGGATTTTTGCAATAACAGTGTGAGCAGAAATGCATTTTCGTGGGAAGACAAGTTTATACTTCATCAGTGAGCAGCATGAGAAGAAGTGGTGTTTTGTTAAAATCAAAATCCAAAGGACCACTCTTTTCAAGGAACTAAGATATTTATGAATTAAATGAGTAAGTGTGGTTTTTAATACAGAAACCTGTCTTTTCTGATTATTTAAATTTTTTTTTTACAAAGCATAAGCTGAATTATCCCATTCCCATCCTTATTTAAATAAGCATTTGGTATGTTGTTGTAATTGATTTCTTAATTGAAGTTGAATAAATGTTCCTGTCCTTTTGAGTTATTCTGAAATTTTTCCTCCCATACATCAGTGTTCTTTTGTTTCAGTAGCTAAACTGAGATAAGTTATTTGCACAACTTCCTAGTTAAGAATGTCTGATCTAGACAGTTTAGTGCTGCTCTCTGCTGTGTGGTCTGAGTAATAGAAAAATAAGTGCTAAACTGAACATATTTGCTAATAAATTTTCAGTTCCCAGCATGACATGCTTCAAGTATACATCTTCTGACCATAAAACACTTTCAAGTACTAAAGGAAAATCTCTGAAGATTGTCCAACCCCTTCATGGTTTGGAGTTTTTTGCTCATGAAGTGGATATTAATCAAGAGTTCATGAAAGAAAAGAGTTCATTTAAAGAAAGAGTTCATGATAGCTTAGCCAAAACTGCATAAGATAACTGATTTTTTTTAATCCAGAAAAGTAATTTATTTTTTTTCTTTTTCTTGCATCTTATAATCCACTTTTTTACTTGGTGAATAGCAAAAATTATAAGAGAAAAATACAGACTCATTTCATGTCACACCTGTAATTGAAGGAGTTGAATTACCATAATTTTGACAATATTCCTTTTATAAATATTCAGGGATTAAAAGATACTTTATAGAGCATGAGTGTTTGGAACACAAGTGTTTCAGAGCAATTCAGAATTATTGAAGGACTACAGGTTTTGTAAAGCGCTTCAGTTTGTTAGTGACTCCAGCAGTGTCCTATTGAGTTTTGTAGGGCTCTGGGCGAGGTCATATGCACAACCTATAAATGGTCTTGTAATTTTTCCTGTCTTTTTTTCCCATCTGCATGTTAGTGCTATTGCTGTAAGTCTCCCTCAGCTTATATAAATATTTCTGGTGCACAGCAGCATCCCATAGGCAGCCTCAGTGTGGCCAGGCAAAAGGGAAGGGAGAGGGATCAGTGCAGCTCTACCACCGTATCCCAATCCTGGTGGTGACAGTACTCACGTGAAAGGGGCATCACTCCCTTGCTGTGGAAAAAGAGAGTGCATCTCACCCTCACATATCTGAAGACTAAACAGTTTGCAAAAATGATTTTTAAAAAAATTGCTTTCTAGTTAAAACAAACCAAAACCAAAACCAAACAAAAACCCAAAACAAACACCCCAAAACAACAACAACAAAAAAACAAAACCCCAAACCAAAAAAAATTTAAGTTGTCACGTTCTCACCAACCATCCTGGACATGAAATTATTTTCCTATTCCTCATCTTAAAAATTGTAGAGAAAGAGTTTCATCATGCAATGGTGTGGTTTGGATATTTTGAGTGTAAATCATAGCTTTCTTCAATTTTTCATCTCATTTTGAAAAGTAACATGAGAATAGTTTGATTTGCTCAACCACTTTAGTTGTCCATCTCCTAGTCAGACAGGAATGCCTCAAAGTTGTGGATTTATAACATAGACATTCTGTCTTGAAATAATTAGCATTCACAAATCCTATCAATAGTGCATTTTTTAGTCAATATTTCACAGAATAAAGTAAAATTTCCTAACAAATTTGCACAAAGTTTATTTTAAAAAACTTGATTTTTCATTCAGCCTTATGTATTTGGAATGATCTGTACCTTTTTTTTTCATGGGTTGCTTTTAACTTCTGAAATCCAACATCTTCCCAGCTGTGCTTCAGATTATATTTTGTCTTCTGAATGCATATAAACCCACGATCATAAACAAAATCACAGTAAGGCTGCAAGAGATCTCTGGTGGGGTTATCTGATCCTACTTGCCTAACCCCATGTTTGCCTGTTTGGAGATGTGTATTTGTTTTCTCAAGGGTTGGTTTCCTGGAAGCAAGTGACGGCAATTTGCTTCCTTCAAAGTTGATGGGAACATTCACACAAGAGAAAAAAAAAAAAAAACAAAAACCAGTATCAATATTATTCACATAAAATTTGTATTAGTATTAGTCAGGTCTATCCATAATAATACATCTTTAGGCTTTCCTGGTTAGAGCACTTACATTATGGATACATTTGTGAGTTAACACAGATATGCCATACTCTGTATACCTGTAATTTTGAAATACTGTTGGTAAGGCCTGGCAGACTGGTTTTTAGTTGTTGTCATGGATACATCTGATGTTTGAGGACTAACTAAGAGGAGTGTTAAAGAGAAAAGTGGCAGTAAGTCAAACACATTTATGCACAGTCTTACACACACACACACGCGCGCACGCACACACATATATTTTAAGAAATTCTAGTCATGAACTTGCAAATTCCAGGAGGTTTGAGGCATTGCAGCTGGGTAGTGAGGAAGGCCTGCTAGGAGCCCCACTCAGCGTGCTCTCAGACCCCTGCATGAAGGGGTGAGTGATTTGGCAGCTGGAAGGCAACAAAGGTGCATTGTCCTTTACTGTGGTGTGCAAAGTTTACCCTCCATGCCTGCCTTGTGCCCTGGCTGCCCCTATAGCACTGGAAATTTGCATTCCCACCATGCAAGCACAACGTGGTGTAACAAGAGTGCAAATCCTGGTGTGGGAAGGAAGAAGTGGCGTCAGGACAGGTGAGAATTCAGGTGATATGGCATCAAGGACAACAAGAAAGGTCTGTACTGGAATTGCTGGCAGAGAAAATGCAACAATACGAGACATGCTGCAGGTATTTTTGCCCTCAGATTCATGCTGTGTCTCTGCTGAGGATGGTGGGCAGATGCATTCATTGCAAAATCCTTGTTCCGATTGTGCCAGGTTCTCTCTTAGAGTTTATTCCAACAAGTCAGGTAATTAATCTTCTTTTGGGCCACTGGGGAGCTTCCAACAACGTGATTTTACAGGTTATACAAATTACAATCTCAAGGGACCTTCTTTTAACCTCAAGGTACCTTCTTCCATCACTTGTTCTCTTTTCTATCAAAACTATTTTCTATTGTTTGTCTTCTTTAGGATGACAGGTCGCTCCACATCACCAGGGGTATTCCTCACCCTTTCATACCTTCACCTTTTCATCATACTCTCCTTTCTGAGAATTTAGCAGCATCGTTACCATTTGGGGTACCTCTGCCTACTCCAAGAATGTTTCTCCCAAACCTTGTTCCTCCTTTGCTGCCATTGCTGGCATCTTTGAGCAGTACAGCAGGTCACTCCTCTGCAGGTTATTACTTCTTATTTACACCTGCACTCCAACACTGATCCCTTCCTATGTATTTATGTGTATGTGGTTGTGTATATAACAAAGAAAACCACAAAAATTACCCCTTGAAGTAATTTTAAACTAATATTAATACAAAGGAGTTTTCAGGTAATGAATGCTCTCTCTTCCCATCTACCACCCACCTCTTCCCTCTGAATGCAGACAACTGCTCCAGAGAACCTCATATATCTGTAGTTCGTTTCCAGACTTCTCTCCCCAGAAAAAAAATCACTTCTGAAACCTACTGAGCTATGGCCTCGGCAGCAGGATTTGATTGATAGATGGTTCATTCTCCCACTGAGCTATTTATCAGTGCTTATGCACCTCGTGGTGGTGATGCCCAGAGGAGGTGTATGTGTCTCCCTGCATGAGGGTGAAGCCCTTCAACCTCTGAGATAGGATAATTGAACTCTGTTCATCTAGTTTTGAGAGATTCAGAGTGCACAGCTGGGGCTATGACTGTAACAGACAGCTGTCTTGCTCTTCCTTTTAAGTTGTCTTTGCAGCTTAAGCCTGTCTTGGCTGGTTTTCCTGGGTCCTCTAAGTTGTTTTATTAACAAAGAATGACAAAAATAAATACAGAAAGAGAGAAATCAGGCGAGAAGTGGGGTTTTCTGCTCTTTGTTGCTGTCCTAGAATGGTTTCAGTTGGAAAGCACCTTCAAGATCGTCTCATTCCACATCCCTGCTAGGGGCAGGAGCAATTCCACTGGACCAGGTTGCTCCAAGCCCCATGCCATCTAGGTTCGGAGTTGCAGGGTTGGAGCACCCACAGCTTCTCTGGCACTGTGCCAGTTCCTCGCCACTCACAGCAAAGAATGACATTGTTATGTAACATCAATGTAATGTTAACAAATTGCTAACAATTTGTAATGCTAACGAAAGTGTTCTAGAAACTTTGTGCTGCACCTAGAACATGTCATTGCATTGCTATTAATAGCCAGCTTCTAGTGCATTGCTTTGAGATGTACAGCTCAGGGAAAGCCTTTGATAAATCACTCTAAGCAGAGGCAACCATCTTTTCAGGACAAAGGTCTCAGCAGTGTAAGAATGAGAAACCTATTCACAGCCAAATTTGCAAAGGCAAAAATTAATTTTGTAATGGTTTTAAAATAATTTTTTGTGTATTTCCATTTTCAACGATGTGTGAATACACTGTGAGACCTCTGGGTGAGGGAGCAGATCTGCATGGCTGACCTTGTGGTCCAAAACAGAGAACTTATCACTGAAATGTAAACTAATTGGCTGACTCTGAATTTTTGATTTCTTTTTAATTATTCCTATGTCATCCCAAGAAGAAACCAAAAACAGCAGTGCTTGGAGTCAAATTTTCAGTTCGTTAAAGTTGCTGAAATCCTTTTTAGCCATTACATTGTATTTGCTTTATACTACCAGATGGTCCACATTCAACAATTCACATTCTGAGAAAAATAAGAGCCTTTGGCTAGAAAAGTGAATATATTCCAAAAGGTGAAGGCTGTCCATTTGTGCCGTCAGTTTAAATATATGCATTGATGAAGGCAGCAGAATTATTGCTTTGTATTAAGAATAATTAAGTATGTTTAATTGAAATATATTTAATTAAGCATAATTAGGTAAATGTTATTATTAAACTGAAAGTGATTTTTTATCTGGCTGATCAAAGTTGAGAGAGTCAAATTATTAAGAGCCTTATACCTTTAATCAGCTGCTTAACCAAATAATTTTAAACAAAGTCTGATTTATCAAAGCAAAAATGTGGGGGGGTTATTACTTTTCAGATTCATAGGTTTACAAAATAAACAATTTCTTACAGACTTTAAGTGAGTCCTGCAATGTGTGAACTAAATAAAAATCATCAGAAAAATAGATTTAAAAAAAGAAGAGGAGGAATTGAGCCTTCCATTTCCCATAGCTGTAGCTGTACTTTGTTGCTGGCTGCAGGACTAATCCCAGAAAGAGGCTGGGATGTAATTTAGCTGACTTGAACATTTGATGTGGTTAATAAATGGTTTTGGTTCTATTTTTTTTAGCATGTGTCATGTTCATGTGGCACATCATATGGGACTACCAAGGGGCTGGGGATACTGTAGCACGCACGAGTGGCTGAGAGCTTTCATCACTTCTAGTCTGCGGATAAAGGTTTTCAATGCCCCTCATTGTCAGTCCTGTATCTTTTCTGGGAATTTTTTTTTGCATTTGCCAGCTGATAGTTCACCTGTAATAAATGGTTCTGCATATGTAAGAAGAGCCTCTTGGGAAAAAAATAGGATGGTGATAAAAACACTGAATATTTTAACAAGAAGATCATACAATGTTTCTTTTTTATCCCATCTGACTTGTGAGAGGGAAAAATATGTTGGCTCTTCAGGAAGGTGTGGATTTGCAAAACACAAAGTTTTGCTTTACATGTTGTTGATGATGATGATAATAATAATAAATAATAGCAGCTCATGTGTGGAAAGTGAAGCCCATTAGAACTAAGTGAACTTGCTGCAAAGATTCCTGTGAGCTTCCAGTTTGAAACACTCCAATCCCAATGACAAAATCAGGAGTGGAGGTAAGGTGTCAGCAATTACTCCAGAAGTAATTACTCCAAAGTAAAAGACTTTGGAGTCTTTTGCTTGTCTGATGCTTTTGCACTGCTTGCTGGAGGGGCTAAGTGGGTGACCAGTGAAGCTGGGCTGCAGGGAGAGCCCTGAGTGATTTGTTCAGGGGCCTTCTGCCCTGGCACCCCCCTTCAGCCTGGGCAGGGTGATGGCATGCTGCCTGGTGCTGGCCTGTCAGGGATGGCTCTCACTCCACCAGCACACGCTGCCAAGAACCCAACATGCTCCAGCATCCAGAACATCAATGAAATTGCAGTTTTCTTCACTTGTATATAAACAAGACTAGAAAAACAGAGAACTGCTCACCTAGTGAAATGGTGGAAATTATACCAGTGCTTTGCTTTTTTTTTTTTGCAGGTTTCTTTTTTTTTTTCCCAGCAAAGCAATGAAGCCTGTGTGGCATTTGACTGTATTTAATTAACCTGGTCTTTTCCCTCTGATTTCTGCCATTCTACATTTATTTCCCTATACAAAAAAACTGGTCCCTATGAACCCAAACAAGTTCTTGTGTCAGGGAGGTGGCTGGTTCACATTCCTTCCTATGGAATAACAACAGAAGAAAAGCATAAGAATTATTGTGAGAAGGTAGGACTTGCGTGCACAGCTCTGTGGCAAAGCTGCTCAACTCAATCCCTGCCAAGTTTTACTCATTTTGGGACACAGACCATATTCCTGTTTCCAGAGATGGATGGATGTGAATTTGTTCTGTTGCTAGAGGAGGAGTACAGAGGGCGATAATCCACAGCAGCCTCTCTAGACCATCACCTCACAGAAAATTTTGAAACTTAGAGAGATTTGTGCAGGTGAAATTTCCAGCTCTTAGATTATTTATAAGCAGCACAAAGCAGATGCTTTGAAAATAAAATAAGAAAAGAAAAGAAAAGAAAAGAAAAGAAAAGAAAAGAAAAGAAAAGAAAAGAAAAGAAAAGAAAAGAAAAGAAAAGGGAAAAGAACCTGATCTTCAATATTTTTATAAAGCTTTTTGTCACCACTTCCCTGTCACCACCCTCACCCAGAGGCTACAAAAGGCATAGTGCCAACTGTGGTACTCCAGGGTCCTCTGGTTAAAGTAGAAAGCAGGCCGTGGGTTGAATGAAACTACTCTTGCAGGAGAGTTTTCCTGAAATAATTCAAATTTGCAATAGAAGTTTCAGTAATCATTTTGTTGTTTCATCTATATGATGTTTATTCTTGTTGCCCATGCAATTTTGTGTTTAACTGGAGTCTACTGACCCACAGCAGAATTTTAGAATGTGGCTGAAGAAGGAATTCTTCTTTGTGTTAGTATTCTTGGGTCTTTTCTTTACAATCAAAATGTTGGGAATACATTCTTTGTATGAATATGTGTGATTTGTTTAGAAATGAAGATGGCTTAAAACCTTGTCCGGCTTTATTTGTGATTTTTTTTTCTTTTGTGGGTGGGAAAGCCCTGCCACTGCAAACTTTTCCTCTCAAACCTCAAAGGATTATGGTTGCAACAATTAACATAAACTACTATGCATTTTGACAAAATCAGGCTGCAATTAATTTTTTTTTTTTAACACTTGGAAAACTGTTGCTCTGGCTGAAAGAAGGAGAAGTTTCTTGCAGTTGTGAGTCTGTCCCCACAAGGGACATATGTCACACAGCCCTTGATTGGCTAATTGATAAAATGAAGCCTTCATTCTCAAGAAAAAAAATGCAAATTAATGGAAAGTATTAATGCCCTCAGCTCTGGTGGCCGTGTATCCCCTGACAGAATACTTTAGAGCCATTGCCAGGAGCGGGAGATTCTGACGCGACAGACTTGTCCTGTGAACTTCCCCAAGCTGCACTTTTATCAAAACAGAAAGTCTTCCCGGGCTTGGAGGTGGCAGCACAGCTCCCTTTAGTTCACACAATGTTTGGCGCTCTGCCAGGCAGCTCTCCACGAGCTCTATCCACTCCCTGGAATGGGGTTGCCATACCTGCAGAAAGCCCAGCGTTTTTCCCAGGCAAGCTCGTTGTATCTGTCATGACAAACACAGCAGAAAAGGCTGTGCTTTTTGGAAAGCCCCAGGTGCTCTCAATGACTGATGCATGAGAGTAAAGCAATAGTTGACAAATCCCTGCACAGAAATGTATTGATTTAAATTCAGGGTGGTTTGAATGAACAATTTAAACTTCCATAAAATTGAATGACCCTGGGTTATAATAAACCAGATGTCTGTGTCATTTTGCAAATGCATCTCTTGCTAGCAAAAAAATAAAAAAGGGAAAAAAAAGTGCACACCCAGTCCCCCCTTATTAATCTAATCAGTAGCCGTATAGTGGTAGTTTTCTGAAAACATGGCTCTTAACTTTTGACTGAATCACAATAAAGTTGGTGATTTCTCTTTACAATTCTAAATTTCTAAAACACCATTTGAATTTTTGCAATTCCTTTTGGAATCATATCGTCTGTTGTACTTATTATTGGAAGATTGATTAAAAATATCTATACTTCTGTTATGAATCTAAACATGCAGGGCACTATATTTATTATCCTAGTGCAATAAATATTTTTAAAGTGTTTATTTTGCATTTAAAATATTCAAGCATCTTCCTGGTATCTTTGCCAAAGTGCTTTGGGGCTGTCAGTTCCAAAATGCTGCAAAATGTTGTAATTAGCTATAAAGTGAAAGCAAACTGGAAATACACGTAACAATCATGATTTAATTATATTGGTCTGCCATTATTGAAGTGGACTTTGGAAAGAAAGGAACAGAACAGTTTATGTGTTTATAATCATTTAAGGGGAAAACACAGAAGAAAAAGAAAAAAATGCAAGATGTCTTTTACATCTGTATTTCACATTGAAGTTAATCACAGTTGTGGCAGAAAAATGCAGGGGTTTTATGTCACAATTTTTCTCACTGAAGTGTCATTTTTACAAGGCATCCATTGTGTAGCAGGTTCTGTTTTAACAATAAAAATGCAAACACTGGAATAATTGCAATCTATAAACATCCTAGATTTCTAAATATAAAAACAAATCAATAACTCAAACATAATTTAGTATGGATATGCAATGCATGCAACTAAGTAGCAGTCCATGTTGGGTGGGGGTGATAGCTATGTCTGTTGAATTATTTAGGCATTTTATTTTCCAAAATATTTTAATCTGCATGGGTAAAAACTTTCTGTAGAGCAAACTAGAAACTGCAGTCTTGATATTTACAACCATTAATGTGATGCCTCACATTAAAACTTTTAATTTTCAGCTCCTTCAGCTTCAAATGAATTGAAGGAGGAGATAAATGAAAGCATCAACTTTAAAACAAATAATAATAACATTTTGATGATTTCTCTATCAGATCGATACCGATACAGCTTTTCAGACCTGACCTGTCCTGGTGAGGAAGGATGGTTCTGAGCTTCTGGGAGGCTGTAGCAAAATGAGACAGTGACCTCATGGCTTACTTAGTCCTCTTTCCTCCTCCTCCTTGCCTTCTGCTTTTCTTCGGTAGGTTGGGGTTTTGTTAAATTACCTTTTTCTTTTTAGATTTTTTCTGTTGCAATTTATTGGTTTGGTTTTTTTCTTTGTTCTGAAAGCGTTAAAAGCACTGTGCCTAGGCATATGTGGGCAAGAATAGGACACGTTTTAAGCAATATAGATGCTAGCAAAAATTAGTCACAATCTAGAGACACAGGATGAAACTTGGCAGGAAACAGGGAGCAGAACTTACAAAAACTAAGGACAGAGCTTGCTAAAACCAGTGAAGAAATCGACTGCGCAACCCTAGAAGAGAAAGGTGAAAAGGGCACGGCGAGGAAGACGTCCAGCCTTCATCAAAAGACCGCCGAGGAAGACGCGGAGCTTTCCTCATTGCGACCACCAGGGTGCGCTGTGCCCGCGCGCCGCGTGTGCCGATGATGGTGACGAGGGCTAGGAAATAGTTTGGATAACCACACCTTTTACAGGGAAAACAATGAATATGCATCAATGCAGCCATATTTTGTAATCTGCTGTGTACCTGTGTGTGCGCTGTTAGGAGGAGATACGGCCGCACAGCCGGCGCACTGAATAAAGCAAATACCCTCTTTGTGGACTTTGTGTCGCAGGCGTCTCTTAGCCTGGGTAGAGGCGACTCAGTTCCTTTCCCTTTTGATGGGTTTGGGGAGAGGGAATGGAGTTCTTTAGGTTAGTCTTTTTTTATTTGCCGTTTGTTTCGGGGGGGGGGGATGGT
>JBBMKD010000115.1:328025-342225 GCA_037834095.1 Argya squamiceps | reverse complement strand
AGGAAGGAAGGAAGGAAGGAAGGAAGGAAGGAAGGAAGGAAGGAAGGAAGGAAGGAAGGAAGGAAGGAAGGAAATCAGCTGAACATGTCCTCCACACAAGTATTGCAAACAGGGTGACAGCCCTGGTGACAGACGAACATCATTCGGGTTTTTTGGAAGTTGCATGTTCCAGGAGCAGTGCTGTTCCAAATCTGGACAATAGGCAGTTCCAAATCTGAATGGAGAGGGTGAGAATGATGGGAAAGGCAGGAGGCCAGCAGAGAACACGAATGAGATTTGAATTCAGGTGAAGAGGATGTTTATCATGGTCTCTAAACCAAAGATTACTATTACAGAAGAGGATGTGATTTCAAGAATACAGTCACATAATTCTGCTCAAAAGCCTGATTATATCTATCACCCTCAAGACTAATAACATTTTAATAATAATTTTCTTTTTCTTTTCTTGAACAGTGGAACAATTCCAGGCAACTGCTTCCTGAGAAGCTGGCCTACTGATCTACTGATACATCTCTTATCAATAAAAACAAAACAAAACAAAAACAAACAAACAAAACCCCCAAGAGAATAGAACAGATTCAAATCTGAGGTGCTTCACTGCAGCAAGATGAGATTTCCAACTATTGAAATACTAACCTTGAAAATAATGACATACTGAATGATAATGAAAACCCTGACGTGACCCCTTCAAAATCACTATTGTGGAAGAAAAATATTTTACTCTGTTTTTATATCAAGTAACAGCAAAGGCCTGATTCCCATACCTTGAGGGCAGTGGAATATTGGCAGAAGTTAGATGAAACAAAATTAAGTCAAATGCTGATGCTAGGTGACCAGCAAGCCTCTGATGATGTGATGGTAATGTGATTCAGGGAAGCATCCAAATGTTTTCCTGTTTACTCATAAACCTCTCTTACCTAGATATCGGATTTTCTTGGGAGATTTTGCTGCAGTTAGATCACTGTAAAAATCAGGTTTTCTGGTTTCAGTATTCTGCCACTTGTAGATGATGGAAACATGAAGCAGAGCAGAAAGAGTAGAAACAAAACCATTTAAGTGACTTTAAATTTATAATAATAGTTCACCTTTTTATACTGAATATCTTTTTCACTACCTTCAAGTCAATCCTTGCAGTACCATGAGAATAAGATGGTTTTTATTATTGGAACCTGCATGGTGTTCCAATATTAAATACTCATACAGTTCTCATATTTTAGGGGAAAAACAAAGTGACTTTCGAAGATTACTAATAACACTACATCAAATGTTTTCAGGGATCAACAACCTAGACTGACCAGAAGATCCCCTCATTCTTCTTCAGTGTCTCTCCCAGCTGGGACCAGGGTCTTGCAGCAGAGAGGAAAGAGACAGGACCAGCATGGGTAGTGAATAACATCTCTGCTCTGCTATTTCAAGAAGTGAATCAGCACACAAGAGGAAAGGTTTATGACATACATTGGACAGGGATAATTGGGAAGCCAGGAGAAGACTAGGGCTGGATTTGATGATCTTTAAAGTCTTTTCCAACCTATGGTTCTATGAGCAAGACAGGGCCAGAAATTAAAAAGGCAGAGAAGTTGATGACATCTGGCCTGAATTTCTAGGAGTTTTTTGCATTGCCAGAAGTAAATTTGCATTGTCCATGAAAGAGGTGCTGTTAGTGAAGACCTGCCCAAGCATGGAATGCTGCTTACACTGCAGTAGCCATGGCACAACAGAAACTTACTGAGGGGTTGGTTCAGTGGTAGACAAAACCTCTGTTGCTGAGACCATGAATTTTATCCTATTGAAAGAGTTGAACCCCTAGAAACACATGCACACATGAGATAACACCACATTCTTCTCAACTGTTAATACTGGTGTGAACTATACTACCGAAAGAAACAGTTCTCACATATTACATAAATTTTGCAGTTCTTTATTGCTTACTGTTAACTTGCTCTGCAATGATATACAAGTAGCTTGAGTCTGTAAGCAGAAACAGAAGCATCTTCTGGGTATTCCCATGGTTATAATTTCACTTAGAAAAAGGACAAATTCTCTGATGGCATAAACTGAAAGAGTTTATTAAAGCTTTTTAGTCATAGGGACCCCAAGACGAGGACTGTAGCTTTGTAACATACAGCAGGCAAGACTTGATACATTAACAGGCTTAAGTGGGCCATCCATGATGGCTAAACCTTGTCTAAACACTTGGGGTTCTAGGAAAGTTGTTTTCATTCCCAGAAAATGAGAATGTATACATAAAAGATATATGCTAAGAAAAAAATACATATGCAATTAAATGTGTTTGTTTTACATGAGGTGAATAAGCATACTTACATATGCAGTTCTTGGAATTCAGAGAAAGTCTGAATCATTCTTACTCACAGTCAATTTTCTATTGTTCTCTTTGTTTATTCCTTTCCCTTTTTTTTAGTTATGCTACAACATGTTTTCTAATAAGTCTCCAAGACAAGTTATTAAATGGGGAAAAAATATAAAGGAAAACAAATTTTTAAATGGTTATATAATAAAATCACTTCAGAAAACTGCTATCACACACTACTAGCATTTTCCTGACTCATTATCTACTTACAATTGAAAGTTAATTGTGTTTTCCAGAGTGGAAACTGTATTTTGTTTCCAAACTTTCCCAGTTTCAACAACATAGACAGTTCAGGAAAACACATTAATTTGCATGAACTTATAGCCAAGATGGATAGGGCCAATATTGGCCACAAAATGTTAACTTATTTGCCAGTCTTTTGAAACAATGGATTAATGGCTTTCATCAGAGCATGCAGAATGCAATTTATTGGGAAGTTCAGATTATCTTTTGGCATCTTAATTTCTCCCATGTCAAAGGTAACTGACTACTAGCCTGGTTTCTTATATTTCCAGACTGACTTAACAGAAGCGGCTTTCATAGTTTTCTTTGGTGTTTCATACCAGAGATATGCCAGGTTGGAAAAGTAGATTTATATTGATTTGCCATTGAAAATATCTTTAAGATGACTTATGGAAAAGGATTTCACATAATGACTGCATTTGCTAAGCTGAAAACTGCTTTCTTGATTTTGTAACTTTGAAATGTTCACAAGGCCTGGGGATGAACTCTATGTCTTCAGCCCCTCTTCTCTTGACATCCAATTCTTTACATTAAAAATGTCCTAAAACTTATTTCCTGCATTTTTCCTGTCCTTCTGTAAAGGATCAATGTGCTACAGAAAACAAACTTAAAAGGAATTTCGGTGATTCACTCAGAGATTTATTGTGTGTAATTTATTACTTTCACATAAAGTTTATTTTGTTTTTTAACAATCCCCAATAAAGTCCAATGTCAGATCCTGTGAAGTGCACCAAGTGACACTGCCAGCTGTGCTCATAGATGCTGACTTCAGCAGGCACTTGTGGATCTTGGAAATTTGCATCAAGCCTGCAATACTTTTCAGTATTTGTCAGCAAATAAACATGATCCTAAGTCCATAGTTCAGGAGGACAAACACAGGACAATAAAATGGCCATCCCACAACTCTGCTGGAAGGATCTAAAAGGAGTTGTGGTTTTTATCAGCCTGGACAAGAAGCAAGTCATTACGTCATTCTAAAGAAATAAATGCTTACTTTAATTGGCAGAGAAAAAAATAGCCCATTATCAATTAATGAAGGGAATGAATACCTGGGAAAGGGCAACATGTGATTGTTGGACAAATACTGGAGATCAGATGGAGGAATTAACACCTGAAAAATACCTAGTTGCTTGTGTGATTGCCCAGCTCTGTATTTGAGCAGTCTTCTATATGAGCCTACAAAAAAGCAGAAAAGGTTGTTTTTCTGTGTTACCTTGCACCTGCCCTCATGTTCTGCCACTTAATGCAGAAAATCATCCCTTACACAGTCAGAGAAAACAATAACAAAAGAGTAAAAACAGTTGTGTAAAAGTGGTTGTATAAAAGCAGTTTAAATGCAGTATAAAATGCCTCCTTCCAAATCTGTAGGAAATGAAAACAGCTCCTCATTGTAGAGCATGAAATATCATTGTTCTGGAAAAGCAGAGCCATTTAAAGAATTACACATTTGCATTGATTTGGTGAAAGCCAAATGAAGTTAAATTAATACAAGACAGGTGTAAAGCAATTTAAATGTGTGCGCATAGGGACTTTCACCAGTTTAATTGATTTAAAACCAATTTTGAGCATAAACAAAATTATATTTCCTTTTTTTCCTTCTCATTTTCACACTGAAAATTAAGTAATCATTTCAACTTGGATTTTGACAACTCTACATTAAAAACATCACTGCATTTTTATGTAAACAGAAGTCTCCTAATAATTAATATACTGTGTATCCTTTTGAAAAGAGATCTCAAATTGACATACTTCTTTTTAACCAAATCTCACATGCAATGAATTGTTTTCAAACCTGGTCCAAAGATACCTTGGCTGGCAGAATCAAAATCATAGCATTGTGATTGTAGGAGGATAGAATTTTTTCCTGAGTCCACATTTATATGTTGAAATGTAAGTAGGTAGCTTCAGAATAATGCTCAGGAAAATGGAGCCTGGCCATTGACACAATGGGTTTCTCTAGTACAGACAGGAGATCACATTCCCTATGCCTCTTCTCCTTCCATGTCACCTCGTGTTCCGGTCTCAAAAACCTCTTCTGTCTAATGGGCATTAGCAGTAACTTACTGTCATGCTTGTTCTGTGGTACTTAGAAGAGAAAGAAGAGAAAAATCCTTCTTAGGACATAAAGACATGAATAGTGTTATTTAAATTTCACATTGATACAGTGACATGAGCATAAAGTGATGGTATGTTTCTTGATTAAATTCTGCAGTGACATTGGCATGAAATGCGTGTTTAATATCAGAGCTCTGCCTAAGTACATATGACTGTACTGTCCCTCTAGATCTTTTATTGTCCACAGTTTTTAATACCCAAGCTGATTTCTTCAAGTTTCCAAACTGCCAGGGATATGAATTGAACAAGTATCTCCCAATTAGCAGTGTGACAGATTTGGTATCTGTAGGTATGAGCAGCGTTGGGAAAACATTCCTCTGCTGCAGCTAATAGCATTTCTGGCTAGGTGGACATTTTTCTCTATTTTCCATCAATATTTATGGCAAGTCAAAATGTCAATAAGTCTTCAGGCATTTCTAGAGGAAAGATGTGTTGGTCTTAAACTCTCTCAGTATCTTCATTTCTGTTTGTCACCTCACTGACTTTCAGTTAGTGAGTTTTGACTAGGTAACCACGTTGATGGTTCAAGGTTTGTAGTTGTGGTCCTTAAAATCAGAAGCTTGGTGAACTTGTATGTGGAAAGGGGGAATTCACAGATATCCTAAAATAAATCCTGAAAATTGCTTCAACTGCTGAAAATTGAGGGGTGTGGATGCTAACATCGAAGTGATGGACTGGAGGACCACATCACTGCTGCATAACATAGAAATTAAGGAAGGGCCATTTCTGAAATGTAAACACAGAGGTAAATGAAATGTACACACAGAGGTAAATGCCTCTGCATTTGCATATGAAAGAGAAGGAATACAAGCATATATAAAAAAATGGAACGATGCTGCAGACTTACACTATAGCCATGTATACAAGCACATGTAGGAGAAATAGAGAGTCTGCACTCTGTGAAGTATTAGTCTGAACTAATACTTGTCTTCTGGAAATAAATTATTGATTTGTTATATTAAATCAATTTAACAAGCAGGCATTAACGTTTCATATATATAGAGGTTCAGTGTATCTCTTTAAAGCCAAAATGGATCTCTAACATGCTAAACCCACTGAAATTTATATTTATTCTCCCTAGTTTGTATAAAACCAATAATTCTTTATTTGTCATAATAAAATAGAGATAGTTTTTACATTTAACTTACGACAAATTTAACTATTATTAATACTAAAATTATTTAGTGTAACATAATTCACAAGAATCACAGAATCAGAGAATAAGCTGAGTTGGAAGGGATCCACTAGTATCATCAAGTTCAACACCTGGCCCTGAATAGGACCATCCCCAAGAGGTGATGCAAGAAATTAATTAATCCAATTAAAAATTTAGCACTTTGTGTACCTACTTGTTGAAAAAAAAGTAAGCCTTTTTTTAATTAAGAAGTTATTAACTGTGGTTTTACAACTCATTTTCTGCCAGAGTGTGGATATTTTCATGATTAAATATTTCACATCTGTAAGTCCAGATGCACTATTTTCTTTCCATGAAAGTGGTGTGCAGACCGAATTCAGTTCCATACTCACAGAGCAGGGAACCTACTTGTAAATCTAAATCATCAGTTCCCATGGTTCCATTTTCTTGGCTCATTTCTATTCCAAATATCTCCTGACAGTGTATCATGCTCTCATATTTTGTTTCAGGGCTTTCTGGAGTTTCTAGGTTGCTTGAATTCAGGGATCATGGCACCTACATCAAAACTGTTGAGGGTCCTGAACCTTTGTCACAGACTGCCCTCTTCCAAAGTACTCACTACTTAAAAAGAGGATTAAGAAAATCTGAAGATAAAATTCCCTGTGGTGGTTTTGCTGGTTTTCTGATCAGCAGAGGTTCCTCCTGGGTGAAAATGCCTTGATTTTAGGTATTAAATAAAAGGTCATACATTTCCCAGAGCCTGGAAACTCTCTTTCTATAATGCAAGGAGTAATGAAAAGTTTGAAGACATTTGGAAGTGTATTTTACAGCCTAAGAGTGAGTGTTAGAAACAACCCCTGAATTTCACTTTGGCCTCCTTTCCGGTTGCTGGTGATGAAAATGCTCCTTATGTTTCTAGTAGGATGTATTAAAATAGAGTCAGAATTTCTTAGCAATAAAATCAACCTGCAATGCAAGTTATGTGGGAGATAGTCAAATCTCTTTTCTCCATTCTAAAAAATCATGGCACCTCCTATCCTATTCCTATTTCTTCCTGTGGATATGAAGAATTTCATGAGTGTACAGAGAGAACTTATTTGCCTGTCTCTGTATTGAATTTGCCTGCTGCACTGAAAACTCATTGATTCAGAAGCTGCCTGCAACTGTGTAGAGTGTTTAATACAATAGGAGCTGACTCCTCAGCTGGGGCATGTTGACAATAGTTGATAATGATGGTTTCAAGGTATGATAAAAATTATTCCTCCCAACAGTTTATCTGCTTGAAAAACAATACTGAAATCAAGAAGTAAACAGTGGTCTTCAAAATTTGAGCTACTGGCTTGTTTACTCCAGCAGTGCTTAGTAATTTTAAAACACTGCTTCTGTTTTCCTCAACTTTGGATATCTCTGTCAATTTTAGAGGAAAATCCCATTGTAATCAGTGTGTGTTTCTTTTTTACTTATGTAAATCTACTTTCTTCTTATTGTCATTATTTCACAGTGCTTTGAGCACAGCTCTAGAGAGCTCACAGGCAAAGAGATAACACTTGAAGAGAGCAAGGAAGAGGCAATTAGAATATATTCAAAATTTCTGTGTATCATCTTTCACTCGGGGCATGTAAAAAGTCTAATCTTTTTTTAGAGGTGGTAAAAATTCCCGAAGTATGTTCTATACTTGTACTATCATCTCAACTGGAAACAGAGAACTGGTATTGTCCCTTAATGTTTGTTTCACATATAAACTGCCAAGAAACTGTATGATAGTGACTGACAACTATTATGCTGTATAATTTCTTTCCAGTCCATATTTAAACAAACTTTCAAATGTGCTTCAGGAGGTGCACAACTGTGTTCACATATGTTTGTATTTAAGTGCATTTACAACATGTTTAGAATTGTACAGTCCTGCATACACACACACACATTTTTTAATAGTCAAATTAACTTGTTTTTAACTATTTTATTCCCATACAGTAAACCAAAATTAGTAACTAATTTAAAAATCTCTCATTGTCTGTTTCTCTGATGTGATGGCAAGATTCTGCCATAACATTTATTTATGTTATTCAAAGTGTGTATTAGGATTCAAGGAGGGTGACTAGATTAAAAATGCAGTCCAAGGGCTGAATATAGAGATAATGCAACATTCTATAGCAACTTTCTTCCATCATTCTTTGTGCAGTATCCACTGCACAAGCAACACCCTTTTCCACCAGGAAATAAGGATATAAGACGACATGCTTCCAAGACATGCTTTTAAATCATCTGTGTCTTTTCATGTTATAACTGTTATGTATGTTGGAAAAATAAACAGTTAAGTTCAAGTTTAGAACAAAGCAAAGCAATGCAAAGAAAATCCCTTCCCCATCTGTCAGACTGTGTGTATGACATCATTAGCTGTTCAGTGCTTGCTTGTAAGTATCCAGACCAATCTGCCTCACAGTCTAAGCTTTGTGCTCTAGCTCTCTTTACAGGGTCAGCAAGCTGCAAAATTACCACATGCTGTCACAGTTAGCTAAGCGAGGTCTTGTTATCATTGTTTCCAACTAATCCATTCATTCCATTATTTTACATATTGAGCTGTGACATTTCTCTCATTGCTGTGGCATTTCAGGGACGTTTCTAACTTGTTAGAAAGATATTCTTCCTTCAGAATCCTTAATATGAACAGGGTGAAGGGAGTAAGATTTAAAAAGTCTCACATGAAAAAGTTGCAAAATCCTTCATTGCAAGATGACATTTCAAGAACTGATTCAAGAATGAATCCAAAGAGAGAGAGAGTGTCTCCAAATGCCTGGGGTTTCTTTGGGAGATCTGGATAAATGCTACTGCTCCTGATTTCAGGCTGGCACTTAGGAGGAAAAGGGGATGACCTTGGCATCTAACTCCCTCTGCCTTTGTTTCAGGTACTGAGTATTCTCTTCCCATTATTTTTACTGCCATTGGACTACACACCTGGCTTCTATCACTGTGACAGTATATGATGATTAGCTGAATCCACTGGCATTCTGAAAACCTCAACACAAGACAGCTTTTTTAACTGACCTGTAACTACCACGGCGATTATGTCACTGGATTTGTGTTATTGATACTCTAAAGCTCTCTAAAGAGTTCCATGAAAATCAACAGCACAGTATGTCTGGTTTTCTGCAAACATTTTGGAATATTAGGCCATAACACTTAATGCATGAGAATGAATGAGTATCTCTCTAAAGCCTTGCTGTAATATATTACAGATGGTAAAAAGGTATGTTAAAACATTTTCACTATTTGAAAGCCAGATTAGCCACTTCATGTTTTATGAAATATATTTTATTTCAAATAAGGGGGTTTTCCCTGCATTTGGAAGCTAATTTTAAATAACTCCCCTTCTTCAGATGACATTAAAACCCAATTGAAATAAATTCATTTTCCATAAAACTAATATGTGTCAAGGCTAGCTTCCTAAACCAAGCCTTCCAAGCAATCATCATCATAATTTTGTAAACCACAGATAATATATCTTGGAATAAAGAAACTTTTTCAGGGAATGAAATGTTTAATTTAGATAAGCATTAGAGTGTAGTGCTGTCACTTTGGATATAATATGTTCAGAAAAAACTTCTAGGGTTTTAAAATAAGCATAAAAATTTGTCCATTCTTGCACTTTTAATAGCTTCATAATACTTCTTAAAAAGTTTTTAAGAAAACTTCAGAGTATCAGAAACATCTGAAGATATTTGGTGAGGAAAATGTGCTTTCTTGCCTGGGAAACTCCACAGCCCCATTTCACAATCCTCGCAGAACCTTTTCTCATGAAGGCAGCACATTTCTAGAGCTCACAAAGGACGAGATATATCAGGGAGGGTATTCTGGAAGTATCTGGAATAGGGAGAAGGAAAGAAAAGAATGGTAGGAGAAATCCAAATATGTTCTACTATGATACAATCAAATAAGTAAAAGATCATATTTCAGGTTTTGCCTTGTGCTTATGCCATCTCTGTTTCTCTTGGCTGTCTAAAGAGTGGATTGAATGCAGCAGTTCCTGAATTTATTACCTGAAGGAGCAATTAATTTAAACTTAAAGGTTACTAATTGCAGCAAGCCTTGAAACCCATCAATCTTGGGGTTTGGGGCTTTTTTTTTAGTGAACAAAGTAAATAATTTCTGCTTTACCTTCTGTTCATCCTCAGACTTCCCTCTTTCCAATCCTAATATATCTCATTGAGATCTCAGCAACATTTTGGCATCTTCAAGTTCATGTCGACATCTCTCTTGTAAGCCTAGCTATGTTTTCTTCCTTGATCTTAATGAGGCCAATGGGCTAGCCAAATATTTTTACAGCATAGACTAGACTGCTAGGCATCTTCTGCTTTTTTTTCATGCATGCTATAAACTATTGGAAATCCTGAGATCCTTTATGTTTCCTGCCACACCTGTTCAATTGAACAGTATTGGCTTCAAAAGGAGGCTGAGGGGGAACTTTCTTGCTCTCTACAATGACCTCAAAGGTGGTTGTACCCAGGCGCAGGTTGACCTCTTTCTCCATGTAACAAGTGATAGAAAAAGAGGAAATGGCCTCATGTTGCACAACTGAAGGTTTAGATTGGATATTAGGAAAAACTTCTTCACTGAAAGAGTGGTCAAGCATTGGAACAGGCTGCTTAATGCATAGGTGAAATCACAGTTCCTGAAAATATTCAAAAAGCATGTCGATGTGGTGCTTGGGGACATGGTCTTGTGGTGGACATGTCAGTGTTATCTTGATGGTTTGACTCAATGACCTTAGAATACTTTCTCAACTGTAATTATTCTGTGGTTCTATGTCATTAGCAATGTTTAGGTGTTTGCCTCAGGCCGGAGTATTTACATGAGAATGCTGAAACAAACTAGGGAAGGGCTAAAGTAGATTACTTGAGAAAAAAATGTTGCTGGCAAAATTGCCACCCTTAGTTACTCTGTTGCTCAAGAAAGTAGTGGCCTCCAGCAAACTGGGCTCCCTGTGCCACAAAGGGCAAAAAGAGAGCCTTTGCCATCGCACTTTAGAGGCTGAAACTTGCTAGTTTTGCTACACAAAAAATTCTAATGCTACCAAGAGAACATCAGGCACAGGGTGAAATCCCAGCAACTACTCTGGTTTCATGCCATGCTAGAGATAACAAAATGTCAAAAATTATAATTCTTGAAAGAAGGGTCCCTGTTGGTGTAGCTATGTTTATAGCATGCTGTGAAAACGCCTGTCCGGTGTGACATTAGGAATCAACATCACAACATTTCATTTCTAACATCCATTAAATGGACATAATAGTGCAGTACCTCCCACAGAGGTATGTTTCAAGGCTTAAGCTCTGGGTTGCACAGTTCTAATGACATTGAGCACTTCAGCTCCCCACCATGTCCAGTGACTGAGCTCAGCTGCAGAGGGACAGGATAAAACACCCTTTGTGACCTCTGGTGGTGTGAGAAGAGGCAAGAAAGCTGCCATAATTATTCCTACCCAAGGGCAGTGTGTTTGCTGGTTTAGGCTTGGAAATTTTCCTCTGGATTGAAGAGGATAATAACCAAGTCTTTTGCTCACCATCTATTTCAGTGCCACCAGCACAGAGCTGTTAGTGTTGTGATGGGTGTTTTTACAGAGACCAGGTCGGAGCCCGGTGTCATGCGCAGAGCCTGCCAAAACTTCCCATTCTTTGCCCGGCACTTTCTGCGCTGGGCACACCATTCATGCATTGACTCGAGGATCCAAATGAGCAGAGGCTTATCATAGGGATGGCACTTCTCCTTCTTCTGATTTGACCATGAAAAGGTTTCCTTTTGCCTCATAAAGAAGCTGAAACTTGCAGACTGCTGACAGACAGAACTGTAGGTGGCTCCTGTGTGCCCAAACAGGCATTTTCATCCCAACACATCTGTGCAGGCATCTTTATGTGTCTGTGTTGAATATG
Source organism: Argya squamiceps (assembly GCA_037834095.1). Lineage (NCBI taxonomy): Eukaryota > Metazoa > Chordata > Aves > Passeriformes > Leiothrichidae > Argya > Argya squamiceps. The sequence continues at coordinate 330,440 of JBBMKD010000115.1, read as the reverse complement.
AGATTCCCAACGTTTGTTTCCTTCCCTGAGGAATGCCTGGTGCATTTCCTTTCTTTTCTTTCAATTACCATTGTTTTCTGGAACAGGACAAAAGGCCTGATGAGTTTTGATCCATGGCAGCTGGGCGTAAGGGGCCAACAAGCAGTGCAGGGATGCCTTTCATGTAATAATCCTTGGAAATAGTAGGTTTAGTTAGACTAGCAAAGTCCCTCTTCCAAAATGCCTGTCCAGCTGCTGTGAATCCTCAGAGAAGGAAACAGGCTTTTGCTGATGTACTGCGCACTAACTAGGTCAGCCAAGGCAAGATCTGCTGGATGTTGGAAAAGCTGTGGCTGCATCGGGATTTGGGTTTTTGTTGGTACAGGAAAGTCATCTCTGCCTCTCTGCTGGGGCAAAAACTGCCACTGCAGAGTGGAGCTTAAACCATGGGATCTGGGAGGGCAGTTACAGTTGGGAAAAAGCAGCAGGTGGAGCCTGGCATTTCCATTTTCTCCAGCCTCAACTCCTGACAGCCACAGGAGGGAGACCAAAGCTGCGGCAGCCCAACCTATTCGCGCCATGGATGCATGACTTCCTGAGCTGCTGCCCGCAGACAGACAAGGCGCGGCGCTGGTCGGCCAAGGAGCTGCTGCAGGTAAAATGCCAAGGGGCTGCAGGTGAAACAGCGTCCGAGGGATGGACTCCTCCTCCACTGAAGTCCAAGGCATCAGATGAGCTCCCCTCCCCCTCACCTCCACACCTGGTGCTGTTTAAATGAGAATGGTGAGGAATCCTAGAGTGGGCTGGGCTGGCAGGGACATGGAAAGGTCATCTGGTCCAAGTGCCCTGCAATGAGCAGGGACATCTTTAAAGAGATCAGGTTGCTCTGAGCCCTGTCCCATCTGGAATGGTTCCAGGGACAGGGCACCTACCAGCTCTCGGGGCAACCTGTGCCACTCTGGCACCGTGCTCCGAGTAAACAGGTTCTTGCTTAGACCTACTCTGACTCGATCCCCTTTTTGTTTAAAACTATTGGAAATAACAACTATCCACATCCTATTGGAACTGGACCTATTAAAAAAGGTGTCCTGCTTTCCCTCAGAAGCCACTTTGAAGTTTTGGGAAGTGGCAATAATGTCTCCCTGGGGCCTATTCTTCTCCAGGCTGAACAACTCGAGGTCTCTCAGTCTGTCCTCAGAGGAGAGGTGCTCTGTCCTCTGACTGTTTCTGTCGCCCTGTTTTGTAATTTGCTGGGGTGCTCAGTTTTATCTAATGGCAAAGAATTGAAGTAGAGCAATGCGGAGTACAGAGGCATGAAATGGTGGTGCAAGGATCCAAGGAAACCAGTCCCGGCCAAGCAGTCAGAGATTTGGCCGTGGGAAGGAGGGGCTGTGGGGAGCTCACTGGGAGCCTCTGAGGGGCTCTGATTTGTGCTCCCAGCCCCACTCTTGGAGGTTTCTGCCATGCAAACAGGGACAGCTGAGGGGGACTTGTCCCAGCCCCATCTGCTGCCTGGCACAGTCAAGCCCATGGGAACTGCCCCAGGCTTACTGCCAGGTTGTGTGGCAGAGAGGGAAGTGCAGGAGCCAGTGCCACTCGGCTGTCCCTGCTGGGAAGGAAGGTGCCATCGAGCCCAGGAGGGGTAGGCCATGGAAAGGTAGGTGCTGTTCTGTGTCCCTGTGGAAATCAGCACAGTGCCTGCCTTTCAAAGAGAGGGACTATGTGAGTCATTGGAGTTTTCTGAAAGGAAGAAACTCCAGGGACAGAAAGCACCATTTCTAGAGCCCTGGCAGGACAAAAGTCCCATCAAGGTGAAGACACCAGAATAAACAGATGAGTGGGATTCTGGGCCAGGTTTGCCTATGATGGCAACGTCCTCCTATGAAGTTGTAGGTGCAGATTGTCCCGTTGGTCCTGTTTCTGGGTCTTTCTAGGAACCAGAGGGACCCTGATTGAGCCTGTGAAGCACTCAGCTTGGAAAGTCATGGCCCACTGATTTTCATTTGTTTTTTTTTTCTGTGGACAGCATCCGTTTGTAACATCAGCCAATCCAGCATTCACCCTGGCACTGCTGATCATGTCAGTGAAGAAGAAGGAGAAAGAGGAGAAATGAATGTAAAAATCATGGCAAGACTGGTTATCTCCATAACCAGCTTAGAGTAGGATTGTAGACTAGCATTGTAGACTAGGATTACAGAGTAGGTTTGTAAGGAAATAAAGTTTCTGAAACTTAATCTCATCTCGAAGATTCCTTTCTTTCTCACCCTGTCAATAAGCTCAGCATTTCCCTCACAGTTGTCAGCTGTCTCTTAAAGGTGCAAAGGGACATTTATGGCTTCTTTGATGTGCCTTGAAAGTGGGGAAGGCTCTTCTTCAGTCATCCTCTGCAGACCATAGTGCCTTTGGAATACGGCCCACCGGCCACAGGATTTTGCA
>JBBMKD010000115.1:305777-327925 GCA_037834095.1 Argya squamiceps | reverse complement strand
TCAGGTTGTATTCTGACTCTGTCAGTGGTCTTTTTGTATTATTGCATTTATTTTATTTTACCTTTTTTTCTTTTTCTCATTAAATTGTACTTCTGACTTGGAGCCTCTCATTTGTTTTGCTTTCAAACCATTACAATTACCATGTAGCTCTTATCACAGGGTGTTCTTTTTTCTGAGTTTTCTGTCTGCTCTCTGAGTGTGAGCTTCTGCCTTGAGTTTAAATTAACAATGCTGAGCTTCTGTGAATCCTCATTTTTTTAAAATTTGAGGAAGTGACTTATTGCCCCTTTTCTTATACATGCAGTACACCCTTGTGTTCTGGGTTTGTGAAATACAGGGTTTTGGTAATAAAGTGAAAATCTTAACTGTAGTGCACATTTGAAAATGGGCTCTCTGAAGTGCTTTTGCAATTCAGTGCCAGTTTAGTTATAATGGAGTAATCAACTGTTGTCCTGCCAACCCAGAGAGGCAGGGCAGAGTTCCTGTAGAAACCTGTCAGTGACACAGTAAAATTCATCAAGATGCTCCTGTTCCTTGGAATTGTTTCTCTGCCACTGTCAGGCCTGGGACATTGACCTGAGGGAGTGCAAGATGCTGCCACTGTTAAAACACTCCTTTCTTCTTTGTGTTGTGATGTTCAACTGTGTGGTTGTCAGCACAGAGGTTTTTGGGGAACTATTTTGGTTCTAGTACTGCGAAAATTAGAGAGGAGTACTTATATACATGTGCTCTCTTGTGCTTACTCTTCTTGCTTTACGGGAAAAACTGTTTCAGCGTGATTGCTCCATTTTGGGCTAGAAATCCACATTATCACTTCTCATTTGGAAGGCATTTTATTATTGTAGCTCTGTTGAGGTGAATTAGTAAACTCCATCTTTCATCCTGGTAGGAAGCAACCAAAGTAAACTTTGTTTCTCAGGAGGAGCACTGTCTGTTCTGTGAAGAGGTCATAATGAAGTAAGTTCACCCCACTGAGGTACTCAAGTGAGGTTAATGCCTTTAAGCCAAATAGCCATCTGTAATTTCCTGCACTGAGTTTTGTATTCATTTACCTGCTCGAATTGAATTTAGGGACATGACTGAGAAAAAGACATTGAATCTTTCTATTATCTGAATTTTTTAAGAGATTATAAGTGCACATTATTGTTTGAATCTAATTTTTACATAAATACTGATTTTTTATATATATTATAGAAAAGGAGGGAAAAATCTTTGTTTCTGTAGCACCTATATGGGTGGCAGGTATTTTTCCATAATGATGAATTATCTTCTGCCAGGATTCGGAGTTGTGAAGGCAGAACAAACAAGATCTTTTTATATGAGACATAGGGTTGTTGGTTTCATTGGTTGATAGAGCCTTATCTGAAAGTAAAAAATAGAAACAGTAAGCAAATATTTTCTTAACAAAGTAAGGAACTATCCAGATGAGGCCTGAAAATAAAGATTTTAGTTCTGTAATCCTGGGAAGTAAGTGTAAGTGTCTTGAGAAAAATAAAAACATACAAGAAAGAGAGACTATAAATGCTGAAGCAGTGTTGTCCACTGTCCCCCAAAATGTAAAATGGAACTGACAGATATGAAGGCTGAAGTAGATGTGACTGAGGCTGAGGTAAGGTATCTTTGAAGATTTTGATGAGAAACTTAAATGTGAGAAGATGTAAAGGAAAACTGTCACTGGGGAGATTTAAATTATATGTGACAAAGCAGTTAGAAGGGAAAAAAATAATTTTATAGACCAGATCTATAAACATAAAATCTATGGATTTTGTGTTTAGCTGTCCACAGAGAGAAAAAACCCGGAAGTACCAGATCCTTAGAAAAATAAAAAATATTAGTATTTACTGGCTAGTAGGGAATTGAAAAGTGATCCGTAGACCAGCTTGCTGATCTTCATAAACAGCTACTAAACTATGCAGACACAAAATATGTCAAATTAATGAATGTAGACGAGGAATTCAGTTACAACAATCATAAAATAGATCTGGTTGAAAACTAGGGGGGTTTGATTCACTAAAAGTTTTTGATATATTATTTTAGCTCATGTCATTGTTGAAGTAATTTTAGTTACAATTTCTGCTAAAATAAAGTACCCCAAACCTTTAAATGGTCAGAGAAGTTGACATTCTTGTAATTTAAGTGCCCATGTCAACTAAAGTCTTCTAGGGCTTCAAGCAGGGATCTGTCAGGTGCTTACTTTGCATTTGCCAGAATTTGTCAGACTGAAGATATTTTCAAGTGGAACATTTCAGTGGATCCAAATATATACAGGTAGGTAGGTAGGTAGGTAGGTGGATGATAGATAGATAGATAGATAGATAGATAGATAATAGATAGATAGATAGACAGATGGATAGATATAGCTAAGTGTGTGTACATGCATGTATGAGAGTATGTATGTATGCATACTTGTTTGTGTAAATATGTACAGGATATATACAAATGTCACACGCTGTACATACACAAATGCATGAAGTAAGGGTATATATGTATGTGTGTACATACACATATAGTCAGAAACTATACGTTCATCTGTTAAATATTCAGATGTTGTCCACAGATGGTGAAATGGGATGCTTGGCTAGGTGGGGGATGAAGTGTCAAAGCACAGTTCTGATGTAATCCAGGGGCCAGGATCCATCCGCTTTCTCCACGGGAACTCGCATCATCATTGACCTAAGGTTCAGGACACTCCAGGTTAGGAGGCTGAGTATTCAATGTGCTACTGGCAATGGAAGTCAGAGCATTTTCTCCCAGACCTGTGTGAGGCACTGGATCCTGAAGATCTGTCCTGACAAGCTGTCACTGCCTCATGCTGGCCTGGGTTCCCCTGGCAGAACTGCCATGCCTGAAGGACGCTGCCCTGTGCTCCAGCCTGCGGAGCAGCCCGGCTGCCTCCCCCTGTTACCCCCTGTGTTAGCACACACTGCTAACCTTTCCCAGGAGCTACAGGGCAGCCAGCAGAAGAGTAGGAATCCTCAGCCAGGGAGGGCTCCAGCCCTTGGCTGCCGTTTGCCTTTCTCTCCTCCTGTGCAAACTCCAGACGGCCAATGCCACCCGTCTGTGCTGTGCCCTATGGTGGTTTCCCCCTTGGGGGCTGCTTACCGGCAAGCAGTAAACCCCAGACCAACCGAGACAGTTTGGGTTCCTCAGATTAGTTGGCTGAGCGTGGATAAGGCTTGGAAACGAAGAGTGGACTTTGCCGTGAGTTTGGAAGGTGTTTATTCAGGTGCAGCTCCACATGCAAAAGCACAGCCTGGCCTGTTCTTGTTCTCTTTTGTACCCCAGGACACAGCCTGGGGCAACAGGAGAATTCAGGCCAAAGGATGGAAAGGGTGAGAGGTCCAAGAGAGGGACACTTAACACAACAATTGAAGAGGACAGGTGTCTGAGCACCTGGTTGAATGGGAGATCTCCCCTCAAGTTACCAGGGTGATTGACAAGGGGCTCCCCTCTGGGAGATACCGTGGGGGTTTGGGGATGGGTGAAGGGACTTTGGAAGGAACATACCAACACAAAATAAATAAAATACATATCAAACTTTGAAAGGCTTAACCATGCATTGCAACAGTGCCCAGCTCGGCTACGCTTCCCCTCGGGAGCAGCCAGCTGCCACCTGGGCTCTGAGAGCAGAGCATTCGCTCAGTCCCAGCCTACAAGGGCTTCCTTCCGGCCTGCCTCTGCCCAGGCTCAGACTGCTCTGGGCTCTGCCATGGGCCTCCGCCCTGGGCAAGGCTGGGTCCGCTGTCACCTCACAGTCACTGACAGCTCTGCACCAGAGGAGACCTTTCAGAGCACCCTCTGTGATCTTTGTGTTTTCTCAGTTGAGCAAGACTCTTCTGCAGCCAAAGAGATTGCACTTAGGGATACAAATCCAAGTGGCAGGAACCCAAATGCTCCTGAGTCACAGCTGAAGACCTGCATCGGCACAGGATCTTTTGGCTGCCCCACTCGTCCTTTGCTTTTGCCTGCAAATGCCACTGCCCTTTCTGCCTCAGATAGAAGTACCCCAGCTGGGCAAAATCTGGCCAGTGGTCCATATTCCAAAGTGTTGTCTGGAGAGGGTAAGTGAAGGAGCGCCTTCCGCACTTTCAAAGCACATCAAAGAAGCCATAAATGTCACTTTGCACTTTAAGAGACAACTCAGAAGGAAATGCTGAGCTTTCTCACAGGGTCAGATGGAGGGGAATCTTCCATATGAGTTGCAGTTTCAGAAACTTCATTTATTTACAATATTACTCTATATTCGTACTCTAAGCTGGTTGTGGAGTAAATGGTCCTGATGTGATTATCGCAGTCTTGTCTCCTTCTTTCTCTTCACTGAAATGAATGCCATCAGGATAGAAGCAGACTTAGATGATATGACAGGTGTTCAATCACAAAATGCCCCAAGGTCTCTTTAGGTACAGAGGCTCAACATCGTTGGTATGGAGACAATTGAGGAAGTTCTAAAATACTCTCCAAGGAAGAAATGGGCATTCACAGCCCCTTTGAATGTTCCCAAATATTGTCCTCCCTCAGTCAAATTCGTCTCCTTCCCCAAAAGGAGGTTATGGCATTGCTGGCCACGCCTCTGTCAGCTGAATAAATAAACAGCAGGAAACTTAGGAGAAGGACTATACTCCAAAGTCCCCATAGGTCTGTGCAGGAACCAACATCTATGTCTCTCTAGCAAGACTGGTTGTGACAGACTATTTTTGAGAAAACTACAAAACTGACAGAGGTTCCATAGGAACACTTCAATACAATTTTTCTTTAAAACCTGTTGAAGTACCTTGCCTCCAACATTTGTATATGTGTTTTATAGAACACTTGCAAAAGATATAGATATTCCTTGTCTTCCTGACAAGGTGAGGCCATGATCTCCAAACGGTCCTGGGAGTTGGTTCAGCTGACAGCTCAGAGCAGCCCATATGCATTCCTCTGTAACCCTCCAAAACAAGGTGATTTGGAGAGGGGGTGTAAGAGACAGTCCAAAGATCCCTCATCTGCCTCACAACCATCATCAAGGGTGTAAGAGACGGTCCAAAGATCCCTCATCTGCCTCACAACCATCGTCAAGGATAGAGACTGAAACCCTTAAAAGGACTCTAAAAACCCAACACAGGAGTTCTGGCCTGGCTGAGGTAGGATGTTTGCCAAGTGTTGCCTGCAGGTGTGTTTGATGGAAAAACCCGGCACGCATTTCCATCGGAACATCAGAACCTGAGCAGAAACAATGGGCAAGTCACGGTGGATTGACTGCAATTGCTGACAGCCGTACCTGTTCTCATTAGCACTGCACTTGGTGACGGCTGTACCTGTTCTCGTTAACACTGCACTTGCTGATGGCTGACCTGTTCTCAGTTCTCTCAAAATGAACACACCGTAATGATTTCCCCACCTTTTGGCCAACTGTCTGTCACTTTGTAAAGGACTATAAGGACCCCTGAATTAACCAAAGACTTTGAGATCTCCCCACGGAAGAAGACAGATCTATTCGCTGGACCATGAGGACTTTGTCTCTCCTTTGGTAGCTGTTACCCACCCCCTCTTTCTCTTTTCTCGTTATCCTTTATTTCCCTTCAAATCCTTCTATTGCATTTGCTGTTGGCACTAATAAAAGAGCATTTATTTTGATGAATACTGAAATCCCCTCTGTGTTGTTTTTTGCACTCTGAGATCAGTTAACGTACCAGCATGAACCCCGCTTGAATTGGCAGATCGTGACAGGGGGTTGTCCAAATTTCTACGCCTTTGACAACATGAGGCAAAGGGTTTGCATTAACAAGGAAGTTTGGAAACACCCCTATACTTATCAGAAAGAATTTCCATGTGCTACAATATTTTCATAAAATGTGCACCATTTCCTTGTAGAGGTAGTGAGCTACGGAAAGGGGTAGGGCTGTGAAACACAGCAGCTTTTCTGTGAAACTGGGTTTTCTGGTTTTTCTCCTGACGAGCCACGATTGCTAACATTTGGTGAGGGTAATTGGTATACTTTGCAACTTTGAAGTTTCCTCCTTGAGACAGATTGTTAAACTTTTCACTCACTGCATTCCAGAAATTTGCATCTCTACAGAGATCCGCACTGGTCTCAGGAAAAAAATCAAAAAGCAGCTTAAGGAATTTTTTCAAGTCAATCACAGAAAATTTAACTTTAGATCTTAACAAAACTGCACTTATTTAAAAAAAACCACTTCTTTCTTCTGCAGATGAAGTTGCACCCGTGTTTGCAGAACTCACAATTCCACAAAAGTAAGAAAATGAAAAGGCTACAGCTTTTCCACACTCCTAAACCATGAGCCACGTGGAGGGGGTGGCCGTGCCTGCCGCGGGCCACCAGGTGGCGCTGTAGAACAAAGAACCAAGCACGCCAAGCTCACAGCTCCCCAAAGCCACGTGCTTTTCGCAGAGGGACATTCAGAGAGAATGAAAGAGAAAATGGCCACCGGGATAGTTTTTTAACCAAATGAACCGCAAATTTGCAGGTTCCCCACGACTGCGCAGTCTATTTCTCAAAATTCTTTCCTCCCTCTGGAGAAAGAAACCATAGGCCTTAAGCCTTGTTCCTTAAGGAACAACCAAAAAAAGTGGTTATACTCACCATCCTGGCCGTAGAGAAGGAAATCTCATGGTGTTGCAGGATCCAAGCCTTTTTGAAAGGTGCTCTGGAAAGCTACCCTTTCTTCTGCTGGAGATGTTGTCCAACAGGAACAGAACAGCCGAAGAGAAACCTCCTCCGAGTCCCTCCGTGAGGTTTTCAGAGTTCTCTGTGATGTGGAGTCTGCATTCAGCACAACTCACGCTGGCCGCCCTGCTTCCACACCTTGCTGGGCACCCCTGAAGCTCACGTGTCCTCTCTGGGGCATGCAGCTTTCTTCTGGGGTCCTTTGCCAAGCTGAAGTGGAGCCTGTCCCACGTTGTGGCACCAATTATAAAGTGGCTCATTTGTGGGGAATGCTTTCTCCAGCTAGCTGATCCCCAAGCCAATGTATAGTAGTTTGTGAGTTCTCCAGGTAGCTCGCTGAGGCATGGATTTAGGCTTGGAAGAAGGAAGCGTGCTCTCCCTTAGTTTAATAAGGATGTTTATTCAGTGCAGTCCATGTGACAGGAGCCTTGCCAGAGCCCCAACATCCACATGTGAAAGCATGGAGAGAGAGAGAGACAGAAAGGGTGTGTGTCCCTTTTTCCCAGCTTAGGGGCTGGGCAGGGAAACCCTGACCCAATGGGGAAGGGAAAGGGGTGGGGTTACATCAGGATGAACCAAGTACATCAGGGGTAGGAATGGGGGGTTGGAAGGAACATACCATTACAGACAAATAACAAAATACAAATACAAAAAACCTGAAATTCGCACCGCTGCAGGACTGCATTTATTGAGCTGATGCACCCAGGCCAGATTCACACCTTTTATGCTTCACGGTTTTGAAAAGAAAATTACAGATGCCTTTCAACATTTTGGGAGGTACCAAAGAAGCAGTAGCCTGGACTACTGGCTTCTGCCCAGTGACAGTCCCTAGCACAGGCCTCACACAACTGGTCCCCTGCAGGGCCAGACTTGTGCCAAACTTGCTTATGATGTGTGACAATGAGGATGGCTCACAAACCTTCCTGTAACCAAAACCTAACCTGAAATAAATGATCTAAACCAAAATAGGGGTGTTTGGTCTCCCTGGCCAATAATTTTGCTATCCTTCACATTTCCAGAATGAAGGTATTTTTACAATAATTGAAAACAAATAAATAAATGGAGTGACACTACTACCTAATTTGTTGGTAATGGAGTGACACTACTACCTAATTTGTTGGTAAATATGCACATATACTCCTGAAAACATATTTCTCAGTCTTGGTTTCTATATTAAAAATAAAAAATAAACAAAACAAAAGAAAAAAATAAAAAGAAAAGAGAACCAGCTAACCATAGAGCTTGGGAAAGGAAAACCACAAGACAATCATCCTTTTGCTGTTAAGGTTTCTCTTAAATGAACATAAGTTGTCATTTCTTTCTTTCTGCTCTTCTATTTATAACCCATATATGGTTTTTCAACTCTCCTTCACACTTTGTAACTTTCCAAACCAGCTGGAGCCACATTTCTTTTAGCTGATACGGATAGAACTGTTTCCTTTGTAGTTAGAAAAGTTGAAAGTATTCTTATCCATTTTCTCACAAAGTAAATGGAGTTAAGACCAAGATCAAGCTACACTTTGTAGCTTGAAAATCATGTAAAAATCAAAGAAACTTTATATCAGATTGTTTTCCTAGGTAAAATTACAGTAGATATGCTGTGTTGTGAAGGGAAGGATGATCTTTCATTCTCTTCTTATACATCATTAAAGCAAACAGTCAAAAGTGAAGAATTTTAATCCATGTATGCACATACCTACTGAAGTGTCATGCTAAATACAGAATAAGAGTACTTTGTGAAGACAGCTCACTTGGGTCCCACATGGAGGTTTGAAATGTAAGAAAATATTTTTTGGGTACCTAAACCACTTCATTTCTAATCAGATCTATAAAGCTAAATAATATATACCTTTTAAACCCTAAAATTTAATTCTGTTCCCTTGCCAAACTGTTTTCTATTTGTTGAGTGACCCACAGTGTATTGCTTTGCCTAAATTTTAGTGCATACACTCAGAGCTCATCCATTCTTCCCAACAAAATACCAAATTTCCAAGTAAGTGTGCGGAATGGGCTTAGTTGTATTGAAGTGCCAGGCTCCAGTTAGCCTACTGAGAGAATCAAGAGGAAATATCACTGGTGTGAGAACTCATCTCCCAGTCCTTTAAGGATGGGAAAAATAGAAACAGTAACAGAAACTGGTGTCTTACCACTTTTTTGAAAGCCATCTTTCTGGCTACTCATCATAATAGAGCCCCCTGGCCCCTTCCTTTTCTATATTAGTAGAACAACAGAAACGGGAGATCCTTGGGATTAGTAAGAAAGGGGACAGGAGGATAGGCAACTTTTGGGTGAGATGTAGCAGAGGTTTGGCCCCAGGCCAATGAACTGGCTTGTATAGAACTCAAAAAAAGTGAGGAGCAGGATCTCAAGGCATTGCTACTCCAAAAACATGCCCACCACAACTGGTCCAAAAAGCCATCAAACTGTCTGTTTTCCACTCACATGTTCATTTTTAGAAATTTAATAGCATGATTTGGAAGAGGAGGAGTTTCACCTAGCTTACCTAGTAATCAGAAATCTCACTTTGGATGTCGTCATTCTTCCAAAAGTGGACCTGCACTCTCTCAGGGAAGAGCCCAACAACTACTCTAGTGGAGTACTACGAAGTCATATTAAACAGTTACCTGCTTAATCCTGTATTATAATGAATAACAAAAGGTAACAGCCTGTTTCTACAGAACAAGATCCTCTGAGCACATTGCTGTATTGTAAGCTTAGACAGGTTTGGAAAAGTAAGTAGACTGCTGAGACAGGTACTAGACACCTACAGATAGGCTTAATTTAGATCTCTAGTTATATTAACAGTTATATTTACTCCAGACTAGATGTTCCTCTCCATCTCTTCTTCACCAGCAGGAGGCATACAGTCTCTCTTCTGTGTTTTGGGAATATCATGTGACTTCACATGAACTACTGTAGCTGCCCCATCTTGCCAGATTTCCTCAGCTTTTAGCTACTTTTCACAAGCATCAACAGCTGACGCAGCTGGTGGTTTTAGACAAATGTTTTCTGAAAGCAGCTCTTCTCTGTGACATAAAGTAATACCTTTTTAATATTATTATTATTTACAAGGCCATAAATATATGACTTCGCTGAAGTTTCTGGCTGAACTTCCAATACTATTCTTTTCCTTTAGTTTAGAGCATAGAATTTGATTAGAGGGATTATTGAGTTTTAGAGAGAATGGCATAGAAACAGCATAGAGTGTTAGAGGGAATGGCAACAAGTGGGAGATTTGATGAAAAACATTGAGATGATAGTGGTGCAAATTATGAAAATAGAAGTGGTGAAAAAAGTTTGAACCTCCTTCTCAGGAGCTGTCCTTTCCATCTATACTCTTGTTCAAATATTCCATAGACAATTATTTTGGGTCTGAAGGACTCTTAAGAGGTGCTTATCAGCATGCATTCTTCTCTGAGCTTCTCCAACACCATCATGCTCCTTCATTTTTTTGTTTTCTCCTCTATGCATGACAGCCAATTCCTGAAGCAGCAAGTGATAGAACAAGAGGAGATGGCCTCAAGTTGTGCCACAAGAGGTTTAGATGGGATATTAAGTAAAATTTCTTCACTGGAAAGGTTGTCAAGCCCTGGCACAAACTGCTGAGGGCAGTGTTGAGGTCTCCATCCCCAGAGTGATCTAAATGTGTGGATGTGTTGTCCAGGGACACAGTTTACTGATGGGCTTGCGAGCTCTGGGTAAATGCACAGACTCTATGGTCTTAGAGGTCTTGTCCAACATAAATGAGTCAGTAATACTACAATTCTGAGGTGCTTGCTGATTTTCGTTATTTTGGATGCAGGTGTGTAAGAACCGAAAGACGCAGAGGGTGTTTGAAACCTCCCATGGCAAAATTTTGACATCCACTGTTGGGCACGGTCCGCTTTAACTTGTGCCTAAAATAATTTCAAGTGCCAGCACTGAAACCAGCAAGTCAAATGTAGACATTATTTTCTATGTTCGTGTATATAAGGTTTCCAAAAGAAAAACAGGGATTTTATTATAATTCATAATTATAATAAAAGCAAAGTATAAGCGTCAGTCAGAGCAACTGAAAAGGAGGAGTTATGTGCTGAGTCACTTCTGTGTTGTGAAGCTGGGAACACGTGATGCTCAACGCTGAGAAACATAGTAAATTAAAATAAGAAAGAAGAGATTTCAATCAAACAGAATTCGCTCGTAATTTAAGGGACAGTAGGACATTAAATGACAAGCTGTTTATTGCAATCTTCTCCCCAGACTGCTCCCTGGGTACAGGCAGGGAATCAAGAGGTCAGAGGTCTAAACCCAGGAGCTAAAGGATTTTTCATCATTTAACAGGCCACTTGTTGCTATGTACTCTGCAAGCTGGACAGTACAGTCTAGCAGGACAATGTGGTCTGTTTTAATATTTCATGCCTCCAAAAGTGCAACTGGATGTGCAGAACCAACCTGGCATCATCATTTTGTACCCAGGGGTTGTGGGATGCAGCAAAATATTTTTGCATCCTCAATTAGCATGATGATAATGGTTGTCTGTACATGCATTCAATGTCCTGACATAAACCTTCAAAACACAGTGAGTCATGGAAATTACATAAGCAGGTAAGAAAGAAAATGTGCTACTCTGGGTCATTACAGCTGTGCCTCCAATTACACTCTTAATTACATGAGTACAATTGGAAGAGAATTGTTCACAATTCCTCCAAAATTCCAGTCTTTTTCCACTGCTCCTTGTTACACAGTAACACAAGGTTTTCTTTCTAGAAATATAAAAAAATTAGTATAAATTGTCTGCAATTAGTACACAATGAGGTACTGTCTGTAAGAACCCCATGAACATGGGAAGGCTGATTTACTAGGAGTCTGAAAAAATACAGCTGACTGAAAAAATATGGGAGCTGGATGACTTTTCTCCAAAAGAAAAATGGAAAAAATTCCTGCAAATGAAGCCAAAAATTTCAAGCTCTAGAAGTGTGGTTATTTATTAAGGGAATTCTTGCAAAGAAGGTCTCTTCTTTAAGAGGATTATATTCAGTGAATAAAACCCAGAAATATTCATATTGTTCAATTCTTTGTACCAATCATATTTTTACATATCAGAAGAGCTATTTGACATTAGTTCTAGTCCTATTAATTTTGATTCTTTACATACGCAAGGCAAAAGAGGTTAATGTTTTGCCTTTATAGTACGCCAAGATCATATATGCCAAGCGAAACAGAAAAGGAACATTCAGATACCTTTAAAGATACATAGAAAATCAATCAAAATTTGCTGTTTTCCTTGCTCCTTTGTTGTCAGTATTGTGGACACTGCAAGATGGTGAGACACAAAGTTAAGTGCTTTCTACAATCTCATTTTTGCATTTATTAAGGACCTTAATAAATCAAAAAGTTATTGCAACTTTCAGGAAGGGCAATTTGAGTATTCACTGTGCCTTGAGAAAATGATGAAACTGCTTTTTTGAAACTGAAACCTCTGATTGCTTAGCCTTCTCCCACATTCAGCTGTGCAATCACACACTCTGGACTGGAGCTCCTTCCCAAGGTCCTGCTGCCAGTGCCAGAAACTCAGGGGATGTGGAGTAGATACTCCTTGATGAAAGGTTGCTGTATTTTCATGCGCTGTATTTTCTTTTGCTGAAAGAGAGGGAAGAGCTAATGGAAGTAAAACTGAACCAGCTGTGTTCACTAGGAGGTGTCAGTCACTGTATCCCATGCATAGGATGTTCCTCCTTGGTTTTTTTAAGGATGAAAAAGGTAGAGAAGTCCTTTACACTCCTTGGGAGAGGACACCCATGGCACTTCATGTCTGCACAGCCTAGCTCTTACAGAGGCTCACAGGTAAGATTGGATCACAATCAAGGAGGTTTTAGGGGTCTCTGGGATGTGTCTTCAAAGCAGACCTCATCTGCATGAGTGACACCTGCCTGTGCCATGCTTCCCCCACTTGAAACCCAGTAATGTGGTTAGCATAACTAACACCATTTTACGAGGCAAGTAGCCAGTCTCTGTGGCCACATGGGATGTATTTGTCCCATTCCCCACATTATCAGGGCCTGCAGGTTCTGTGCTCTTCTTCCCCTCCTTCAGTAATTCCTGTATACCAAGCTGATTACTCCCCTTCTCACCAGCTTTGAAGGTCCCAGGCTAGCCCAATGGTGTTGATAGACCCAGCACAGGAGAGGGAGGCACAACAGTACAGAGCACTGTCCAGAAAATCAGTTTTATTATAAACTCTGCATTACATTACTTGTAAGTTGTACTATATTCTATCTGTTTGTAGAGAACCAGTGCCATAAACATAAATTCTGTGCTATACTAACCACATATTCTCTTAATAAAAATAAGTTTTAATTGTAACTACAATTTAGTACTGCCATTGCCAAGGATTACTAAGAGTATCCATTTGTCCCCTTTCTGTTGGGTAGCACTTGTGACCTCAGAAATCTTCTCTGTGTATTTTCCAGAGAGAGGATAAACCTAGTGGGAGTTCACAAATAGCAATGAGGCCGTCTCTAAATATTCTGCCAATTTTCTATGCTTTGCATATATAAAGTCAGTAAAAAAAGGAAAACAAAATCAGTCAAAACTGACAACCCAGAATATGGAACCCGTTTCCACATTCTTTACATATGAAAACATGCCTTTATTGCTTTCCATGTGAAGATATATATGTATTTGCATTTGGAGGACAGCTTTTGAAAGGTTTGCAGAACTCAGCTGCAAAATACATGCTTTGAAATGAAAGTTGGTATAAACTGACTGATCCTTTTATATATTGCATACTTCATGTATATAGTGCTGTACATATTATAAGCATGCTAGTGGGACATTCTATTTTCAGCACACTGAACTGTGATTTTGTAGATCAAACAGCTAGTGGTTAATAATATAGATTTTTAAGTGTTTGTATGTCCACATATTTTTTCTTAAATCTGAAATTATCTAATGAAAAAATCTTCATTAACATATATTTTTGCCTATCATTTTGAGAACAGATCCATGCCCAAGTCTAATATCTACAAGGCTTCCCTTTTCTTTCCCTCCTCAAAAGTTCCATCATTCATTTAAAATAAAGTCATACCCTGCAACAAGAATTTTCTATTGTAGTTAATATTACACTCTGTATGAACTAATATACTATGGGATTTAAAAACACAATCACTAACATGCAGGAAAATTTTTTCTTCTACTTTTATACATGAAATACATTTAGTTTAATATGTGTTCTTCTGAAGTTCTTTTCTTTAAAGGGGAAAATAAGGAACTTATATTCCATTATTTACACTTTCTTACATGTACTTTTCACATAAAACTACCTTCTGAAAAAGTACATGTGAAGAAACACCCTTTTACTGAGTGAACTGAGGTTATCCACTCTGCCTTTGTCTGCTATTGAATAAATCACATCTTTCTTTTATATAATGTTGTGGAAGCTGCCTCCCTTGATTTTGAAGGTATTTGCCACTGATCCTTTCTAATTTATCCTAGAAGATTTCTGAATAGTAGTTTTCTAAATTCTAGTTTTCACTGCTGAAAAGGGACAAGACAAGCTTTCCTAGAAGTTTGGGAGAATTCTGCCAAAATGTTCCTGACAGTCCAAGCTTCCTTCCAGCACATCTTTGTTGAAATGAATGAACAGGTTTGGAGGACAAGGACGAGGAAAGAGGGGTGGAAAAGGGACATTTCACAGTTTCTTGGCTGTCACAGTGATGAGTTCTGCATACTGACATGAATATCCAAAACCAGCGTACCATAAAATAAACATAATAGCTCCAAACCATTTACAATCACCAGCCAATTGTCTATTAGTCATCTCTTTCAGTTCATGAGATATACCTCAGAGCGGGGGGCTATTTCTAAATACTAGGTCATATTTGTCCATCGGTTTCAGTCCACCAGTTTCAAAGGGATGGAAGTAATACAAGGTAAAAGTTAAGAAATTGAAGGGAACAGCAAGGTAAAAGTTAAGAGAAGTCCCCACACCATATATTAAAAAGATGCTGTGAAGACAAGGTGGGGAAACTCCCTAAAAATGTGTGATTGTATTTCTCAGTGCTATAATCCCAATTTTGGGAAACTATTTTGTGCTGCATTACAAATTCCAAACATGTATTTTGATATTTTGAAATTTGTTTATTATGCTCATTTTTAAAAAAGATTGCTTTGTTTTATTTTATTTTATTTTATTTTATTTTATTTTATTTTATTTTATTCTGTTTTTAAAGTGAAACAAGAATCTACCACTTCTGCTGAAGACTAATCAGAGAGGCACTGGTTATAGAAAAGAAGCTTGATTAAAAAGAAAATATCAAAATTAATACGTTGTATATTTACAGACTGATTTGTGTTTTATTACTCCAGTTAAAATGTAATCAAAGTATTTAGAATTAGTGGCTTCAAGCATAATTGTAAAATTGAGGAATTTAAAAATTAAAACTAGAAAGTTACATATTCTGCAGTGCCTAGCCAAGTCTGACTGTGTCCTTATATGATTCAGAGAAATGTCCTGTTCATGACTTGTACTAAATTGTCCTGTTCATGTGGTTTTAAACACGTTGAAAGTGGGGGAGGGTACTATTTTTTGCTTACCAGCCTATCATTCCTCATTTGGTTTGTAAAGAAGTGCCAGTCACTCTTGGAACTAGTAATACTGATTTTTGTTTGTGTTCCTCTCCTAGTCAGGACAGCATCCAGGCTGGGACATGTAAATTAACTTCCCTGTAGGTCCTCCTGTTATCTCTGTCACTTACATTGGGTACAGGCTACATACACATCTGCCTACCATCAGCTTTAATTAAAGTTCATTGTGTCCAGAGACAGCATCCTCCAGAATGGAGAAAAAACTTGCCTGCTGCCAGCACCCTTTGTTCCTTCCATCTGGGTAGAACAGGATTACCTAGGATTAGCCAACAATTATGTTCTCTGAACTGATCAATTCAGTCAAATTACCGTGCAAAGTAAATTGAACCTCCCAAACAAAAGGATCTGCCAGTGGGGAGGTACCTGAGAAAACAGCATGTCTGTGTAAACAGTTCTATTCTTTGCCACAGTGTGGAGTGTGTCAGCACCGTATGGTGCCACTATGAATTTATTAAGTGACAGATTAACTCATCTCAGCAGCTGGGATCCCCAGTTTCCAGCTGTGAGGATGATTGATGGGCTGACTACTGCTTCAGTCTTGGATGTTATTTCCTCCATTTAACAGAGCCCAGAAGACAGAAAATTGCCCCCTTTGTAATTGCTAATCTCACCACTCCTTCAAAGACGAACCGTTGCAATTTATTCCAGGCAAAATCTTAAAATCGGTACATTACACATCAAATGAATACTAATCAGAAATTTCTTTTGAAGGCTCTATCATTATTAAGGGTCTTCCTTTCCATATGTTCATCATGCTCCGCTTCACCTCTTAATTACAATATAGCATTTTCTACTGATTGTGAGAAGGTACATTGTACCCAGTATCTGTATTAACTTCTGCACCTTCTGAGATGTACTTCAGGGTCAGGTAGAAAGCAGGCAGATGGGCCCAAATTCTTAGGGGCATGGCTTCATTTTAGATATGTTCCTTTTGTTCCCACTGGCAATGTTTCTTAAGGGAATGCCCCATGAAAAATGCATTTCATTAGTGTATTGTTTTGGCAAATCTCATGTCCACAAGACCTTGCACCCATACTGGTAAGGAAGTCACGGTTTCCCTACTGCTGCTGAATAGGGTCTCACTACCAGCAATTTATTTCTTGGTAACTTCTAGTGGGATGGTATCAATAAATCTTAAAATGGACTATCTGCCATGGATCAGAGAATTTGGTCTGTCTAACTGCTCTGTGTTGACCCAGACCATGATTTTTTTTTTACCTTGTCTGATTCTTTACTGATTATATAAAGGTTCTTAAAAGCCTAGCACATTACTACTGCTCTGTACCACCTCTCATATCAGCACTGCATTATGAAGATATAAAAGAAGCCAGGAAATAAAGCCACCCAAACTAAGTCAGGGGCATATAAAAAACTTACACATTTTGCTTGGAGAAAACATTAAAATGCACTCTTGTTTTCCTGCACCAGGCAACAGCAAGCAACAATAACCGTGGTGAGTAGCTCACCTTTATGCCTATAAGGGCATAAATATAACTGGAGATGGATCAATAAAGGGCCAAGTTCTAAAGCAAGTTTCACTACTAAGGTGAAATACTAAGGTATTTTCACATGATCCTTGTAGATAACTATGAGTTTGTTTAATTTTGGGGGTTTTTTGCAACAGCTTCTAAAGCCCCAAACAAGTGACTACATTTATAGGAAATGAGGAACACTTTGCAACGCAGATAAAAACAATTTGAAGATCCAGATACTTGTCTTAATCACCCTTTTACTGCTTAAAAGATTAACATGTCTATTTTGTGTTAACTTAAAGTAATAATTTCAGTGTATATGTAATGATGATTTCTTTTTCTGAGGGAAAAAGAAACTCTGATTCTCTTAGTCTCTCCTGTGCAAAGAAAGCAGACCTTGTTTGAAGTTAGGAGAAAATATTCATTCAAAGATTTAATATTTGCCTTGGTTTTATTGGAACTTAATTTCAATCAAGATTTTTCTGCCAGTACTAAGTGAAAAAGAATGAAACATCCTTATCTTTTAAAAGGAACATTAAAGGAAGCACTATCTCATTTCCCTTCATATTTCAGCTTTTTAAATAATTACATCAGACATTAAAACCAAAGTTAAAACAGATGCTAGCACATATGTGTGTTGTCTGCAAGCAAGTTCCAGGTTTGGATTTGCTAACAACAAAAAGTCATTGAGCAGACATACTTGCCAAATTTGTGGTCACTCTAAGAGATTTAACTCATTGGTACTTTAGAAATTCTGTGGTGTAAGACCAAGAACCCATTTCAGGATATCCTGGGAAAGACTTTCCCCTTGGCATAACCTTTACCTTGACATGCACCAGCAACACCATCAGATGAGGCTTGCATGAACTCCAGAGACTGCTCCAGTGATTTGGGCTGGCAGCCAATTTATTCTAACCTGTGCACCTGTCTACTACATAAAAAGAATCCACACATCTTTAATTTACACAGCCCTTACAAAATGTCACATTGACAGGAATATTTATCTACATTCGTATAGGTAAGATTAAATAACTGCATGTGACCTGCAGACAGGGTGAGACCACAGCTAAACACAGACCTGTCTCATCCCAGCAGCAGTCTTGGTCCAAGCCTTTGGTCTCAGTGTTTGTAGCAAAAACTATACCCATCTTGTAACAGCTCACCTTGATTGCTTCTGGGCAGTGGAGGTTTTTACATCCCTTGCTGGCATTTCTAGAGTTAAAGAGTTTGATTTCTTCTAATTTAATGCACAGTCTTAGAAATAATTGTGAAAAGTAATGGAATTATTTCCCATTCCTCTGAACAGTTTGCAGGGTTTTTTTTTTTAACCAAACCAAAAAATCGACCAAGTCTACATAGCATTGAACTTCTATTTTTAGCACACAAGTCCTTTTAAACGTGATTGTGGTGTCCAGAATAGTTTTTCCAACTGTGTGAAAAATAAAAAATAACAACAAGAAAAACCCAATAAGTAAACAAAATCTAAAAAAACCCCCAAATTAAAAAACACATTTTGCCTGGACTAGTGACTGAACAAAAATAGTCCCTCACTTGAGAAGCAGGTACTTAAAGATGGCTTACAAATGAAGTGGAGAAGTGAGGAGCCCCTTTAATATATTTATATAAAATCTGCACATGTATGTACAAATACATATTTACACATGCATATCTATATATTTGAAAATATGTATATTTATTCCATCTATATCCACATATATGTCTATATAAAAATAATGTTATGACTTAACATCTTACATTTGAGAGAGAAGTATATAGCAGATAATTTTTTTGAGCACTGACACTTGACAATGCTGCATTTCTTTGAAGTTTAATCATATTTCGAAGGATTAAAGCATTTTTTACTTGTAAAAAACCCAACCAGCATGTATCTCTGGGCTGCCACTTCATAAAATATATCATGTCTGTGTCCATTATTATTGGGACAGGCCAACATTTTCAACCAAATAAATTATTTAAATTGGGAACTAACAGGCCCATGCAGCCCTACAAGTGTCAATGTTATAATGAAGAAACTTAATTAAGTTATCTGTGTCAGGTAGAGGTTAGGCCAATCACTCAGTGCTGATCTTCTTTCATCAGGTATTAGCTTTGCTGTGTTTAGGTGTTTTATTTTCAGCTGCAACAGCATGTTAATCAAACTACAACTCTTATTCCATTTAATAAGAAATACAACATCCTTCTGTTCCCAATTTAGGCATGTCAAAAGCATTCTTAAAATGTAAAATCCTCTGTCAGCTGAGCTGAACAACATGATGATGCTATTTTTCTTTCTAACACAAGATCAAAGCTTCAGGCAAGGTGGCATATATCTGGGATATTCAGCTCCTAAAACGCCGGTCTGTTGAACACAGAGATACCTTGTTGCTAATTTTATGGTGTAAAATTGCTTGTAAAGGAAGCATCCAGTTACATGGCAGTATTTAACCACTGTCTTGAGTTCATGTACCATAGAGTGCTTTGTTAAAATGTGGGGGATTTTCCCCTAATGTACTGTCATTTATTTTAATACAGAAAATGAGCATGAAGCCAAGGCTCTGCAAGATCTGCAGAGAAAGCAGAAATGCCGAAGAATTGTCAATCCAGCTCTCTTTAACCTAGCTTTTAAATTTACAGGAAGGAATTAATATTTGCCTTCTTTCCACTCCTTAAATTTTAACTGTCCTGCATAAATCTAGGAGAGGCTCTAACCTTAAGTTATTAACAGTCACTGGACAATTTCCTCCTGCTTTCCTTCTCCCCTTCCCCAGCTCCATAAAAACATTATAATCTCTTACAGTGCAAAAGTGCCAAACCAATGCATGAGAAGGCTCTTAGTGTGAATGTGGGCCCCAAAATACTGTGTTGGTCTGGCCTGGGAGGACATGAAATGCCTGAACATTCACTGCAAGAACTTATGCTCATGACGAATTGTCAGATAAGATAATAATTTTTCCTCACAAACTGCAAGAATTGTAGTTATTGAGTTGCTGTCTCCCAGAAGGGCTGCATGCAGACCTAAATCTGGATTCTTTCTCTCATCTAAGAATTTCTCATCACCAGAGATAACAGAAGAATCACCTGAACCCTCTCTCTGAAGATTCTTTGAGTACAGGAGAAAATCCTTGAGCAGCCATTGAAAGTGAGAGCTGTTTTTAATCACCAAATCGGCCAAAAAAGGAATCAAGACAGAAGAACTGGCCGTGTTTCCTATGGTAAAATTCCCAACTGATGGAATGTAAAACTTTTCACTTGAATTAGTGCAAGAGCACTTGTGGACAATAATCTGGAGAAATAAAACATTTTTAATAGGAGTAGCAGAAGGGAGAAAAGGCACTTCTCACCATGCTAACTGGAAAAGCAAACTCACTGATTTTCCTCACTGCACTGGTCAAGAGCTTTCTTTCATGCTTTAGTTCATTGAAACATGACACTTCTGTGGCTCCACTGCATTCTGCACAGATGGCATGCTTTTATTAAACTGAACAGAGCATTGCTTACTTGTCAGCCTGAATAACCTCAGATAGCATGAAGAAACTGCTGACATTATGCTTAATGGAAGTTTCATTCATTTTGTCCCTTCATCTTTTCCCTTCATCTGAGTTTTGTTAGAGTCTTAGTACTCCTCTCATTTACATGAATGCCCTCAGCACAGAAAAGTTGCCTCAGAAAAACAGCACATCACCTTTTCTTCCCTGGTGTGTAGCCCCCTATGAAAGCTCCTGTGACTCTTCAGGGGATGCCTGAAAAATATGAGAAAGAAGCAGGAGGTGGGCAGGAGGGAATGGCAGAAGCCTGTGTATATATTAAGTGCTATTCATTAAAGTGAATCCCCAGTGAATATGGCCCCTATATACATGAAAGCACAGAGAATTAATGACAATCACCTCAGCAATGACAGAGAAGCAACAAGTTGCCTTCCTACACTGGCCTTGACACTGCCTGTCAGAGTCAGCGCAGCACACATACGCACATACACTCACCATACACGAAGCAGCCTTGCCCTGGACCTTGTGGCTGAGGTGTGGGTGCAACTATGTTGAACTTTGGATTCCATTATCCACAGGGCAGAGTGATAAGAGTCACAGAATCACAGAATCACTAGGTCAGAAGAGATCTTCAAGATCATTCAGTCTCACGCAGCCTTAACACCTCAACTAAACCAATGCACCAAGTGCCACATCCAGTCTTTCTTTAAACACATCCAGGGATGGTGACTCCACCACCTCCCCAAGCAGACCATTCCAATACTTTATCACCCTTTCTGTAAAAAGCTTTTCCTAATATCCAGCCTATATTTCCCTTGGCTCAGCTTGAGACTGTGTCCTCTCATTCTGTCAGTTGCTGCCTGTGTGTCAAGCCCCTGCATGTGCTTTCTTACTGTCAAGATGAGAGAAACTGAATTGGGGTAGGAAAAGGAGGCTGAGCTCTAGAAATGCTGCCCTGTGAGCTTGCACAGCTTTCTGCTGGTCATCACTTAAATGGATGAGGTGATGCACTCAGTCTAGAGCATTTCATGTGACCTGGCTGCAGGAGCAGGCTAAAAGTTGCTTTTATCACAGTGTTGAAATAGACAATTTTGCAAGTGGAGATTAACAGCCCTTGGATGTTTTGGCCGTGTTTATCCAAATGACTGCTCATTAATTAACTCAGTAGGAAGATCTACAGTGAGATGTTGCCAGGTCTGCCATGGCCTCAGAAAAATGCTTAAGGAAAAGCACCTCAACGAAAGGCACACTCTCTTTCTGTTGGAAGGTGTGCAGTTGTCTATGAAATTGCTGTGATATACTGGGATTCATGCCCAAAAAAATGTGAGAGTCCTGTTTTCATCCCTGTCCGCCTCTTGCATTTTTCCCTTTTCCCACTGAGTTTGTTCCAGCACTGTCTTGGGCACCAGCAGGTGCAGGACCAACACCCTGAGCATGAAACCCCCTGTCTCCTGCTACTCTGACAGCTGAGTAGGAAAGAATGGTTACCCACAGATGGGTTGCCATGTCCCCCATCCTCTGAGATGGCAAGACATGGAAACATGACTCATCCTAAGCTTTTGTGCAAACTTTGAGTTCTCATTATGAGACACATGTTTCAGAACTAATGTGCAAACAATTTAAGCTAAAAGACTATTCAGGATTGTCCCATATGCAACTTCTAGATGCATGAAAAGAGGTTGACAATTTATTCTACCTTTGTGTTTTCTTTTGTTTTCAACCCAGACTTAAACATATTATGAACATTTTCTCCTTGCAGAATAGCTGAACATTTCCAGTTTCCTGTGACCCATCCCTTCTCTCATCACTATACCAACAAATGCCCATGTCCTGGGTTGTAGAATAAGATATGCACAAAGTATTCTATCACCCTCTTCATCATCTGTTGAAACCAATTGT
>JBBMKD010000115.1:294480-305677 GCA_037834095.1 Argya squamiceps | reverse complement strand
GTATTATTGCATTTATTTTATTTTACCTTTTTTTTTTCTTTTTCTTATTAAATTGTATTTCTGACTTGGAGCCTCTTGTTTGTTTTGCTTTCAAACCATTACAGCCCATCATTTGTTTAGGTGTTTCCAACTCCATGGTACCAGAAGTAGTGATATTGATAATAACTTTGAGTTAAAGGATTAGTGGAAACAAATTGTAATGAAAGATATCAATGGAATTTTGAACATTGATTTCATTTTACATATAGGAACTGGAACTGCTTTAGTGGAGGAAAGTATAATTATTTTGGATAGTTAAGACTTAGCAGTCCCCAGAGCAGCAGGACAATAGAGGGCCACTGTATCGAAGTGTCAGTCCAGCTCTTTAGGCTTGAAGACAGGACAAAGAAATTTTTCAAAATCACAGTGGAACCATGGACAAGCTTTCCTCATCTGTGTGTATATAAGAAGAAAACAGTACTTCAATTTCTATCTGAAACTTCAGGAACAGGCTTAATCTGACTCTGCACCCAGAACTTGTCTCTCTGAAAGGGAATTTGCTGCCTCTAGGGACAGGAATGTGTGAGAATGTAGAGGAGTGTTCTGTAGCTTTCCTTGTGGACTTTCAAGGGTGAATCCAGGCTAGGAAGAGTATTAATTCTAAAGAAATGTAATAGAAAAGTAAATACAAAAATGAACATAGACTTGCCTCTGAATTCTAATGTCTTTATCCTTGGGGATTTTGATTCCATTACAAATATTAGCAAAGATCAAGGGCATTTTATTTCAAGGGCAAGTCTAATTGGAAAGCAGTTAATTCGTCAAAAGTAGAAATCAGCTAAAGAATTTAAAATTTATGTGAGATATGCAGTGGAGTTTTCAGATCCTTTAGGAGTCTTCCCACACTTGACTTGAACCTTCAAGGAAGCTCTTGTACCTCTTAAACCCAAATCTACTCCCTCTTCTTTTCCTCCTAGATCCTCCCAGCTCTTCCTCTGCATATTTTGCCTTTGATATTCTTTCAGAATATCCTCTCCCCTTCCTACCATGCTTTTTTGGAGGCACAAAATGCTGCCTATTATCTATCTTGACCACCAAGAAAAAGATGGAGAGCATCCTCCCCGATGGTTATTTTAGCTGCTCCCTTCTGAAGTTCACTTTGTCTATTTTCACTGCCTCTGCCAGTAGGGAAGACCCGGACAGATGGCAAGTACTGGCTTTTTAATGAGGAATATATGTGTGTGGCAAGCCAAACCTCACCTCAGAGTCACAGAGTGACCAAGAAAATCCTCATCAACTAAAATTAAAGGAGGATGGTTTACCCATTTTCTAAAATTAAGATTTTTTTTTTACATATGTTCTTCTTCATTGGCTGTTGAACTGATGCATCTCAAGTGAGAAAAGAAACAAAAAAGACAATTTGGCCATGCAGATGAAGTAGACAATGGGCAAGAGAGACATGAGATGAGACTAGTTTCAAATTTCTTTCTTACCTGCTTGTCTAAAGAGACAAAGCTCATGTTTTCACAGGTTAAGAGGCATGTCTGCACCTGTGCATCTGTGTGTCTTCCTTCCTAACATTCTTTCAGTGAAATTGCAGAGAGCATTGTCTGAAGCTATTATATTCCTACAAGGTTAATGAAAAAACCTCATGAAGTTCTACTAGGCCAAGTACAAAGTCATGCCCTTGAGCCAAGGTAATCCCAAACACAAATTACAGGCTGGGAGGAGACTGAATTAAGAGCATCCCTAAGAAGACGGACTTAGGAGTCTTGGTGGATGAGAAGCTCAACATGTGAGCTCCCAGATTAGAAAGCTTCTGTCCTTGGTGGCAGCCAAAGAAATATGACCAAAGCAGATTGAGGAAGGGATTCTGCCCTTCTACCATTGTCTCATGAAACCCCACTGGGTCCGTTTCTGGGCCCTCCAGAATAAGAAGGACATCACCTTGTTGGATTGGGTCCAGAGCAGGACATAAGGTCTGGAGAGTTCTCCTATGAGGAAAGGCTGACAGGGGTTGTTCAGCCTGGAGAAGAGAAGGTTCTGGAGAGATCTCAGAGCACCTTCCAGCAACTAACAGTGCTATAAGAGAACTGGAGAGGGACTTTTGACAAGGGCATGGAGTGATAGGATAAGGGGAAATGTTTTCAAACTGAAAGAGGCCGGGATAATATTAGATGTTAGAAAGAAATTCCTCTCTGTGAAGATGGTGAAGCACTGGCACAGGTTGCTCAGAAAAGCTGTGG
This sequence comes from Argya squamiceps, assembly GCA_037834095.1. Classification (NCBI taxonomy): domain Eukaryota; kingdom Metazoa; phylum Chordata; class Aves; order Passeriformes; family Leiothrichidae; genus Argya; species Argya squamiceps. The sequence goes on along the minus strand of JBBMKD010000115.1, from coordinate 303,452 downwards.
ATGTCCCATCCCTCAAGTGTTCAAGGCCAACGTGGATGAGGCTTTAGGCAATCTGGTCTAATGGAAAGTGTCCCTACCCACAGCATGTGGGTCACACTGGGTGATCTTTAGGACGTCTTCTAACCCAGACTGTCCTGTGATTCTATGATTCTATAAAACAAAATGTTACCATCTGCTTGCCTTGCTGTGACTCTGTTCCTAATTGGCCTCTGCTGAATCCCACTGGCCACTTTGTCTAACTATGCACAGCAGCTTTTGCTTTCGTGGTGAAAAGATGGTTTGATGAGCATATCTGGAAACATATCTACCAGAGCAGACTGCACATACTCTTCCTCCCCTCGCTGAGAGAAAATACCAGAGTGCCCTGTAGTTAAAATCAATAATGAGGCTGGTTCCTGTGGGCTGCTTACCGGTAAAGCAGCCAATACCAGCCTAAACAGAAAGTTCATGGGTTCTTCAATCTCCGGCTGTGTGTGGTTTCAGGCTTGGAATAAAGAGAGGGCTTAGACATGCGTTTGGGAAGGTTTATTCCTGTGGAGATCCACATGGCAGAGCAAGGTTTGGGCCCTCGTTCTCCCCTTAAGTACCAGGGTGCAGCCTGGGCAAGAGGCCAATGGGGGAAAAGGGAGTGGGTGGTCCAGGACAGGGGTGCTTATCACAACAATGGAAAAGGTGGGTGCTTGAGCACCTAGCCAAATGGGAGAGCTTCTCCTCTCAAGTCCATCAGGATGATTGACAAGGTGCTCCCTTCAAGGTGATACCATGTGGAATTAAGGGTGGAGGTGTTTTAAGGGGAATATACCAATACAGACAAATACACAAAATATATATAACTTTGAAAACCTCAATCATGCACTGCAACACAATAATATAAAGGCAATTTGATGTTGTTGCCCTGAATAAAAAGCTCCATAATACTGAAACCATTTAGAGGTTATTATGGGTGTGCAGAGATTTTACCATTATGTTAAGAGTTCTCTAATTGTATTAAAAACAATATGAAGTTACAATTGAAATATGAAATTATATCTGCTGTATAAAAACTGAAAGGAGTTACATCACAAGTCATGAGTTGGAAATCAAGCTGGTTACAGAAATTTACAAACTCTAAAAGTACAGCATGTGTAGAATGGAGAGCCCAAACCACCTGTCTGTATATTGCCTGGAATTGGTTAATCAAAAAGGTCAATGTGAAACAAAGACACTTTCAAGAAAAGCATGTAAGCTACAAGCAAAAAAATTGCAAATCATATATTTAACTTAATCTTTATATTTGCAAGTTAGAGTGAAATGTTTCAAAATCCTCTGTATAATGAGGAATAACTAAGAGAAGCAAAGAACTTCAGTCTTATTCAGACACCACTTTTATTCAAAGGTCAATTTTATCAAACCTGGCAGAACCTAATAGGTTGTAAAAACCATGTGAGAGTCTTTAATTTGTCAGCCCACTCCTAAAATTTCAGCTTACAGAAAATAAAGGAGGAATACACCACTTGAAAATGGAAATAATAATTTTTAAAACCAAAGGACTTGCATGTTAAGCCAAAACATTAATACTGATAGAAGAATTTCTTGTAGGGCTAATGGTGTACAAGTTCATGATCAAAATTAATTTTTATTTTTATTGATAAAGGTATTATAATCTTGGTCTTCTGAAAAAAACTTTTAATAAACTAAAGAAACTTTTAGTCTTTAGAAGGACATAACTCTGAAATTTCACTTTATAGATGTAACATTTATTTTTGACTCAACAAAAATTTCCAAAATGTTTTAAACACATTTACAGATGTGCTTAAAACAGCCTGCACACAATAAGCTGATTTCTTAGGAACATGTTTAAATTTAATTTTCCAAATCAAAATCATGGACATTCTTTATATCCCTGATGTTTGTATTCGTTCAGACATCTTATCAAAGAAGTGACAAATAAACATTTCTGGGAACCAAATTTTGCTCTAATGACCCTGCACACTCCTGTGTTAAACTGGATGGGACAAGGGCCAACTTTCAGAAAAATCAACATATTAGAAAGTACTCAGCTCCTGCTGAGTATTTAAACTGCCTGCTTGCATTTGCTAAAGGTTTAGCAGCTCTTCCTGGGCAAAGCTCGGGATTTGAGGTATTGTAGGCAGCTCTAAAACATGCAATGCTGCAGCTGGGACCATATCACTGCAGATGAGGGAATGTGTCCCCAGGGAATGCTATCATTCTAAACATCTGGGCAGGCCACAAAGCTCTGTGAGTTTGCTTTTACAGGTGTCTCTTAGAGGAGTGAAAAATTACAATGTTTTCTGCTTCAAAACTATCTGTTCTGCAGTGGTTTTTTTCAGAGGGGATGGGGAAGGAATGGGCTACCTCTACAGTGGGAAAATTATTGAATCCATTGAAATTTTGATCCCATCAAATAAGTAGACTAGACCTTTAGTCACCTTGACCTCCTACACGTGAGACAGCCCTGTAAAAATATTTCCAAAGGAAACTACAAAGTAATGGTATTGGATCAGGGAGATTACCTGGGGAATTTTGGCAGGTCAGGAGCAATTTACTTATATGCAAAATGATTCTTGAATTGTTTCTGAGGGTGGAGAATCTTGATTTTGCTTCCAAAACAAATGCATTTCCAGCCCAGTGGAATTGTCTACCACCAGTTAACAACTGACTCAACTGGAAGCTGTATTAACTGTCTACACATCTGTGGTCAAGAGACCTTGTAAGACATTCTTTTTTCTGATGCAAGAAAGTTTGTAGCATTTGACAGATCTATGGTCAGCTGTGTTATGTCTGGATAAGGAATCATACTTTTCAAAATGTATTTTTCTTACAATTTGGCAGTGTGATTCAAACTTGGGAGCAAAACATGAGGAAATTATTATTAATTTATCTACCAGAAGTTATATTTTTTTTCTCAGATAATTAAGCCAAAAAGCGGGAGGCAGTGACAGTTTTAATATAGAGTTTATCCTGTTGATATAGGGCATGAAAGCGGAAGGAACATAAGGAATTAAAAAAAAAGTGAAAATAGAGATTGAGGCTAGCAGTGTTAGAGTGTGATCAAGACATCATCATGTAAAAGACAACTAAGGTAAGAGATTAGTTACGGTCTTCAGAGAGAAAGGTATTCCAACAATATATCTTCAAATAACATTTCTCATCAGGTTTGTTTTCCTAATGAAGGAGGGCAAAAACATAACCATCTGTACTTTTACCTTGTGTGCTCACAGAAGCAATATTCTTCCATACAATCTGGACCACTCCATACCACAAAACTTCATGAAGTTGTGGGAAAAATGTTGGTCTTTGTCTGACTTCTGTTTCTTAGTAAAACTGACAACACCATATGACAACAGCATAGAGTTGAAGTATCAGGTATATTTTATGAAGGAGCCTGAGTAAACTGCAAAATAACAATTAAATTCCAGAAACTGTCAATGAAAAAATGTTTGTTTTGTCACTGTTTAATGAGAAGACAGGCTTGACTATTTCAAATTTTGTCATAAAGTGTTTCAGTTACTAGTTAACTGTGAATCTTTTGATCTCTTGATTTTGACAATGACCCTCTCATCGTTATCAAAACACTTCCTATAATAGTAAGTAGAGAAGTGCCAGAGTCCAGGGCATCACTTTGGATGACCTGGGACCTGAGGAAGAGAGTTTGAGCCCTGGACAGGGGGGTGTGAAGCTGGTCCAGGGAGGTTGGAGACCTTGGCATACAGCCCAGAAAGGCACCAAGTTTGATTTTAGTCCATGGGAGAGGCTTCCAACACTGAGAGAGGAATTACAAACCTCAAAGGTGTGAAAATAGTAGCTTAGCACAGCACGGGGTGAAAAATTTTGTCGTTTTAGAATTCTTAGCATAGAGGTAAATGGGGGACAAGATGGAGGATTTAGGGTGTTGCCCTAGGTTCTTCTCCTTCCTCGTCCTCCATCTTCTGAGGTAGTGATGACACAAAGTAGTGAAAAGGGATTGCGTTAAGGTAGAAATTACCTTTCTAGTATAGACACTAGGCATTGGCACAAAATAGTAAATAATGGGCACGTAGTTATCTGTATAAGAGTAAAGCAACGTCCCATCGGGGGGCAGTCACCTCGTGTCCCAGGTGCTGTCCGGACCTCGGCTGGGTGCAGAGAAAACTCTGAGATATCAAATAATAAACAACACGAGAAACCTGAAAACAAAACTTTGAAGACTCCGCTTTTTTCACACGACATGGCTCAGGGCTTTTAGAGGGCCAAGGACTTTTAATAACCTGTATCTCGGGTGAGAAACCAAACCTGAGAGAGAAGTGTGGCTCTCTGCAGATATCCTTAGGGCAAAGTGTATATGCTTACACAAGAAAGATGGAGAAAAAGGGAGAGATCTATAGCAACTAGCCTATTTAAGGATTTTCTATACTAGAAATACAATTGTGTCATGGGACCAACCCACTTGCACTACAGTTTCATTGTAGAGTGCAGCTGGTAACCTTAACTTTTAAGCCTTGACCTGTAGAACACAGTCATGGATCCATCAACACTACAGAAATGGACCCTATTTTGTTTGGGTCAGGGGATAACCATGCTGTAACTCCATCCCTTGTTACAGCTCTGATTTTACCACATACAAGACCTTCCAGAGCCCCTTTTTGTATTTTATGTCTTGTTCACAGCTAATAATTGCTGCTCCTGCTACTGCTACTGCTGCCGCTGCTGCTGTTACTACCACTGCTGCTGCTGCTGCCACTGCTGTCCTTGGAGAGAAACCATGGCTGTGACCCTTTCTTTTTTTAAAACAATCCCTCTAGCAGCAATATTGGTAATTCTGGGAAACCCTAATGCAGATGATTGAAGCTGTTTCACTGCATACCAGTAAACAGCAATTTTTTGCATAGCAAATTTCTAACTATGTGCATGAAAATGAAGACCAAATCTGCAAAGGAGAGTTGTTGCTATCAGAAACTGTCTAATTCTGTGCTCTTCCTGTGAAGTAGAAATCAAGGCCATTAAAGAGCCTCCTTCCAACTTTTGCTACTGACATAAACTTGATAATGGCATGTGGAGGTGTGCACCTAACAAAATCTAAATGCGTGTCCTCATGAAGTAAAATGTGTATTTTTCTGTGAATATAAATGTTCTGTCAACTGATATGACTTTGCCATACTTTGACTGGTAAAGTGCAGTAGACACCACAGTGCTGTATATACAGCGTGCTACACCTGCTAATCCAGTACAAATTGCACCATTGAGACTGACCACTGGTGCCGTATCCACCTCCTGGCATTCAAAAGCTCATAAAATATAATTCCACTGACAGCATTATGTCTGGGTTTCTCCAAATGCATTTGAAAGGGGAACATTTTTAACATAAATTTCCAAAACACTAGCAGTGCTTCTTCTGAAGGGAGAATGTGGAACCTACAAAAGGTTATTGCAGACATTAAAAATCAGGGTTTCCCCTTGGCCTAAGGAACCTCAGATATAAGATAGAGGATGGCCTCACTGGAGCTGTCAGTTTCCTTCTCAAGTTTCCAGCCCATGTGCTGCTCTATGGAGATGTGGTGGGACCCAATGTTCTGCTTGTGATGCTCTGAGGAAAGGTCCTCAGCCAGACAATGAGAAAGACAGGAATGTGTCAAAGAGAGAATCGATGAATAAAAAGGAAGTATTTTTGCTTATATCATATCTGAGTATATATTTGAAAATGCAGGTCAAATCATATAATGGTCAAATCATATAGCCTCTTAAATCACCATACCTCAATCTTTTAGAGAAGTGGACACAAACTTTAATCATTGGAACACAGGAGATTTCATGTCTTCGTGTCTAGTAGACAATGTTCTTTGCTGAATTTAATTTTTTTGAGTATTTATACAGATAAAATGAAAATTAAAAGAAGCTACATTATACTTTTATTGCTGTGCCAGTCAGGAGTGAGGAGGGTATATTAATAAGATATGATAACTCCTAATAATAGAAACCCTGGTCTCAGTCCTTTGTCACCAGCTGATCGGTTCCTATGAAAATCAATTATGTCATCCTGCTGTGGAAGTTAACAAGATCAATTGTGTTTCCATGTATAGTAAGGTAAACATCATCATGTAAACAGTGCAAAATCAGGAGACAATTTTCTACATGACTATAAGACCCAGAACCTAATGTTTAAAATAAAATTCTCTGTACTGTTTTTTTCACCTTTATTATCAGTACTATCAGAAGATAACACAAAGAGATTTTCCAGCTGTGACTATCCACAAAATCACCATTCAGACTATTATTTGTGCCTGAGAAAACATGTGCATAAGAAATCCATTGTTTAGAGCTACACCTGTTACAAATCAAGACATTGGAAAGTGACAAGTTTCTGATTTTATATAAACCTACATATGCATTAAAACCCTTACTAGTCACACCATGCTCTATTATCATCAGCAGCAGCAACTTTTGACTGACTTTTGTCCTACTGTAGATTTGAGTCCATTCTTGGTAAGCCTTCTTACTGAAAGCTGTTCACATTCAGATAATGGTACAGGGAGGATCAAGGCACTTTTACTCAAAGGTCTTTACAGTCTCAGGGCACCATCTGGGGCACCTCTGACATCATGGAACAAGAAGTCAAACACATTTTCTTTCATAATTTGAATGAAGTGCCTGTGCTGGCTATGTCAATATGAAAGAGTTTATGTCTTCCAACTCATGAACAGATACAAACCTCACCAACATTATAGCTCCCATGCTGGGGACTGTCTTAGGTTACAATGTAAGATGTAACCAAAAGAATGTATCCTATCACCACTTCCACAAGCTGTTAAAAACCGGTGGGGCAGTGTTGTTTATCTCCTTCATGACTCATCCTGATAACCCCCTCCAAGGATACCTTCTGCTAATGAGCTACCAATTCTCACTGCATGACTCACAAAATTACATCATCTCGCTGTACAATGCTCCACCCAGGGGAAGGAACCAAGCATTCCTTCCTGGATATAATCTGAGGTTTGTAACACTATGAGCTCATTTACCTACTGTGTTCCCAGAGGACAAGAACTACATAACCACTAGACCTTTAGAGGAAGACCAGACCCTTCCACAGGATCACTGCTTTGACAGAACCACATCTAGCACTCCAACAGGACTGCAGCCACCATGTAATGGGACTGCTAGCACCACCCTGACCAACAGGGTATCAGTGTGTATCCTGACTCTGACAGTTTAAGCCAGGGTTTTCTGCCTTTATTTTAATTTTCCTATTAAATTGTAGTTCTGTCCTGGAATCTCCCACTGGTTTGTGTTCAAACTAGTATAGAAATGTAAAAAGCTCAATGCATTGATCACACCTTGCCAAACTTTACATTGCCTGTTCCAAATTTGAAATTGTACAGTTATTTGCAATTGCAACAAAATTATTCTGCTTTATATAAAGCAGAGTAGATTGTCATCATGTCTAATGACACCACTCAGGTAAGTGGAAATTTATCAACACTCAAAACAATTCTGTTCAGATTTGATCAAAATAGTCACTTTGGCCTGGAAGCATTTTTCTTTCAGTTTGTTATATGATTGAGATTGCAGCAGACAGCCTGAGACAGAGGAACTAGGCACATCAAATCAAGAGGCAAAAGTCAACATGAAAAAACACAAAATTAAATCCGTCTATGGTATATTGTTATTCTGTTCAGTTTTCCAAGTGTCTTCCAATCACCACTGCTCTTTGTCAGTTTCATCAGAGTTGGTATAAATGTCTTCATTGTTTGCTTAATTGAAGTCAGACAGTCATTAGCAGCTCCATCTTGTGTCATTCAGATCTTACAAATGAATTTTGTGTGAATACAAATGTCTTTTGTGTGAATAATTATGTTCTTTTCCTTCAAGGCAGACTGAATTGCAATCATCTGAACCTTTTACTACTGTATAATGATTTAAAGAACAAGATTTTCCCTTCCCACGGTCAACAGTCCTATTATTCCCCCTCCTGAGAAACTGCCACTTTCTAGACCCATTTATAAAGCTCTTAGAATTGGGGAGTGGATAAACACTGTGTTTGTGTGAATCTGATTATATAAAACCAGGGTATGAAAGGGTCTGCAAAACCCATAAACCACAGAAAACAGATTATGTTTATATTTTCCGTATAAACTGTCAGTATTGTTTAAGATTATATCCAGGAGAAATATTTACCAACTAGCCACATATTTTTAATTAAGAATATGTATGCCTACATACAACATCAAAACCATTGCAGCACAGGCAATAATGTCCATTTTTCATTTTAAAAAATTCAAAAATAGCAGCTGAGAGTAGTTCTTAATGACCGTCATTAGCAAATTCTCTCTTATGTTTGCTGAGCTGGCAGCTCTTCTCAACACTATAGTGATGCATCTAAGGCAGCTGTGATACCTTTTAGTCCATTTATTATTCCCAATACTAAACATTTCTATTTTTATACCCTAATAAGAAATTCTGAGCATGTTCAAAAGTCAAACCTCTGTTTTATTCTTTCCCGTGTTTAGTAACCAGTAAATTCTCTTCACCCTTACCTTCATCAAACCTATTTTAAGTTTTCTTTTTTTGTTATACCTGCAGTGTTCCTTTTAAAATGAAGACTTCTAATAACCTAAAATTTTATGATCTATTGGCTCAAAACTAAATATTTTTCCAGCAGTTTAGTTTTCCCGCCTGTTATTTATAGTAGTTCAATCTGCAAGTTTTCCAGCTCTTCATGATTTTCAAGTTATCTTTTTCCTATTATTCTAAGTTAGAACATATTTTAAAATATAGTTCACCTACTCAACTATTTTACAGTTCTTCACTGATTTACCTATTCTCATTTATTAATAGGTCAACTTTTTTAGTTTCTCCACTGATCTATTTCAAACCTCTTTGTAATTCCTGTAGAGTGTTGCGTTATTCTGACGACTGACTTTATAAGTGTGTCCTGGGTTGTAGAATAAGATATGCACAAAGTATTCTATCACCCTCTTCATCATCTGTTGAAACCAATT
>JBBMKD010000115.1:251593-281247 GCA_037834095.1 Argya squamiceps | reverse complement strand
GACTGAAGGAAAAAACACTGAAGGATAGCTTCATTCTCTTTGGAAATAAAATACAATACTGTCTCCCTTCCCTGAACCATAACCGTGGAAGGGTTGATGTTTTGATGAACGGTCAACTAAGACAATAAAACTGAGATATTTGATATCAAAAACTCTAACAAAATATTCTCAGATTTCAGATACTTGTCTTGTTTGGGTTCTGAAAGAATTTTTTTTCACAGCTAAAGCAAGGTGACAGAAAAAATATATCTTTATCTTATACACAGTATATAATAGAACAAAAACATATATCTGTTCAGAATAATTTTTCAAAAAGCAATGTTCCCTGAATGATGGAGCCATTCAGAAAAAGCAATCAGAAGCCACTACGCTTATTATATAATTTTTTTTTGTTACTTATTATGCACAGATTTAAATGCTGTCTGTAGGTGTGCTGGGCCCCATCAAAACTGAAGTTAAACATACTAATTATGTGTCAGAGTTCAGGAGGTAAAAATAACAGCACTATTAGTTGAAGGAGTGAATCCATTATAATGTCTAATTTGGGAATTATTTTAACACTGGGAGTTTGCAAAGTGCATTTGAATATTTTAGACTTCTTATCATCTATAGGAAAAATTCAGAAACAATGGAGTATAAAGCAGAGAGGAGGAAAGTTGCGCAAAGCAGCCTTTAAAAGAAAAGAGAGTCTTCAAGTCGTAATGATGTGTAGGAGGCAGGGAAGTGACACACACACACACACACACACACACACACACACACACACACACACACACACACACACGGGGATCATGCAGCAACAGCCCACTTTATTGAGACCTCTTACCTGGGCCTGCTCTCCAATGGGCCTTACTGGTCAGGTTACATAATTAAGGTAATTATATAATCAATCACATTTCAGTTATAAAGTTGGAATTATTTATTACTTATTTTATACCACAATTCCTCTTCCTTGTTTTTAAATACAAAAGCAGTGTCTGTCCTCCTCTGCCGAGCCCTTGCAGACAAGACAGCATTTACACAGCATTGTGTAAAAACCTCAAACTAGGCCTTGATAAGCTTGAATGAGACCTTCGCCTCAACTCGACAGGCCTGGCCCCCTTTTAGTTATTGGTGTATCCCATATACCCTTGAAGTTGTACTATTTACTCTCAGGAGATGTTGGGCGGGACTGCCAATGCTACAAGTTATCAAATTGGTAAGCTGAAGGTCTATGGCCTAAAGGTTACAAACTTACAACTTAACTCTAAAAAAACAGGAAACATTTAAACTCTCAAAACTAACAACAAGAAAAAACAAACAACAAGAAAAACAATCTGCCTCTAAACCTTCAAGTCAAGTTCTCACATTTAAATATGTATAAAACTTTTATGTCAGTAAATAGATTAAGTCCTTAAATAGACATGTCATCTCACAAATTCCTGTACTTGATGTGGCAGGTGTGCAAATTGTTTAAGTCACTGCTCCTCGACATCTGCTGTAGCATCATCATGAAGATGTTGTCTCTGGTCCTAAGCATGATGTAGGCAGGGCAGGATGGACACACCTGGCAGGTATTGACTGTATTCCAGTGTCCATAGAAACAGTTCCTTTTTCCACACTGGCTACAGGTAGTATTCCTTTGAATTGTCCCTGGTAGTGTAAACTTACAGGACATTGGCTTTTAGGTGTCATGGTTGTTCATATGTGTACCACAGGGGTGTCACTTACACAGTTGCTGTTATGGATTCTGCTAACAAGGACATGATGTGGGCATTGGATCCAACCTTGGCACATGCACTTATCATCTCATCCAAGGATGGGTTCTCATTTGGCAGCAGTTCTGAGACCCTTTGACAGTCCTCATTAGCATTTTCCTTGAGCAATTGTAAAATTATTTGGTTTCTGACCTTGATGTTTATAATTTATTTCTCCATTGCAGCTCATTAATTCCCTGTCTGGTCTTTAAGTCGGTCTGAGTTGGATTTGCTGTGTTTGTTATTTTAAGCAATGCTTGCATCCCCAAATCCTTTACTTGTGCCAGCACTAGTGGATGTAATCTGGCTTGGAGCTGAGGGCAAGCTAATGGTGGTAGTCCTAAGAGCTGAGGGATCCCTATCTCACAACGTGGGTCTTCTTGAGGAACATTTAGGTTTCTTTGCTCTTGTTTTTCTGCACCAGATCTCCATGCTGACTCAAAAACCATATACTCTACTGTTGTAAACATTAGTTTGGCATGCTGTTAATCTCTGTTGTTAAAAACCACAGAATGTTAGCGACAGCAGCTGAGCCCAGGCCGTACTTGGCTGCAAGCTGACTCAGTTGGGAAAGAACTGGCCACTGAAAAGGTGTGTAATTATCTGGTGCTTTTCCACTTCCCCTTATTACCGGGTATGCTTCAGTTGTGCCATAGTCATGTTCTCTACTTCCCAATAATAGCACATCAATCACTTCCGCAGCTTCATAATCCCCACTTGTTATTGCTGCTAGCTTTAACTGGTGCCAAACGCTGATGGGATTGGGCACGGCTGTTGGTAGTATACTGATGATGGCTTTGTCTCGGAGGTCTGCAGAAAAGTGGTGTCTTTGGCTTTCGGTGTCCCTAGCCGGTGTGTATTCCACGGGTACCTCCAGCTCCGGCAGCAGCGGTGTTGCACATGGCGGCAGCGGCTTTCGGACCCTGCAGTCGGCCGCTGCTTCCAGGCATAATGTTTGCTGAGTATGCAGGCACCCACAGTGATGTATTTCTGGGATCTGTCCACAAATCAGCTCCAGCGCTAGGTACAACTCTTCCACTGTCAGGTGCTGCTTCGGGGCAGGCAGGCTCAGCTCGGGGGCATCCCGCTGTCTGTACGTCCTGGCACGGGGTGACAAAGCGGGGTGACAACTCTAGCGGCTGCAGAGTGCTCCACGGGCGAGGTGTCCCAGCACAGCCCGGCGGCTCGGTCCCGCTCTGTCGTTTTACTCCCCCGTGTGCCTGGGGCGGCAGCCGCACCTCCCGCCGGCTGTGCCGACGCCCGCTTCATCTCACCCATCTCGGCGGGCGTCCGCGGTGCTCCCTCTGCTGCCCTCGCGTTCTGCTCTCTCGGTAGCTGCTTCAGCAGGTCCATGATGAGTCTCCTTGGCTTAATAATGCCAATGGCAGCCTCATCTCCAATGGACGCTGCTCGAAGTATGAGCCTGGCAGCTCAGTCCCACGTTTTAAAATCTAAAGGAGCCCCTTCAGCGATGTCCAGCTCATGGCTTTTGCACCATGTTACCAGGACAATTAGAGCCCGGTTGTCACATCGTATACCTTTCTAGTAGCATGAATGTCCATATTTAGAGGGTAGGCTCCTCTGGCATAGAACCGCATGCTCCCATCCCGGCAACTCCTTCTTAAATCCCCTAAGAAGGAGGGGGGTCTGGGTCCAGGCACAGCTCTCCTCAGTCATCTTCTGCAGCTCTACATGCCACAGGTAGCAGCTCTACATGCTGCCTTTGCTGGGACTCCACAGCTCTACACGCTGCAGGTAGCAGCTCAGCATGCTGCTTTCCTCCTTCCTCTGCTCTACACACAAAGGTCATGCAGCAACAGCCCACTATATTGAGACCTCTTCTCCTGATAGATTAGAATCTATGGATTAGAATTAACTGCACGTGCAGTTAATCTTCATTGGTCAAGCTATTTGCCACCCAGCCAACCAGCAAATAGCAGCCTGAATCCCCAGTGGCCTGGGCCTAAACAAATAAGAGTTTTTTTACTTGGCCAAGAGGCTTTCCCTTCTATTAGGATAGGTTTACCTGCATTGTTATGCCCAAGAAATGCTTTGGAGTAAAACAATAGTTCAAATAAATGAATATTATTCTAGTTTATGGATATTTTACAGGCTTTTGTAGGAGGTTGCTCAGTCTGCAATGGTGTAAAACAACTCAATAAATGCCTTATTTGCAAAGGGCATTCACAGATGAAGAAGGGGAAGTCATGCTGTTTTGGTGTTAAATAACGCCAAAACCAGTCTGACTCACTAATCCCAAAGTTAAACATCTTTATAGTGAGGTGAAGATGTGGTAGACATCATAAAGCACCCATTTAAGGAAAAAACAAGTGATACTAATAACTTACCTATAGCTACAGAACTGGCTCAGCTGCTCTGGAGGCATCTGACTGACAATCAATCATTTTATACTATAAAACCCAGTCCTGCATTGTGACAGCTACAGCTGGTCTGAAGCTGCACAGATAAATTTGTCCATAACAGAACCCAAACTCAACCAGCCTAGTTTTTTAAAGAGTAGAAGTAAATAAGTCCCCAGATGAGACAATGATAGGGTGGATTTGAACTCAAGCAGGGGACGCCAGCCTGAATTCAATCCTGAATGCAGACATCTGATTAGCCAGTGAGCTGGGCAGTGCTGAGACCCTGACCAATCAGGCGTTCAAGCACAGTAATTCTGGAGCCCCCAAAAAAGGGGGTGTCCGTCAATAAACTTTGGCTGTTTTTGCGTGACCTTCAGTGTGTTCAGTTGTGTTCCTGTCTCCAAAACTGCAATCAAACATACTACTGTATTTTAACAACAGGGTCTTCTAACAAATCGCTCCTTAGAGTGTGTGTGGAGATTCCTCCCTTGACTGTGGACACCCCTCAAGGTTAGTACTCAAGCCCAAGTGAATGAGATTTGCCCACAGTTGTTGGTATGGGTGAGTAACATCAACCTCTATTTAATGATTGCAATTCCTTTAATATATTTTTAAAAATATTACTTCAAAATAGTGTGCTCTACTAGTAGTTATAGCTCCTATACTGTGTAGTAAAAAATTCTGAATAATTCCTCTTGTCTAATCATTATCTTAATAAATCATATATATTTGTGTAAATATATCTGGTTTGCCATCCTTAATCATGCAGGACAAAGTTGTATAAAGGTTCAATTACATCTGTATAATCCTTTAAACATAAACCACTGACAAACTCTGGGGCTAGGATTAGATACTGCTGCACCTTGACTCCTCTCTGTGAAGGAGTTTACAAAGCAAGGGAGTTCTTTCTTCACCTCGTGACTCAGCGGAAGAGATTCTCTAATAAACTCTTTCTGAATCTCCCACTCTCTCCAGGACAGCTACCTTCTGGAAATCTTGCCTCATACCACTGAGGAAAGAAATAGCTTTTTTATGTAAGACAAGAATCAGTAACAAGACAGAAATGTCTTTTAGAATGGGAAGACTGGAGTCAATATGATACAAGTACTGGCAAGGCTGGTGGAGCTCCCAGCCAATAACTCATGCACAGCCACACGTGGGAATGTGCCAGGAAAGTACCTTTCTTTTCTGGTGATATTTTACATGTGATACAAAAACTCTTCACAGCTGCATTCACAGAAGATTTTTAAGTAAAGGGCAAGGAGCTGCCAGTATTGAGTACTGGTAGTCTGTCTTAAAATGGAGTGCCAGTGGAAAATGCGCTTTTTCAGCCCAAGTTCTATTCCATTTCATTTACATAGAACAGGAGTGAAGAAAAGATGATGAAAATAAGCAAGTAAGAAACTGCCTTAGTAGCAAGGACAGGCAGGGAAACAACTTCCGCTTCAAAAACTTGGACTAAATTTGCAGTTAAACCACTGAGATTAAAGGAGGAGGAATGACTGTGAGCAAAGAAATGTTTTAAGTTTCAGAAAAATTTCAGAGAAGGGATGATTCCTCGGCCATACAGTGTGAATATCAAGAGCAGCCTGGATGCCTAAGACATCTGCCACAAAAAGATAAGATGTAAAGAAAATACACTCTTTTTCTCCCATTCTTGCACAAAGGGTGGGGAAATGGGTACACATCAGAAAGCACATTACAGGCCAACACAGACTTAACATATAATCTTTCAGGTTCCTGCTTGGATGTGGTAAGGCCCTTCACAATCCACTTTCACTTATGCTGAGGAAAAGAGGAAGCCTGAGGACACCAGTAGTTTCTTAAGAATATGTAAACAGCAAACAAATGACTCAGTGAGCCATTAGGGAGACGATCCTAGATTTTTTCTAAGTTGTATTTCCCATCTGCTTGAGAAGGCAGGATCACAGTGATGCACATGATGACAGCTTCTGCACTGCATTTTTAAACAGGATTGGACTCAGATTGTTCATAACTTAGAGTTCTGGTTATGACCACACATGATCTGTAGGAACACAGCAAGTGACAAACCTCCATATCCTAACACCACTTCAGAACCTCAGCTAATCTCTGACTGGAGACTCTGAATAATCAGATTTATCTGCTGATAGTTCCAATGGGCCAGAGCAACTGTAAAATTTCATTTCAGACTCTTTATCTCTTATGTACTCAAGCTGCTTTATTTTTAATGTAAAATCTGCAAGTGGTTTTGTGTAATTAGTCTCTTTTTCCCCACAGCAGCCCCAGCCAACAAGGGCACCACATGAAAGGCAACAGATTAAAATAATAATGTGAAGTGGCTGCAACTTTCCGTTTATCATATGAATAGAAGCACCCCTGGTCACAGTAAGCAGGGCCTTCACAGGAGGACATAAATAACACACATTCACACACAGCTTTGCGTCAGTGTGCTATGAGCTGTGCAGAAACTGAATGGAAATAATTGCATCATATGTGTCAAAAGAACATAAGCCTGGGAATTATGTAGATTACTACAAGTTTATCAGCCATAACTTCAGGGGAAGTAGGGGAAATAGGCAAGTTTATGTGGAAATTATCCTCTGTAGATTAAAAAATTTTAAAATCAAAAGGAATTTCCTCATCATCGTCCCTTTATGGGAAATCATATTCAGATCAAGAAAATGTTTATGCAGCAAACACAGCCAGCAGATAGAAAGCTCATTTGATTCAGACTACAGCAGTCAAAAAAATGGATCAAGGTGGCCCGCAACCAATGTAGCTGAAGCATAAGATCTTGAGAATTGTGGATCAATATTCTACTGGACATCAACATGGCCCAAACCATTTTATGATTCTATTGTTTTATCATGCTTGACACCCTCTTTTTTAACTTGAATCAGCATACCTGAACCAGCACTGGTTATGTATTCTGCTTTGTTCTGCTGCATTGCATAATTCTCAAATTAATACCAACAAGGTCAGGTTCCACCAAAGAAAGTCCTTGTCACCTCTTCACATCAGCACAGTGACAGATAAAATACATGGTGGTGGCTGGGGCTAACCCCTCCTTATCCACTGCAAGAGGATATAAACTTTCTACTCTGATGTAGTTCAAATGCTCAATACAGCAATGAGGAAAAAACAGACCTAAAAACACACTTCAAAAGGTAGAGCATAGGAGTCTGCATACACAGTCATCCCCCTGACTACAGGTGTCAAGTTTTTGGTGCGTCTTTGTTGAAGACTACAGAAGCTGGGTAGTTGTAAAAGTCCTTTATTGCATGGCTAAATCAGCCTCAAGAAGGCAAAGTTGTTACAGTTCATGCCAGTATGCAGAAAGCCTTCTAGCATAAAGTCCCCAAGTCCCAAACAGAAGTGGCAGCATCTTAGCAGCAGCAGCAGCATTAGTAACAGCAGCAACAGCAGCATCTGTGGTCTGTGTTCTGTGTCTGTGTTGGCATTCTCAAAGCAGTGCATTTTATTCTATTTTTAGCCAGTCAGGTACAAACACAACTTTTCGTGTTGGACCTATCCTAACCTAACATTGATGCACAAAAGTAGTCATAATTTCTTACATAAATTCTATATATGTAACTCTATCTGTTCTATCTAGGAATGCTAGGAAGGCTATACTATGTTTTCATTATGTCTAGGGCTTAGTTAACTTTGTAAAAGGTGAAGTTACTGAACTTTAAACTAGGCTTTGGGGCTTTTTCTTACTAACTACTGCAGTCTCTTACTTGCTTAAGGCACTTAAAATATTCTCTATCTACTTAAAACTAAACTTGCATTTCTACCTCATGTCTGTGTGGGTTTATGTATTTTAGTTTCTCTGAAGGTTTTAGGGAATTCAGCTCTCACATTTCTGAACCCTTCTGGGCCTGTGTGGATGGGGTGCAGAGGGATTTGTATTCTGACATACAGGGACAATGAAATCCTTACATTTATTTGCCCACAGAGTTATTAACATGATGGATAGAAATCTGATACACAGGTGTCACTGAACAGAGGCCAGTCTTCTATTGGATCTCTATTTCTTGAATGACACAAACAGATTTCTATGTCAGATTCAAATGTTGACCCTAAAAAATTAGTCGAAAGAGAGAAATATTGAATGAGAGAAAGAGAGAAATAATATATACTTCTTCCAAAGAAGTCTGTATTATGTTTTCTGGGAATTTGAGAATCCATCCACAATTACTTCCTAAAGCAGCAGAAGAAAGTGTCAGGAAATAACTGATATTTGAAAATATATCATCATCACTAGGCATACATACACCAATGACAAACCAACCAACCAAGAAATCCTGGCTCTTACACTAAGGTTCTGAAAGGAATTACAAAGTATATTTTATTCACAGAGAAACATCAAAGGATATTCCAGCTTTTTTCACTAAAGTCTCTTTGAAGACTAGCCAAGAAAAAATTTAAGTAATTTACAGATACAAAGATTCCTAAAAAAACCTTTTCTATGCGTCTGACTAAAAGTTAATGATGTTTTAATAATCAGGCTGGCACGCTGACCTTAATTTTATTTCAGGAAAAATACTACTTTTGTCAACATGCCTGAAAAGCTTGGAAAATTATTGTTCAAATCATAAACAGCAATAGCTTTCCCCAGTCTTGTTAATAAATGATAGTTGTTGGAAGAGAGAAGAAGAATAGGAAAAAAACCCTATTTTCTTTCTGCATAAGTATATAGACTAAGGTGTTGCTAAAATAAAAGTAAAACCTTTGTGTATCTTGGTTAATTAACACTGTCTTTGTTCTTTATTAAAAATACATGCTTAATGTAAGGATAATCTATGTGCTATAACAGTATCAACTGACTTGAATGAAAATGTTGAATGTACATTTCAGAAGTCATTTCATTCTTCTGGGGAAAAAACAAAACGATCTAAGATCTCTAAACTAAACTAAAATCAAAAGTAAAATCTCTATATTTTAACTTTTTAAACTCAATATATTTAAATTTCTTCAAGTGTTTGTTAGCGTTGTCTTTTTACTTTCACTAAGAAACCCTGAGAATCTGATGGTTCCTTATTTATTTGTGGCAGATGCTCACATTTATGCAAATAGAGAAAAAATCCAGTAGCATCCTCAAAAAAGATGCACAAAAAACCAAACCACAGATCTGACTCAATGCACAAAGAAACAGTCACAGACCTTTTAATGCATTCTTCACAGGGAAACAAAATCAAGGAGCAATAATTTCACACAAAACTTTGCAAAAAAATTACCTTGAAAAGACTACAAATATTTTTTGCAAAATGAATATTGTCCATTCCTGCCAGCCTTTTCAACCTCTGTTTAGTTCCCAGAAATTACCAGTATGGAAAACAGAGCAGAGCCAATCATATGGTTGTATAAACTACTGCACTGTGGGAGCTAGGAGCCTTGCATTTAGAATAAGTCTTATGCATTATTCATATACTATCTATTTTTATGTAAATTATGAAAAGGAGAAGAGTATACAAAAGCAGATAAGAAGTAAAACAGTGATGTTAAAAATATGAGCAGGGAGATATATACATAGAGAGAGAGAGAGAGAAAGAGAGAGACAGAGAAAGAGAGAGATATGTGTATATATATATGTATGTATTTATGTATATGTGTATATGTATATATGTATACAATATATATGTATATATGTATATATGTATATATTAAAAAGTCAAAATATAAATACCCCTTCTAGGCCTCCTAGTTAAAAGAGTACAGACACATGCCATATCTTGCATAAAAAACATACTTCCTGGCTTCCAGGACCAGACATATTTTTCAACATTTATGTGGGAGAAAGTACATAAATATAAAACAAAGTATGTTAGCCTTTCAGTCATTCAGAAAGGCACTGGGAAAGTTTGGTACCGCTATTTCTAGAGAAGATATATATATTTAAAACTACATAAAGGAATGTGCAGGAACAGTCACCTGCAAACTTACCAAAATCAAAAAAAAATCTTAAACTTACTCTTTCCAACAAACCCAGAACATCTCCAGGTAAAAGTTGCTTTTTCTGGCTATTTCCATTTGCTGTTGTCAAGGTATATATCCCATCTTCTGAAAGGAAGAGTTTTAGAAAAGATCACATTCAGTACACAAATGCAGGCAAAAATTAAAATATTAATTTAATTCAGACATTTTGAGTGACAAAAGGAGGGGAAGCATTTACTTGAAAGGCCTTTCTTCTTAGATGTCAACTCTGCAGCCCACTGCAGCTGAGTAGCACACATGGCAGAAATCTATTGATGCTCTCATATCTACATATTTGCATGCAAAACTAGTATCTTCCTTCTAAGGCATTTAAAATTTACATTATATTATTTCAAAATACATATATAACTTACATGCTATCTATCATATATGTTGAGCAAAATAAATGAATACAACACATAATATATTGAGTGTTACATTACATAAAACATTCTCCTTTTCATTCTTTAAATAAAACTATTGCTTCTCTTAAGCTCTTAAGAGTATAACTTAGTAAGTGACTACAGCTACAGAATTACACATTTAGCATGAGCAGGAAATTGTTTTTCTCATTTGTATTGCAATTTTCCCTTAACGTTTTATAAGAAAACCTTTATAGCAAAACTTTTCAGAATACTGCAGATTTGTAACTTGCACCTCAAATAATCTCAATAATCTCTTGCAACTCAAATAATCTGAGTTCCTTTAAAAACATGGGCATTTTGAGTAATGAGTTATTCCACACAAACCAGAGGCAGAACAGGAAAGTCGGGCTCAAGATGACTGATAGGAAAAGTAGAGTTTTGAGAGTCATTTTTCCACTATACCATAGTGCTGATTTTTGAAAGTTAATATCAGGATTATAATGTGACAATATCTCCAAAAATTTAATGTTGAGTTTATTTTAGCATGTAGAGAATACTGTGGGAGGCAGTTGAACTCATAATCCTGCAGGATCAAAAAACACTTGGCGAATAACTGCCTTCTGATGCCAAATATCTCCCTCCAAAACATTGTTCCATACACTTTTTTTCCTACTCGTGCTTGTAGATGAAGAACCTTTACATCACCGTTTCCCTAGAGGTCTATTAAAGAGATCACTTGAGAATGCCCATAATGAAACACATAAGTAAAAGTTTGGGTTGTTAGCTGTGCATTAGCATAAAGAATCCCTTAGGGAAGAAGGACCTGTATCACTATGTCAATTTTCATGTTTCAGGGCTGTAGACAGAAATGCTCAATGCCATTAAGTCTGAGAATAGAGCACTGTAATTAGTTTTTACTGTTAACCCAGTGACAAACAGAGTCCACTC
The DNA here is from genome assembly GCA_037834095.1 of Argya squamiceps. Taxonomy (NCBI): domain Eukaryota; kingdom Metazoa; phylum Chordata; class Aves; order Passeriformes; family Leiothrichidae; genus Argya; species Argya squamiceps. The sequence goes on along the minus strand of JBBMKD010000115.1, from coordinate 269,877 downwards.
AAAAGACTCTTCCAGAGAAGAATCTTCTGCCTTCAGAACTCTCAGAAAAGACTTTGTCTTTGAGGAATATGTTGTACCAAACAAGTCTTGATCTCAGACAGCAATTATTTGATAAAAGCATCTTACAATATTTCAGTGACACAGTACTCCACATCTCCGGTCCTAGGGTATAAAATGGTTGGCTACAGACTTTACCTGGTATTTCCTGCATATAATATATAGAAACATCAAATCTATCTACATCAGATGTGTAATATTGTGCAATATATTGTGTAATGTAACATAGAAGATTACCATATACACCTTTCTGATAACATTGTGACTATTAAAGGACCTATTAAGTAAGGAGACCAAGCTATATTATGCATTTTTAGGAAGAAACATGGATATTTAATCCCCTGCTGGGGCTGACCTATGAAAAAGAAGCACAGTAAAATTTTTCTTTTGACTAGAGTGTGCAAAGTTTCTTAAAGAAAATTAATCAGTGTAACCCTTTAAAAGGTATAAAGTCCATACTGATGTCCTGGAATTTTTCAGTCTTTGTTCTTCTTACTGAGTTTAGTTAATTAATACTTTAGTTAATGATCATTTCTTTTATGTTTCTGAAAATAATCTCTCGAGTAGCAACATTAGCATACTCATCATTGTTCAAAAGGGAAGTCTTCTGTCTTCAAATATAACACCCTACCTAGTGCTGAGTGCCCTCACTGAAAACACTATGATCTGTCAAATTAAAAACAGAAGTTCTGTTCTTTCCAAAAAGTCTCTCTGGTATCCAGTTTGTAGCTTTGGAAGACTGCAATAGTTGACTACAAAGCAGAGAGACATTTAAATTAATGATACTTAGTACAATAATAATGTAACAATTACTATGCAATGGTCCTCTTTCAATTTATGGTGAGTTTAGTTCCAGTGACTACCCTCCAGAGGCAGATATCTCAGAGGATGGTTATTAGTACAAATCACACTCTCTGGGGCTGTATGGGGCTCAACAGCTCTCCAATATAGTTATCTCCATACTCACTAGTAAGTGATGTAATCTGAAAGTACCTGGACAGGTATTCTATCCACAATTTCACATCTTCATTTTCAAAGGTTTGTAGAAGTACCAGTCTTGGAAGTTTTATTTTGACTACTCCAAGATATGCTGTCAGTGCAGAATGACTATGGAGTCTCCAATGCTGCTCTTTCAGGTGCCCAAATGGGGTGGCAAAGCAAGACACTATGAAAATATAAATGCTGGACAATGGGACAGCACTTGGCACCTGTCACTTGAAACTCTTGATGACCTAGCAAGCTCAAGTAGAAAGGATTGCTATCTTGCTGTAGTTACAGGAAAAAGGGAGCCACTATGGGTATAACCAAACCATGTATTCTACTTTCATCTAGATCATGAACCGTTGACAGCAGGTCATTTGCAACAGCTGCCTGGTACACACTCCACCCCTCAGACTATGAGCTGGGTGTTTGAGATAAGGCAAAAAAAGAGCCAACTCTGAGAGGCAGGATAATGACTTGGCCCTGATATTTGTCGAGGTGGCCACAACACACAGGGGGAGGCCGTAAAACTCCAGAAGGTTCTTCTTTATTGTGGCAGCATACTGTCTTTTATACATTCCTTAACAAAGTTTATACTTATTTATTGGCTACAATAAATCAACACAGTGTTCATTGGTACAAAGCAGTCTCCACCACTGTTTTCATTTAAGCATTCACAAAACTTTTCTAAAAATACTTTTCCTAGATGTAGATTTCTTCTGCTTATCTTTTCCTTCTTCTCAGTTTCCATGTCAACAGCTTTGGTAAAATTCCTTTCAGGGTTAAATACGAATCTCATTTATCAACTCTTCCTGGCACATAGACCAGCTGTCAGCCCCTTCCACAGTTTCCTCCAAGGATGCACAGTCACACCCCTTTTGAGAGGGTCATCCCTGTTCACGGGTCATCAAAAACTCAGGGCTACAATGATCATCAAGGGCTCTAAAAATATCATATGACTCATAGGATTACATGATTCCATTGTGAAACTCCCTGCCACGGGGGAGGTACCACCTGAATCTGACCACAAATAATCTTGACATTTAAGGACTTGGCACACCACTGTCACTGAACATCCATAGGTGGACCTGAACTTCCACAGGAAGACCAGACCTTTCCACAGGAAAACTGCTTTCAACACGACCACAACCATCACTCCAATGGGAACGTAACCACTGTTTAAGTGGACTGTGACCACCATCCTGACCAACAGGGTGTCAGGTTGTACTCTGACTTTGTTGGTTTAAGCCAGTGTTTCTGTACTATTGCATTTATTGTAAGCAATCAAATTGGAAATGAAGCAATGTGACACACAGGACTTCAGAAATATCAGACAATCCCACTATAAATTCTACTGGCACCATAGAATATAAATGCTGCCACTTACAGATCAAAGGCAGCACTGCAACTGTTATGTGTTCACTGTAAATCTCTAAAAATACTTGGCTTTCTTTTTAAAGGGATTAGAACTGGGAATTCCAAGATGATAGCAAGACAATAACTTCTCAAATAAACAAAAGGAACATGCTTTTCAGTTTATCATGGGAAGACACAGATATTTTAAATTAGACTGCCAAGATTTTTTTGAACAATAAATTGCACAGTGAAAATTATATAGGGAATTTATAACTAAATTTAAACAGATTATAATTTACTGTGTAATCAAGTGTGTTAAAAACAGATAATCCTTTGCCATACAAAATCAGGACCTTGCTCATTTGTTTTGGACTGACAAGAAGAAACCAGTGCTCAAAAGGCTGGAAAAGGCTAGATTTGCAGTTTAGACTATCCCCAGGAGCCTTGGAGGACAGTGAGAGACCAAGAGAGCCTGTGCACAGACGGATTTCATCCAGTGGACACCTGAGGAAGACGATGTTACTTCATTATTTCATGCAGCGACCCCCGCCCGAGACTACCAGGAGATAATTCATAAGAGCAGACCAACAAAAGCTGATTAACATATGAAGGGACAGCAGGTGGGGATAGGTTCTGAATATGTTGAAACTTTCATAAATATGTATGAGTTTAAATGTATTTGAACAAGAGTACCTGCTTCAGTGCCCACGTGTCTTTGGTGGTTATGAGTTATCCCCTGTGCGCCCGGCTGCCGAGTAAAGCACACCCACTTCATCACCTTTGGTGGTGGAGTCTTTGCTCCTCTTCAAAAGGATAAAAGTCTTCAGAAACTGGATACTCTCAGCAAACAATATGTATGTACATCATCTCATATTGTTATGTAAAGAACATTACCATAATAAAAGCTTCATCCTGCACTGAAACATTGTGATGAAATCACAAGGTTTTGTACAGAAGTGTCCTGTTTGAAATATGTTGATATTTTTATACAAAACAGTGGCTTTAGGACTGATTCCCAATCATGCTTTAGGAAAGTACCCTTGAATGCTGTAACACTGATGCCATGTCAAGAATAAAAACACATAAAATTTATGTCTTAAAATACCAGAATAAATCCATGGTGGATCATAAGTTTCTCTATGGTTTCTATGTCAATTTCAAAAATCATAAATGGCTTTTGTTGAAAGCAACCTAAACAATCATGTGTTTCCAAAACCTGTTCCACTAGATCAAGTTGCTCAGAGCAACAAAATGTTTTCCAGGGACATAAACAAAACAGATTAAATGGGAATGTGATCCTGGATTCCATGGACACAGAAATTTGAGACACAATGTGCTATTTTGGCACTGGATACTAGATTATATTTGTTGGTTTACAATTGATAACAAAGAAGTGTAAGTATTGGCCTATACAACTGAGATGACAGAGATCACTAATGTGCTTCTAGCAGCAGTCAAGAAGGATGGAGAACTGTGAATACAAAACAAATTTTAAAGTTACCTTTAGATAATGCCACTGTGTAATCTTCCTAAATTTCCGAAGTAAATTAACCAGGCTCCTCAGTTGCTAGATATTCACAGTCTTGTGATGTATCAACACGGACAAAAGCAGCAAGGATGGAGCAAGAAGAGTGTTTGTGGTCCTTTGAGAAGGTAGGACAAAGGTGGCAAGCATAACCACATCCTTCTGATTGCCACCACCATTGCTACCGGTGATGAAAGAGCTAGTGTTTAGGCAACAGTGTAAGGTAGAAGTCACAAAAATTAGGGAACACAGTCATTTTCAGCTGGAGGATCCCAACAGTACTTTAAGATCATGTGCTTTTGCCTAAAGAATAAACTGAAAAGAATTTTGAAGACTAAAATTCATTCCTCCTGGATTATCTGAAATACCACCTGCTTTCACAATGAGTTTACACAGTTTCATGTTTTGGAGATAAATTTTAATACAAAGATGGCATGTACCACAGTTCCATATTAAATAATTAATAAAACAAACAAACAAGCATGAAATAACTAAATATTAAATATTAATGTTATCATTTAAATATTTCATTAAATATTAAATAATAACATTAAAGAATGTTATTCTTACAATATGTTCTGAATTTTATTAATTTTTTATAGTGCACATAACTGCACATGGAGGAAGGAGGACCAGTAACACTTCTGTCCTGTCTTTCAACACACAAGAAGCAACCCCATGTTTTAATTTCATATAAACCTGTTTTAATTTGGGGATAAAGATGAGTAGCTCAATAAATCAGCCTCCAACACCATAAACACAATCTAGACAGTTACAGAAGAGGAAAATAAACATTTTCCTTTTATTGTTTTACAGATTTTAAAGGGTGTTTTTTTGTGTCCAAGTAGCACCATAATAGAGATGTGACTCTGATTAATAGTATCAATAGTCCTGATTCCAGCCACTCCAAATGACAGCATCAGCATGGACTAGTGGGGGTGAAAGAAGGACCATGCAAGTTAAATTTTGAAACAAAATATGAAAGCCAAAACCAAATCCACAAATAAACAAAAATTTGTATGAAAGGGGAGTTGGTTGAAATCTGCTACACTTTAGTGTCCAATGCCATTTCAGATGCTGCAGGCTATCCTGATCCAGCAGGTGGAAAATGGTCCTTGGGAAGCCTGTTTCCTTCTTCATGTCCCTGGATGGGACAGCTGGGTTTCTGAGATCTCTTCAAGAGCGGGTAGGGATAAAATCTGGTCATGGAGATCAAATGAAGGAAAGGAAATCTGTGCAGTTTGGGGAGTCTGGGAATAAATACTGAAGTACATGATGTCATAGAAATGCTCCTGGAAAAATATTCAGGTGCAGCTAAACTGACCTCATTGTATCTAAAGAAAATGTTTTTAGCATACCTTATTGACAGAACACTTATATCAGCAGTTATGAAAAAACAGACTCATCTCATGACAGCAGAAATCACAGCTTTTTTGACTGGAATTCAGTTTGTATCAGGCTTATAGTTTTGTTATACAGAACTTAAATTCCGTTAAGTTGTGCTCTATTCACAGTATCAATAAAACCAATTCCATAACAATAACACTGAAAAAGAATTTTTTAAATCCTTCATGGGATAGATACTTACATGCAAGACACTGATCAGATTTTTCACTTTTTTTCTTTTGAAAATAGAATAAAAAATGTGGAAAATATAGAATTTTAGTATAATGAGAAAACATGAAGAGAGTTTTTTTGAATATGCGTGAATAGACTACAACACATTTGCTAATATAATTGTCATCTAACCTGTTTGTGCTGATTTTCAATAACACACAACAGTTGATATCTCCTCAGGTCTCTGACAGCTGAAATTTCTGCAGCAAGATCATTTTGGAAAGTCAATTCCCTCTTTGGAAAAAATCTTATTTCACTGTTCTGTGAACTCACTCAACACTTGGCACCAAGGGCAAAAGATAAAATACTTCAAAGACCATAGATTCATCCAACCATGGAATCATATTTAGGTTGCAAAATCCAGATTTTCTAAAACAATAAAGGGCTGCAAAATATATGAAATTCCAGAGGATAACAAACCCACTCATATCCCAATAACTTGTGACCTGCATCATAGATACCTTTCCACAGGAAAAGAAAAACATCGTTAGGTTTTGTTACATGATAAAACCTGTTCCTTGTCACAGTCTGGCTCATTGCAGCTCTGAGTCTGGTCTGACCATGTGAGCATGGCAGAAATAGAGAGGTAGGAATGACAGAGTTGCTCAAAAAACAAAGAACTTTAATAGAGAAAATAACAAACCGCAGAAACCACATGATCTGAGGGGCAACATCCAGAGACTCAGGGGCGTGGCAAACTTAACAACATATAGGAATATCTGAGGGCAGGGGTCCAATCCCAAATGTGGAACAGGAGCATGACATAATATATGACAGCTCTCGAACCAACTGAGAACCAGAACTAGAAATGTGGCCTCTTATGGAATAATTCTATTAGCATACTAATTCCTATCCTTTCAGTATCCTGCCTTACATGGTCTCAGGTTGAAGCCTCCTGCATAAACCACCAAGGCTAAACCAGCACTCATCCCAGCTAGTTTGATTGCCATAGTGCATCACTGAATGGTAGAGTCACAGAGGAGCAGATTGTGACACTCCAAAGCCTGGCTCTCCAACAATACTTACCTTCCTGGTGTTCTCTTCTGCTGGTCCACCTCAGAAATTATGTCTGTGAAGGCAAAGCCTCTTCTGCTCTGCCCAGTCTCCAGCCCAGATAGGAATTCTATGAACTTCTCATTCCTCAGCTTCTAGACTTCAAGAGAATAAGAGCTTCTCTAAAGGTCCAGACTAAATAACGCCTAAAAAGTTACTCCTATTACTTGGTTAAAATGTACAGTTTTGAAAATATGGTCAACGAGTCCTTACTTGTTGTAGCTGTGAAGGCTGAAAATTTCAAGCTTTCTGAATTGAAGGGTGCCAACCCTCATTTGACCTGAGACCTTGGAAAAGACTTCCAAAATTGAGTGATAGCACAGAAGAAGTGTATGTGTAGTTTAGATAATCTGGATAGTATTGTGTGGTCTCACAGGGTGAAAAACTTAGATTTGGGATTGTAGTGTATGTTGATATATGGGACCCTAGATGGAGAACTTTGGGTGTGGATTAGTTGTCTTTTTTCACCTTCTGCTTCCTTCTTCTTCACAAATTGGCGTGGTTTTCTCCAATTGGCTGAAAGATGCATTGCAGGTTTCAGGTGATCATAACTGGATTAGAAGCATAAATAATATAGATGTCAATTGTTTATTGCATAATTTGGACTTAAATAGCCTTGAATAGACACCATTTTACCTCACTTTTTTGACTTAATAGAGAGACCTCACAACCTCACATCTCGTGAATTTGTAATAGATAAGGATAATAAATTTCAGAGTAAGACTTCAAAAACAATGTCTCCTGAGTTTTATTCGCCCTGACCTTGGTGCAGGAAAGGGCCAGGAATTCCAACATTTACTCATTTTTTTGGATACAAAAGCACAACACAGCAAAGTATGTATTGGACCCCCCTAGTCTGAGACTAACAGGGATAATCAACAAACACACACAAAAGAACGTTCATCCATCAGTAGACAAGACACAAAACTGCAAAATTGAGGATGCAAATGATTTTCCTGCCTCTGAATCCCATGAGGTCTTTGGGTACCCTGGACTGTATTAAATGAAGAATACTCAGCAGGACAAGCAATATGATTCTCCCCAGCTACCTCAGCAAACTGTACATTTCTCCCTAAGGCACTGAGCGGAAATGGTTCAAGACATATCAGCAGCTTTTCATTGCTTGCTTGAGGAATACCTTGTCAATCTTTCACTTATGACTCCCCTCTAAGCATCTGCCCCAGTGTTTTCTCATGAGCTCTTCCATCACTGGCTGCAGCCGATCTCAGCCATCATCAGGCTGCAGCAGCATTTCCTGGGGGAGGCAGCTCTGCCAACATGGCCGTAGGGCTCCAGAAGCCTTTGGCTAACAGTTGGGTGTAAGGGCAAAATAGAAATGCTTCAGGAGAAGAGGAAAGAAAAAGCAACCTGAGACTGCATTAAGGAAATAGCCATTTATTTTCTTTCAATTTTCTTGAATAAGGCTGTAGCCTTTCTAGAGCTCATCACGGCGCTGCCTCTTGCTGCAGGGAGAAGCATCTGGGGACCCAACGGTCCTCCTCTTTCGGCGACGCTGGGATCTCGCAGGTGCATGGTCACTGCCCTGGCCAGGAGCAGAGGAACCTGCAGCCATTCTTGTCTCCCCCAGCTCTTCCTGAGGCTGCTCCTGCTCTGCAGCGATGGACACAGATGGGGAGTGGCTGGGATGTCCATGGAGGGCAGGCTCCAATGTCCTGGCTTCCTCCTCGGTGTTGGAATTTGCAATGCCACTGGATGGGGTCTGCCTGAGAGTGGGAGCACCCTCCTGGGAGTCAGGGGGATCAGAGCTGGCAGCAGGGATCTCATCCTCCTCCCTGGCCATGTGAGAGTGTCGCAGCCTCTGGACCTCCTCATAGCACTGGGTCTCAATGATATTGAGGATGCCATGGATCAGTGATGCAGTGTATTGCTGGAGACGGGGCTGCAATCTCTGGACCAAGACTTCCCTATCTGGACCATAGACACAGAGCGTGAGCACGATGCCGCTCTCTGCACTCTTCACCTGATACCACTCGCCCCCATATATCATCTCCAGCCCCTGGCGCAGCCATTCCCGCACAGGCTCCAGGAGGTTCCGTTGTCTTCGGAAAAGTTCTGCCCAAAGCTCAGGCAGGATGCCACACACAGCCTCTGGTCCTGCAGCCTGATGCTGAGCAGGGGCTGTTATTCCTTGTGGAGAGGAAGCACGGGAATCTGCAGGGCCATGGGGTGCGTTTTCAGCCAGGCCTCTAGGAGCTTCTGCTGTCTGGCTGCTGGTCTCTGGCAACTCTCTGGGAGGTGTGATGACACAGTGTAGGCAGTCATCTCCACCACGATCAGAAAACTTCACTGTCAAGATGGATCTTCTGCAGAGTGGGCAGCCAGGATTTCTCTCTGCCCAACGCAGGATGCAGCCAAGGCAGAATCGGTGGCTGCAGGGCATCGCATAAGCGACGTCATCTGGTGCATCGCAGCAGATGGGGCAGCTCCACTCCTTCCCTGTGGCCATGTGTGCTGCTCCCACAGGCTGGCCCAGGCTCTGACAGCACCTGAATTTACAGAGCAACAGATGTGAGGTCACAGTCATAATCTACCAGCAGGATTATGATTATTCCTAGGATTATTATTAGGATTACTATCACCTGCATCACCTAGTGATGTTCGAATGCGATGCTTACCCCTTTGGCTCTTGGGAATACACTGCTAGTTAGAGACAGCCCTCTGCAGGAGTCCGTGCTGCACCCCAGAAAGGAGGGTATCATCAAACCATGAGATCTGAGTTAATGGAACCATGGCTGTGGAAAAGCAGCAAGGTTAAAGTTTGGTCAGTCACAAATCATCAGAAATTCAGCACAGGGGTGTTCAGAAAGCCAGCAAAAGTTTCAGGTGGCACTATAAGGAATGGTTGAATAACACAACCCATGAAGGAGTGTTTCCCCAGAGATGGCCAAAATGCACAGATGACCTGGACAAGAAAACTAGAGACCTGTTGGGAAGGGGAGCCTTGGAAGAGAAGAGCATCAATGCAGCTATATCTGCAACATCCTGCAAGTCTGACATTGCCTAAATAATGCTGTCCCAAATCCTAAGTCTGGGACCAGATCAACCCATGTTGGAAGCAATGGGGAAAAGGGTCATTGGGGTGGAGCTGTTTATGTCAGTAGAGGCAGGACTGGAGAAAGAGAAGCACAAGGGCACCTGAGGAGGGGAAGAAAAGACAGAGTCTTTGGTGGCTGGCATGAAATACCTATGGCAAGCAGAAGACATGGGTGAGAAGAAGAGAAGTAGAAAGTGGAGCTGCAGTAGCCCCAGACATGTGCAGAGGTGCAATGGAACATTGGCAGAGACATCTCTTTTGCATCACTGAACTGTGGATGCTGGCATCACAGAGGCAGATTGTGACTTGCCTGGTGTTTTCTGCTGCTCATGACTACTCTCCAAGCATCACCCCAATGCTTCCTCAGAAGCCCTTCATGATCTGGAGCATTATGGCACTCCTTCTATGTCTTGTTTCTTGTGACAGATTGGAGACAGAACAGAGAATGCAGAGCTGCTACCCCTTACTGGTGTCACACATTGCTGAAGGGTCATGGTATTACACATGGTCACCAGCTGGGTCCTGGGAATGGAAAACAATTCAAGAAATGTCCAGACTCTCAACAATGACACCCTCCTGGTTCTCCAAGCCTCAAACTCACCTCAAGGCCAGCCTCAGGGAGGTGTTTCCTCGCACAGCTCACCTGCACTGTTACAAGCATTCTGTGGTACCTGGCTACCTGAAGTAGGGGAAAATGCTGATGGGGAAACAGAGACAATGGCTCCTGGATGGGCACTGGTAGCTGATTGAGACCTCCAATGCACCACCCAGCACCATGAAGATCATGGATCAGTCACCCAGACCCTGCATGCACACTTGGCAGGAGCCCATGAGGCCTCTTGCAAGGCTGGGAACACACCTTCACTGTTGTTGGAGATTGTTAATTAAAAGGTTCTCCTTATTACTTTCTGACTTGACAGAAGACAGTTTCAAACTTCACTGAAATTAAAGGAAACTTGTTCTCTAACCTGAAGTAATTGATGTTACGGTTGTTCAGAAATCTTGTTTCAGAAGCAAGGGCTTGGTGGCATTTCCCTCCTCATATGTGAACTCAGAGCCAAAAAGACTTTTTATTTTTTGCATTATGAAATAAAAAATATTTTTTACTAGGGATCTATATATATCCAGACTTTACTGTATAAAATCACTAAATGGACTGCAGCTCTCCAAATGCTAACCGTAGATCTAACCCCAGAGAAGCTGTTAGATGCACTTTTAATTATTTCTCCAACATTTTACCAGTTCTGGATATAGTAGAAGGACATGACAGAGAAATGTCCAGCATTAATTTTTTTTTTTTTTTCTTTTATAAAGCTTTTGGTAAACATTGTACTTTAGAATGTTCATAACCCTTCCCCAAGTTTTTGTTGATCAATCAGTCACCTATCTTATGGTTGTATAAATGTATACTTAGTTACATATCACTGGAAACAGAGAAAGGTCCTTAAATAATTATTGTATTCAGCTAGATTCAATTAATATGGCTGTGACTTGAGGATATACCTTTAACACTTGAGAACAACTGAATGTTTTGTGTTGTTTAAAGCTGAGTTGCTGTTCTGTGACCACCAATTGTGTCGGTTGCCATGCTACCTGAGATGGCTGTAGCTTAATTCACTCTGATTACCTTAGCAGATAGTTAGATAACAATAGCAACTGATACAATTTAGCCAATATTTTCATTTAAACATGCAGTAGTATTCACTTTGTATTAATCTCTAAAGCACAGGTTTAATTGAAAAGCCCATATGTGTTTGTACACGTGGCAGGAGGCCTGTGAATTTATTGACGAAGGTTGGCAGTAGGAAGAGCTGCTTGCTAATGCCATGTCGAGGCCTTTACTTCAGACAAGTTTACTGCAACCATTGGCCACTGTTACCATACAGAAACTGAAAATCACACATGGATATTTCCTCACTCAAATGAACCTCAGTGCACAGAGCCATGCTAAGACAATCTAAGAAAAAGGGGGAATTTATTTAGCTTGAACAATACGTTAGAATGCACAGGATTTAGCAAAAATTGAGGTAGATTTTGAAAATAATTATTTATTTGTCTTCCTCAGAAAAAAAGGCTGTATCTGGATAATTACTATGCTTACATATTGCTGTATTTGTATCAGAGTAAGGCATATTGACATATTCTATAGAATGCACAAATTCTTTATGTTCCTTGTGTTTATGTATGATGGGGCTGCCTTATATATGACTCATCACTTGAAGTGTGTATATCTTTTCTTAACATACTAATGTCAAATTGGACGGGATGGTAAAAGTAGGATTTATTGAGGAGATGATAAGGTGATGGCTGCATATTTTTCCAATATTAATTCTAGGTTCTTTTGTGGCACTCATTTCCATAATACCATAATATCTCATACACTCATTCGTCATTTTTCTAAAGGTAAACAAGTAAGAATCGAGATTCACAGTTGAAAAACCTAAAATATATCAGAACTGGATTTCTGCACCAGAGATAGTGCTGAAATTTAGATCTCTGTACCTCTAATCCATTGTTTTAATCCAAATTCATCTAGACTTTTACTGGAGGTCAAAGTAATTAATTAATTATTCACCAAATAAACTAATAATAATGGTTTTGATTTTTTGGTGTTTCTGAAATCATCTCCACTTGACTGATGTACCTACACCAAAGAAAATGAAGAGACAACATCTGTCATTTCAAATACTTAGAGAGAATTTTTCATAAAAGTTTTCTCAGAATCTCAGATCAGGAATTCTGCCTCAGTATGAGGATGTAGAACACGAACTGGATAAACCTAGAAGAGAAGTGTCTCTGGGTTATGTGGAATATCCTTTTCTAGAATACCTGATTAAGATGGAATCTGAGTGTTTTAATACAAAATGCCCTGAAGTAATTTCTCACTATTAGATTTTTCTTAAAATTAATCCCTGTGGGGAAAACTCAGCATCATATTGTGCCAATGAGTGTGAGAGGTTTTAGCATCCATTACCGTTTCTAACAGATGAGATGTGCTTCTGCAGAACTGTGCATTCTAGAAACTGTGTTCCAGGACAAAGCACAAGGGTATAAAACACTCCGTGCGTTGCAGCTCGAGTTGAGTTTCTGTAGCACGGCAGCCCTTTTAGTAGGGAAGCCAACACAGAGTCACTGCCAGGAGCGGGCAGCTGCACAGCGGCTGCCAGTTCAGACACCTCAATTGATGCCCGCAGGTGCCGCAAGCTCCTCCACTCCCGGCCGGGCAGGATCACGCTCCTTGCGGTTCGGGAGGCTCCTCAGCCGGTCCTCTCTGCCTCTGCCGCCACTGACATTTTTGTTGTAGACGTGATTCTTCCTCAGGGGCTCCCCCCAGAGCTGCCTGATCCCCGCGGGCTCCCTTGCCCTGGAGCTGCCCTGCCGCAAGAGAAATCCCCGACCCCCGAGGTCTGCCCCTCCGCTGCGGGTCGCGACGATCGGTCCCCAGCTGCTCCCCTCAGAGAACCAGGAGGAATATCTGACTTAGTTAAGAAACTTTTTTTTTTTTTTTTTTGGCATCTAATTTCTGCCAGGTGATGGTTGTCCGCGCTGCCCATATCCCTCAGAGACCTGCTCTCATCACGTCCTTATGCTGAGGGACTCTGCATCTAGGTGCTCATGAAATAATCCTAATTCATTTACTCACTTTGTATTGAAAGTTGCTTGCTTATGTATTGGGTTCATGTGGCCAGGTTTGTGTACTGGCAATGGGGGAAGGAGGGAAAGAGTGTGGGGTGTTGCTAAAGGGGTGGCTCTACCTTTTAAATCACACTTCAGGGACATTTTGTTCTAAAGAAATCTCGGCAAACACGCCACAACTGCACTTTGTGAATATGAATACAGGTGCATGACTTACTCAGAAGTCCATGTTCTCAGTTTCTTAACTCCCGGGAGTTCTCAGTTTCTTAACCCATCCAGAAATCCAGTGATGACTGTTTAGCATCGGTATCAATAATTACATTATATTCTTATGAGATGACATATTGGGAGTGAAGTGGGTGGGAAGAACAGAGTTGTGAAGAAATTAAAAGCAAAGGTCAAGAACACCAAGGTGAATTTAGTATGGGAGAAACAGAGAAGGAAAAATAAGTAATGGGACAGAAGCAACAGAACTTTCTCCATGAATGACTGAAGACACATCATTGAAGAATGGCAAAAATAACCACTCTTCTTCACAAAAGCCAGCTTTGGCTCTTAGGCTTTAGGCAAATCTTGTGCTGGCTCCAACAGGTGTTTTGCATGGTCTCAAAAGGAATATCCAATCCTGATTGCCTCGTAGGAACTCAGCCTTCCCTGCTGAATGAATGGAATGCTCCAAATAGATGAATACACAAACATCTCTCCTTCATCATATTTCAGTTCTGCTACCATGTTTTGTGATTTCTTTGAGACTGTAAACTTAATGTATTTTTGAAGTTGTACATTATTAAATGCAAAAGGCTTTCCTTAGTCTTTAAAAATCCAAAGGACACGAATTCCAAACTGCTGTTTCTAGTCCTTTTTTGCTTGTTCAAAGTCTGTGTTTCTGCTGACGATTGTAAAGTTTGTGTCCCTGTATTGCATATTCAATATAAGGAGTGATAGCTATATATGCGTACTTTGTGATGCTTTGAACGGCAAGGACATTTTAAGAATATAGAATAAAGCTCCTTCAATTAAATAATCTTACCCATATCAGTGAGATCAAATAAAAGTAAAATACTACTTAGCAAAAGCAAGAAAGGTAATCTGATTTTAACTAGCTCCTGTGCCAGGACAACTGATAGCCAAACACTGTAAAATCAAGAAGTTCCTGTGATATTAATATATTCAAATAGTGAGAACTAAAACATATTTAAAACATCAAATTTAGTTCTACTGATAAATTCTCAGCAGCATTAAATATAGAAAATATTAACATCATATGAGAATAAATCAATGTTTTCACCTCTAAAGCTTTTAATCCTCAGTAGCATCAGCAAGGTTAACCCTTTCTTTGAAAGTTTTAGGCTACTGAGCATCTGCAATTAGGCTTAATAATAATCACAATAATGATAACAGAAATCAGGAAATTTATTATGTTAATTTAGTTGCATTAATTATAACTCAGCTGAAGGGCTGTACTCTTGCATCCACAATCCCCTTCCTCACATATTATTCTAAGATACCACCAACATCAAAGTGGAATGGTTTTATGAATGTTTATTTTCAAAAACAATTTCATAAACTCTACAGACTGAGTCTCTGTCCTTCAGGTACCTTTTCCTTCTTAGATTATGTGATGTATGTGGTGCCTCTTCGTTTTTTTGGTTCCCTCTAGATCTTCCAAGAGATTCTGATTCGCTATATCCCCCCAAACAGAAAAATAAAGAACACTTAGAGCAGCTATGGCTGTCATGAAAACATTGGCAGGAATACCTCAGTAGTATTTGTTGACACAAGCAGGCAAATTATGCTGTGTTCTGTATTTAGGTGGTAGACATTTATTTACATCTTCAGGC
This sequence comes from Argya squamiceps, assembly GCA_037834095.1. Classification (NCBI taxonomy): domain Eukaryota; kingdom Metazoa; phylum Chordata; class Aves; order Passeriformes; family Leiothrichidae; genus Argya; species Argya squamiceps. Next base: position 254,756 of record JBBMKD010000115.1, on the reverse strand, counting down.
AATTTTTCTGAGAAATTGCTGAACACATTAAAATACCTAGGCTACTGGAGAGCTTTTATTAACTCCTAAATGTTACTTGGTTACCTTGCTTCTGGCATAATTCTGAACAAATATCCCTGCACATGACATGTTTAAAATCAGCATAAAGGACAGACCTCAAACATTTACATTTGGCTGAGTTGAGCAACTGATAAATAACTCATACAGCTATTCATGATAATTCAGACTATATCTCTAATTTCACAGCTGCTCATACATACTTGGCTCAACATGGTTCTATATTTCACAATAAAATTGACTTTAGATTTCAGTTTCCAAAAAACCTTTCAGTTCTTGTAATTATCCTTCTGAATTTAGTAAAAAAAAATATACTCACTCTGCACTTTATTATTGTATTCTATAGCATTCTTTGTAGACCTTATTACTTGCACAAAAATCACACTGCGATATTTCTACTTTTTATTAACCTCTTTGGCTACAAGATAATATATTCAAATTGTATTGTGTATAATGAAGTTGTGAAAAGCACTATTGTGAAAAAAACAACAGAGGACTAGAAACAGCAAATTCTTAGTTCTGTTCATAGCTTGCCCACAGACTTACCAAAGGTTTTTCTGAGTATTTTATGATTACATTTCCATTTGTCTTATCTAAATCTGCCTTTGTCCACTTTCAGACTGAATTTTAGAATCACTTATAATTCATGATACCAGTTAGTGAAAGAAGTCCATAGTTGTCTGGTATCCTTAAACTCACACAACTTTGAAGTACAGATTCTAAAAAATGAAAGGTATAAAAGAAATGGAGTCTCAAAAAAATGAAAAAAAAATCTGCTTTATCTTCTTTTTTTACTCTCTTTTCAGAAATTTTCACTCCTATTCTTACATTTTAGTCTAAGAGTGATGATGTGAAATAGCATATTGTCCCTCAGTAAACTGAATATTAGAATATGCATTGTTTATGAGTCTCTAATTTGTGACGGAGCTGACACAATTAGAGGGACAACAACACCCTTTTGGTATTCTTTGTACACATGGCTCTTGAAACTCAGATTTGGTCAGATTTCAAACTGTACTTGTTGAATGTGCTGTATTGCTGTAATTTAAGGCAAAATATTGATGGATTCAGACTATGTAGACAATAGAATTATTTTTTGTGCAGTTTAGGGAAAGGACCTTTATTGTGTCTGCTCACAAGGAACCACTTTGTCACTAAAAACCAGGAAACAAACTCTCCAACCAGTTTATATTAGAAAGCTGATATCTATTCAACAACTTGGGTGCAGAGGGATAGCTTCATCTAATATGCACATCCACTTTCAAAGCTTTTTTGCTATTTGTACACTGCAGCAAATGAAGAAATTAACGTTCATTGGCTACAAGTTCCATAATTCTCTTCATTAATTAGTATTCTATCTCCTATTTGTTTGTTTTCTCACTTCTCATGCTAATTAGCCTGGTTCTCCAGTCTTTTTATGATCTTTTTCCCAAACAGAGAAGGTTTCAGTAAAATTGCTGAACTGACTTTGTTAGTTTTTTCTTTATCTTGAGTTTCTGCAAAGTGTCCTCACCGTTTGTGAATTTTGCATTACTTGTGTTCATTTTCAACAACAGATCACTCTCCAAGGCCTTGTTAAAGTCCTGCTAGGTCTGAGATCATTGAAACATATCAAAGAGTTGATTACACTTGTTTTAGGAAAACATAAAGTCTCAGCAATTTTTCCAAACCTTGTTCCCACAATACCAGCTTATGACAACCTTGCTAAATGCTGGCTACAGTGGCATATGACAGAGTGGAAAATTACACTGCTTCAGAATAATTAAAATAATTAATTAGAAGAGATAATTAAAAGAATTAATTAGAAAAATTATGAGGAAAGTTATATCATTTCCCACACTAGCTGGCACAAGGCTTATTAGTCACAGATGTAGAGGGTTAACACAAAGCCACATTAATCCCTGGCATTTGTAGTAAGCACTGTTGATACAAGACAAAGCATTAATCCTAGATAGGGATCAAACACTATGGTGTTGAGGTTAAAAGAATTTTTCCCCCACTGCTGCATAAAGTCCTTCTAAAAGAACATAACTTGTGGGGTAATACTCCTAGCTACAAGTCCTGTGACTGTCCACAAAAGTATGTTTTACATATTTTCCTCACATACCTCAAATACAAATATGAGATTCTACAAAGCAACATCTAAAATTTCTGGCTGAAGCATGGAGGCTATGAAATGCTGCTTCCTTAAAAGCATAATTGGATTTTATACATAATGGTTATCTGGGGAGAGCAGGAGACTACTGAAAGGAACCTAAGGGAGCAGAATCACAGAATATGCTGACTTCACAGAGACCCACCATGCTCATCGAGTCCAGTTCCTGGGCCTGCACAGAAGACCCCAAGAGTCACACCACGGGCCTGAGAGCATCGTCCAAATACTTCTTGAATCCATCAGGCTTGGTGACGTGACCACTTCCCTGGGAAGTCTGTTCCAGCGCCCAGTCATCCTGTGGGTCAAAAGCTTTTTCCTGACATCCAACCTAAACTTCTCCTGACTTAACTTTTTGCCATTTACTCGAGTTCTGTCACTGTCACCACAGGGAAGAGATCAATGTCTGTCCCTCCCCTTCCCTCACGAGGAAGTTGCAGACTGCAATGAAGTCTCCCCTCAGTCTCCTCTTCGCCAGGCTGAGGAGACCAAGTGGCCTCAGCCACTCCTCATAGAGCTTCCCCACCAGACCCTCTATCATCCCCGTGGCCCTCCTTTGGATGCTCTCTAACAGCTGAATGTCTGTCTTATATTGTGGTGCCCAAAACTGCTCCCAGCACTAGAGGTGAGGCTACACAAGTGCAATGTAAACTTACATGCTTACATCAAAAAAAAAAAAACAAACCGAAAGAGAAACACGAAAGTGCCGCTATTCTGCAAAAGTTTACGGCACGCTGTTTTGCCAGAACTCGTTCGTAAAAAGCGAAATTTTGGAAAAGGAAAAGGCAACGTCCGTCTCCCACACGAGGGAGTGTCCCGGGCCCGCCCCGCCCCCCGCGCTCCCTCATGCGCTGCCCGGAGCGGCTCCGAGCGAGCCCCAGGCGCGGAGTGCGGCGGGAAATCATGGAGTGGCTCCACGGCCGGGAACGGGCCGTACAGATCAACTCATCGTGG
>JBBMKD010000115.1:186208-251534 GCA_037834095.1 Argya squamiceps | reverse complement strand
AATTCCTCTTCCTAGCTGGAATTGTGTGTGTTTGCTTCTCCCAAGGTGCCGCTGGGCGACCCGATGCTGCTGGAGCCGCACGAGGAGCTGGCGCTATGCAAGTACTACGAGAAGAGGCTGCTGGACTTCTGCGCCGCATTCAAGCCCGCGATGCCGCGGTCTGTTGTGGTGAGCGAGGCGAGGACGGAGCCGCAGCCTCGGCCCCCCTTATTCCTTCGCTTGCTCCCTGCTTGGCATGTCCCCGAGAGCGCGGGTACCTTTAAAGCCTCTTTTCCCTCTTCTAGCATTACAGTCTGGCCGCTTTTTATCGTTTTTGTTTCGTTTTCTGATACGTGCAGCCATTTCAAAGCCTGGTGTTTTTCAACGTGATCTTTTCTTCGTGGCTCTTAAACTTGCTTGGGTGACTGAATTGTTTTGTTTCCCTTTAGCAAAGGCTAGAAACAAAATAGTCGTAGATGGTTGGTTGGTGATGTTTGATGATACAAACAGTCAATCTCCCCCGTAGCTAAAGGAGATGGTCGCAAATTTGGGCTGTCATTCATTTGTTTTCCAGCATTAAGGCTTCTCTGACCACAAAATAAGCTGGATCATGTACTGGCAAAATACTAACCTACAAAGGAAAAACAAAATTACCTTGAACTTACTTGTTTTGAATGCTGAAGAGCATATTTCAGAAGGGAGAACTGGGGAATTAAGAGCTGACGAACGGAGTGAAATTGTGCCTCTCTCTCACTGAGCCATTAAGTTGAATGATTTATGTTGTCCCCTGTTAGTCCTCCCTTTTTCAGCAGGTGTGGTGAAGGGTGCCATGCTTGAGGATGTCTTTGGATGGTGGCAGTCGCTGCCAAGGGATGTTCTGTGAAGCCAGACTGATGTGTGAGAAGTAGCCCCTGCAGAGTCTCATTTTGGAAAGCATTGGCCTTCATGCTGATAAAACATGCTGCAAAATCTACTGATGTAAAAAGTCAAATGGGATTCCTTGCAACTTTCAGGACGATTTTTTTCAGCCTTTGATTTTTAAATTTCATTTTAATACCGATTTTTTTTTTTCATAAAAATACTGTTGACTTTTTCAGCATTGCCTTCCAAAACATGTCTAGAAATAAAGAAAATAATTTTGTATTCCGTTTGTAGTGTAAAGTTCTTGCAGGCAAAAATAAAGACTTTGAAATACTTAATGACATATAATGGCTGTATGTGTTAGTGCTGCAGTGTATCCTGTGTGCCTGTAGTATATATATTGCCTATTTTGTGTTTTTTTCTTTTTATGTGCTTATATATGTTTTTCTTAATCCATTTTTATTTTTCCCTCCCCATTTTTTTCAATTTAGGGAACAGCTTGCATGTACTTCAAACGTTTTTACCTCAATAACTCGGTGATGGAGTATCATCCTAGGATAATAATGTGAGTTATCAACACTTCCTGAGTTACTCTATCAAATGCAATATTAGAGGTATGATCTTCATATTTGTAAATACATGGGAAAAAAAAGCAAGAAAGAAAATCTGAGAGTTTAAGTAGGAGTAAAGACGAAATATGGTCAGTTTCACTATCCTTTTGCTTCAGAACATACTGTTTTAAAGATGCACAACTCTTGATAGGAGAATGGATGCTGCATATGTCAAGTGTTTGATTGACTTTTTTGTTTTTTTCCTTCCTCAAGGTTAACATGTGCATTTTTGGCCTGTAAAGTAGATGAATTTAATGTATCCAGTGCACAATTTGTTGGTAACCTTCGAGAAAGTCCTCTTGGACAGGAAAAAGCTCTTGAACAAATACTGGAATATGAACTGCTACTTATTCAGCAACTGAACTTCCATCTTATCATCCACAATCCATACAGGCCATTTGAGGGATTTCTAATTGATATTAAGGTAATACTCTCTGATATGCTATATGCTCTGTATGGTAAAGTAATACAAATTTGTCATGCATTGTCTTAAAAAACTTTATCTCCTTTTGTGCCTGTGATTTATAAAATCTAATTTCTGTAGTGATAGACAAATACCTAGAAGACAGTTGTTTTACTTGTGGTCTTTAAGTTATTTAGGACATTTTTGGAATAAAAATATGGTCTGCTTCTTTTTTGCTTTATGAAGTGCTATTGAATAAAATATTGAGTGTTTTGAGCTCATGAACAGGAATGACAAACAGCTACTTATTTCCTAAATCATTACTTTTTAGACTCGCTATCCAATGCTGGAAAATCCTGAAGTTTTGAGGAAAACAGCTGATGACTTCCTTAACCGAGTGGCTCTGACGGATGCATATCTGCTCTTTACTCCCTCACAGATTGCTCTCACTGCCATATTATCTAGTGGCTCAAGAGCAGGAATTAATATGGAAAGGTAGTATTTCCTTTCTTATATGTGTGATTTAAACAGTTTATTTGCTTCTTGTATAAACAAATTGTTTTGTTCTAGACATTCTTAAGTACTAGAATTGTGTATTTACTCATTGATAGCAGTTGTCTGTTCTTTATGTTTTAGAATGGCAGTGGTCACTGATCATTTTCACTAATAGGTGATGAAAGCAGTTAGGTCCTGTCTGGTTTTTATATTCCTTTGAATGAAGTTTAAAAAAAAAATGCTGAACAGCATAGAATTTTTAGACTCAGTTTGAGGGTTACACAGGGAAGAAAGTGGGAATATGGTAGAGACTGAGAGTCAACTGAAATTACACTGAACTGACATGCGGTGCAACGTGCTGTGTTTGGCTGCTGCAACTGTTCAGTTTCCGTGGATATGAATCAGGGCTAAGGTGTTGCATTAAATCAGTCTTTTCTTTCCCTTCTGTGTCCTTGCCACTGGTGTTTGCAGAGGTATTATCCTACACTTTGATACCTTTGCTGAAATGTGTAGTTTGTTTAATTTAGGTCTCTTATGGAAAAAACATACACTTTTCTTCAGATGAACAGCTGAGGTGGTTGCTGTAAGGAATTGTACCTGGCATGTTTTAATACCATGCCACTGCCTGTGAGCATTTTGCATCTGGAGTGTAACACCTGCTCGAAATCCAGAAAGTTATTTTAAAATAAAATCTTCCACATGTTCTAAATGTATCTCAAATCTCTCTAGTTCTAAAAGAAAGCATTGGGAGTATGCTTGGGAGGATTCACTGTCTTCTCAGAATTCTGTAAAAACATTCAGGTGCTTACTTTAACTTGAAACTTGACCTGCTACATTCCTAGATCTGTATTCTGTACTGCTTGTGCCAAAATTCAGAAAACCATGCTTGTAAAAACAAGTAAAATAATTTGTAGATAGTGTGTGATTCAAGGTGTCTGAACTTTGTTTGCATGTTCAGGAAGAATTCAAATCTTTGTTACTTGTCTGCACCATAGAGTTGTCATAACCTTTGTATTTACTGTTTGATGTGAGTTTTTGCTGCCAGACATGAGAGAAGCTGATGGTGCAGCTGCAGAGGTGCTTACAGAATTGGAAAACCTGTTGCTCTCATAGGGGAAGGGACAGAACTCCTTGGTTGTTGTGGGTTTTGGTGAGGAGCATTGCTCATATTTGTTCTATCCAGGCAGTGTGCATTAGTGTTCTTACTAAAGAGAAGTTTAATCTCATTGGGAAGAGGAAGGGACATAGAGGCTCATGCATTACAGGGTTTAGTAATAGATTTCAGCTGCCAAAAGATTCAGGCCTGTCTTGCAAGCTCTGCTGTTGGTCAGTCTGAAAGCCACTGTATTTGCTTGTTCTGTGGGCGTATTGTAAAACAGTGTGGTGTCACAGAATCTTAATTTAACTTAGCTCCATGAGGGTTAGAAATGTCTGATTTGGCAGTGTTAGTTCTACGTGGCTGGGGGAATACTTTGTCACTTTCTTACAGTGACAGATTTGCTTTTTTATCGCTTTATAGCACTTAAGTAAATAAAGTGTTCTTATTTATGTAATTATAAAGCTCTAGGAGATGTTAGTAATAAATAATACACTTTTCATTAAGTCACAGTAGTTGCCACAAATGATTATGAAACTTAAAAATTTCTTCTTCCATGTCTTTTTGCAGCTATTTATCAGAAAGTCTTATGCTGAAAGAAAACAAATCAACCTTATCCATGTTACTAGATTACATGAAATGTAAGTAAACATTGGAAAAGTATGATAAAGAATATCTCAAAAGGAGGAAAAACCATCTTTTTCCAAATTACAAAAGCTTTAGATAGAAAGGTGCGCTTGAAATGGTTCCCTTCACCTTAAGGCATTCATAAGTAAACTGCAGACAGTAGAGTGAACTACCCAGCATGTGGATGGAAGGGGGAAAAAAAGACAGACAAAATGAATAAATAAATTATTATGAACAAATTAAATAAATTAACAGGCAGAGGACCTGCCTGATGCTTTCAGAACGTAAGCGCTAGAGTCAGTAGATTCAAAAGTGAGAAATCTATTTTGAGAACTAGATAATGGTTTCTGTAGGACAGAACTAAATTGCTTTTTAAGTCACTGTATCTTAAACATTACAGCTTCAGGCAAAGCCTGCGTATAACAACTACCACCACCAGAAGGTACCTTTTGTAAGCTGAATGATTAATGTGATATACTGATATTTATACTGCACATCTGTTTTGCAGCTATGTTTAAGAAGGTGCTTAGCTTCGCTAGTGTGAGAAATATCTGTGTGTGCATACATATTCTACAAATATTAATACTACCATGGTTTAGCTGAGCTAAAAGGAAGTGTAGAACACTGGTTATTACTTTTTTGTATTTAAATGAAAAGGCTGTGATATGAAATTCCTAGTAAGTAATTGGTTATTGAATGCATTAAGTTAACGCACGTATTTCAAATGGGAGTGTTGCAGGTCAAACTGGGCTGGCTAACAGGAGCAGTGAATGCACCATACAAATAACCAGGGTCTACAAATTCAATTTACCTTTAATTTATAGAACTTAAGATGTCCTTTACTTTCTGGTCTTCTAACAAATCGAGTCTTCAGACTTCCCTTGCTGAGATGGAAGGGAATGCTGGGATCACTTACTTTTCACTTCAGTTACTGTGCATGGTTGCTTTAGCCCAAAGGCAGCTCTTGCATAAACATAAGATGGCTCGAAGGAGATTTTTCAACCATTTGTAAATGGCTTCTCTAGAGTACTAGTGGTAGAGAAAAAAACTTGTAAATTTAATTTGCTTAGTTTAAAAGATTGGAACTGGTATTTTTTTAGGACAGCCAGTACAATGTTGATTGCAAAAAATACCTGTGTATTTTGAGGCTTGTTAGCAGAGTAATGTGAACTCTGCCTTAAAGAAATCCAGAGTCGGTGATGCTGGAGCGTTGTTTCAGTGTCGTTACAATGAGGGAAGGAAGGATGAACTGTTGGCTCAAGGCTGACTATGAGACATAAGCAATACTCAGCTACACTGAAGACTGGATAGGGTTGTGTGACTCACAAGCATGGTGGGTTGACCCCAGCTCTATGCCAAGTGACCACTAAAGCCAGCCACCCTATCACTGACCTCCCTATTTGGGCAGGGGAGAGAAAAGAACAAGTTCATGGGCTAAGATGAGGACAAGGGAGAAGTCACTCACCAGTCACTGTCACAGGCACAACTGGGGAAAATTATTAATCACAAATCAAATCAGTGGGGTAATGAGAAGTGAAAACCAAATCTTAAAAGGCCTTTCCCCCACCCTTCCCTTCTTTCTGGATTCACTTACACTCCTGAATTCTCTCCCTCCAGTGCAGGGGGACTGTAATGAGTCAGCTTACTGTATGTTTCTGTTGCTCCTTCCTCCTCACATTCTTCCTCTGCTGCAGTGGGGGGCTCCCACCCACAGAGACAGTCCTCTACGAATTTTCACGAGTCCTTCCCACATACTACAGTTCTTCATGAACTTCTCTCATGTGGGTCCATTGCACGGGATGCAGCCCTTCAGGAATAGGCTGCTTCATTGCTGGTCTCCCCATGGGATCACAAATCTTGCCAGCAAACCTTCTGTAGTGCAGGCTTCTCTTCCCGACATGGTGTGGTATACAGCATATTCCCAAGGGGTCACAGCCTTCGGGCACACCCACCTGCTCCAAAGTCGCCTCCTCTATAGGCTGTAGGTGCATCTGCACACTCCTGTTGACCCCATGCAGGGGCTCAGCTGTTTCACCAGGGTCTGCACCAGGAGCTGCAGTGGAATCTGTTCCACTGTGCCTGGAGCACCTCCTTTCTCACCTTCCTCACTGACCCTGGTAAATGTAGGGTGCTGTTCTCATATATTCTTACTCCTCTTTCCAGCAGCACTTAGTGTTGCACTGGTTTGGGCTTCTTCCTTTAAATCTGTTGTCACAGATGCACATCCAGCGTCACTTACCCAGCGGTGGATACATCTCGGAGCCCTCGGGCATTGCCTCTCTTGAGCGTGGTGGGGGGAGCCTCTGCAGCTTCTCACAGAAGCCACCCCTTGTAGGCCCCCACTACCAATATCTTGCCACACAGACCCAACACAACAAGGCAGAGCAGAAATTATCTGTGTGCTTACAGCTGTGTTGTTGCCATTTTAGGCATGAAAAATCTCATTAAAAAATACGAACTGCCAAGGCCTGAAGAGGTTGCTGTTCTAAAACAGAAGTTAGAGAAGTGTCACAGCTTGGACTTTTCATTTAATATGAGCCTGTAAGTATATCTTGGATTTGCTAAACTTTGTCATTTTTTATTGGCATAGGACCATTAATATTTTCTTACCTGTGTGAATGATGGAAAATGAAAAACTAAATGTTCACCTGATATTTTCCTGCTTGCTGTTTCTACTGGAAGCTGAGACCCAAGACTCAAGTGCTTTCAGTAATACATAAATAGGTTCCTTTGTGCTGATTTTCAGGGCAAGCTGATTATTTTGTAACATAAAACTGGAATACAGGTGGCTTCTTAGGTGTGGCCACTTGATGTTGTATGTAATGAGAACTAAGGGCTTTAAAATCAGGTGATTAAAACAAGAATGTTGTGAAGGCTTAATGTTTTCTTAAAAATCATGTGGATGGCAAAGGACTTGCTGATTTTTCTTCTCTGCCCATTTCACTAAAATATGCACCCTGAACTCCCAGCAAGCTGCATGCCAAGGCTTTGGTAGTTTTTTTATGGAACTGGTATGTCCATAATGTAATCTTGGGGTCAAATAAAGAGAGTCTTACCTTATAAATACCTAAGCATTTCACTTTTCTTCTGGGTTAGGAGGAAGAGGAAAGGGTATGAAGATGATGGATATGTCACAAAGAAATGTAAAATGGATGAGGTCAGTAAACCCACTGTAAAGTTTTTCCTGTTTTTTTCACCTTAATGCCAAGACAGAAGTGACACAGCTAGTGAGATATATTTACCCATCTGTAATAAAATTTTACTTGTTGCTCAGACTGAACCTTTTTCAACTTTTTTTTCACTTCAAATGAGCCAGATTTCATACTCGCCTCTGCTTCAAATGTTCTTGAACACCCTGTCTTTTGTGGAGAGGGGAATGAACATGCACGTCATGCTTCCTGCTGTTTCTTGTGCTTTGAAAGTTTTTATTTACTTTATTCGGTTTCTTGCTAAAAGCAGTGTAGTGTTGGACTAAGTTTATGTCAGACAATTTGTTAACAAGGCTGCATGAATTACAGATGGGTAGCTAGTATTTTGCATATAAGATGAGGTGTAAATAAGATGGAGATAAACTGACACGGGTGACTCAACAAATAAAAACAGTATTAAGGCTGTCCTTCACATCTGAGATGAACACCTTCTGAGTTTTTGTTTGTAACATGGACAGTAAATTGGAGAGTCTCCATGCTGGCAGAGGTGAAGAACCCTTTTAACTGGACTCATCTGGATGCTAAAGACACGGGATACTGATATTCTAAGACACATTAAGTATGGCATTTAGAACACATGCCAACGTCTGAAGATAGAACACAAGATCTTTTGCTGTTAGAGGTTATCATAGGAGGTAGAGGCTGTAGTGTCAAGGTAGAATCTGAAAAATTATTTAAACAAGAGTATAATAAAACTGGCATTAAAGGTACGTTCTAACAAAATGTGGGACCTTGAACTTATTTTATAATGATTTTATTGCTGCAAAAACTTGTGATTAGTTTTTAATCCAAATGCCATTCTTCAAAAGTATATTAAAACTGACAACTCCATAAAACAGGTACTTAGAAAATTTTTCACTTTATGACAGCATAACTTAGAAAAGAGCTTCATATGAGCTTTGGGGGTTTTACTTGTTCCATGCCCCAGTATTAGTTACTCTGCTATGGTTTGAAGCGATTTTGATTTTGAGCTTCTTCTTTAGTTCATATCTGTAATTGTTTTCCAAAGGAACAACCCAATACAATATTCATATAGCCTACAGCATTTCATGATATGCCCTTGCACAGTTTGAAAGATCCTGAAACTCATGATTTTTCATTACTGATGTATCTGAAACTGGGTTTCTACTTGTGTAATTTCATTTCTGAGTAATTCTTACACGAAAGAGCAAATCTCAGCTGGCCAGGACATACAGGAGAAAGTGCGCGTAACTTTTTAAAATCTTACAGAATGTGCAAACTGCTCATACTTTATTAATGGCTTAATTAATCCTGTAGTTAGCTGATATTGTAGCTAACTAGACTGTAGTCTACAAGTGCACAGTCATTTCTGGTCTAAGATGTTTCTGGATTTAACGGCAGCTGAAGGTTATTATCAGGAGGAATGCCAGAAGGGGTATGGTAAGCTCATCAGTTTGAAATAATAGAAAAAACATACAATAAATGGTTGAGCAAGGTGACTCAGCTGCCAAGGTGACAAAGCCATGAAAAGCACAAGACATTATCAGAAGGTGCAGCATGAGCTGTTTTGGAAATCTCTACATAGTTATCCAACATAAAGCTCATGCTGCATCTCAGAGAGGTGTTGAAAAGGGGCTCCTAACATGACTCTGTGCCCATGACTGTAACCATAGGTATGGATAACTAGCTTTAAGGGCTGACTTGCCCCAAGTTAAAATGTTTTTTAGTCTTCTGGAATCTCTCTGTAAGTTCTTAAACCCAGACCATAAGGAGTGTACCACACACAGATGTCACTCAAGGTGTTGTGTTTTTTCCTTCCATTAGGAAGAGTGGACTGATGATGATCTTGTGGATTCAACATTACTTTGAAGGAAGATGGACTCCTACCACTGCAGGAACTCCCTCCAGTGTCAGGTGTGACTCTGCCTGCCACAGCTTCCTTCTTATATGTCGTAAGGTCTTTGTACTTTTAATTTTTACCTTTTAATTAAAGCTTTTACTTCCCTAAAATGAGTTGTGGTTCCGTTAAACCCTCATCCATTACAGGTCCAACACTAGCAAGATTTGCGTCAAGAAATCTGGACCTTATTTTTTGTTCTGGAACAGTTCAATATGGCTGCAGTGTAGTGTTAGACCACCAGCTGATTTATCTCCTTTTCATACACGCAATGTTATACAATACATACACCTACATGCAGCTTTGGGTGTTTCCCAGTTTCATTCTCTTCACTGCATTTTGAGTGTAAGAGGTAAATTAGGCAGGCAGCTCTGTCTTCCAGTTTGTATTTTTACCATGTTATAGTGCCTACACCAAAGCAACTAAATCCACAAAATAATCCCTTTTATACACTCTGTTAAAGATCTAAGTAGGGCAGAAAGAAAGGTTAATTACTTACTTCTCTGAGATGCAGTTCAGTATAGGCTTGACAGGGTTATGGGAAAATCTAAGAGAAGACTTCTCTAGTACCAAGGTCTTCCAAGCAGGTATACTGTCACTATAGAAGAGCATCATCTGTGTCTGCCCAGTGCCATACATGTGGCATTTGGGAGCTCTCAGCCTCAAGAAGCTGTTCAGCTGGAGACTAGGGCAACACAGCAAGAACCACTATAATACTACAGTAAAGGTGCAAAAGCAAACTCTGATTTTATGTGACAGTGATTTGGCAGTTCAGATAAACAGGAAAAACACTGTAGATGTTGAAAAGGTTTACAACAGTGTTTGCTGAGGTTTTCCTCTGGGAGCAGCTTACCGGCTGAGGCTGCTTACCTCGGGCAACAGCACTAGTTCGTGGGTCCCTCAGTCCTGCTAGCTGGAAGCGTGGTGAGGCTTTTGGAAAAGAAGAGTAGACCCTTTCCGTGGGTAGAAAGATGTTTTATTGCTGTGACTCCACGTGGAAAAGGCCTGTTCTGACCTGTCCTTCTCCCTTAAGTACCTCAGAAATAGCCTGAGGCCACAGGAGAATTCGGCCCAATAGTTAGGAAGGGGTTGGGTGTTCTAGAAGGGGACACTCGTCAGGACAATGAAAAGGGGCAGATGTTTGAGCACTTAGGCAGGGTGATTGACAAGGGGGTCAGGGGAGGGATTTTGGAAGGAGCAAACTGGGCTAATACAAACAAGATACATATAAAACTCTGAAAGACTTAACCATGCACCGCAACAAGTGTTCATATAATAAAATTACTTCAGTGGTTATCTCATTAGTCTTGTCAATGAATCTTTTATTCCTGTGCTGCTGCCTAGAATGTAACACATGGTGATGATGAAAGACGCTGTAAATCAAAAGCACATTTAACTTTTCAAATTTTTAAACAGTTCATGGCAATGCCATGGGCAGGGACACCTTCATGCTAGACAAGGCTGCTCCAAACTTCATCGAGCGTGACCTTCAACAGTTCCCGGGGGCTTCTCCGGCACTCTGCCAAGGCTTCATCCCAGTGACAGGGAAGACTTTCTTTTCATTAAATCTCAACCTACCCAAGGTGTTATAACATCTACTGTCTCACCCAATGCTGTACAAATTAAGGCATAGGGACAAGGTAAAGTTGTCTGAGGACTCATGCTCAAAAAGTCACACAGTGTGAACACTGCAAAATACACCACCAGTGCAGACACTAAAAAAATTTCCACAGCAGCCAGTTAGCCAGTTTCCATAGAGATAGAGATGTGCAGCTTGATTTATTTTAAAAACTTACTTTTCACTTATAAAAATATTTATGGTAGACTTACAGTACAAAAAAGACCAAACAATACCTATTTTATAAAATGGTTTAATGAATGCATGCATGTCTGATATAATGATCAATAAATTTACTGAATTCAAATTATTTACTGTTGTAAACATTTTACAAAAGCATTGTGATTTATCTGGATATACAGTTCTTGATGGAAGAACTATTCAGACTGAATCAGTGGCACATCAAAAAAATAAAGCTGACAAGACTCATCCTGCCTATTCTCTTTCAACATCACTCTGCAAGAGAAACAGCATGGTATAAAAAGTGTACAGTAAAGGTTGTTCCTACCATAACATCAAGTTCTGGAAACTGTAAATACAAGTTAAAAGTGGTTGAAACAGTCAAAAGTCATAATTATTATAACCAGTTGGAAATTACAGTAAGAAATGTTATCCAGTTATAGGTGGTTGTCAGTTTCTTCTCATGTCAGTTGATAAATTCTTTTCCAATCAGACAGCAAAAACTTTGGCAATCAGAGGTGCTGAAAATGTCAAAGTCCTAGACACAGTCAGAGCAGGTTCTCTGTGGAAGGTGAACTGTACACCAAGGCTCAGAGGTTGTGAAAACTGTTTCCAAGTGGAAAAAAAAAAACTGCAAATGTCCTGCACAGATAGCTTAAAAAAAGCTGCTGGTACAATCATTCACCAACAGGATCTTTGTTTCCTTTTTGCATAGTTCACACATCACTGGGAATGTGACAGGGTGTGCTGTTTTTGGCAAGAGCAAGAAGAAGGTGATACTGGTGAGAGTTGCCATGTTGGGCATGCTGGATCCATGCAGAATTCAGGTAGAGGGCTGCTACCTGATGTTGTTAGACACTGAATACTGATTTTGTTTTTGTTGTAGCAGTTCAGTAATGGCCAAAAGCTTCTTAAGAACGTGCTGTAAAAGAGAGTGAGTCAGTAAAACTACATGTTAGCTCCTGCAGCATTTTCAGCACCAGCCTATCAGACCTGCGATTCGGTAGTTTAAATATAATACTAAAAAGGTTAAATGTCTGATTCCCTGGCCAATAAGGGTAGTCTTAAAACAATGTTACGGACTTTGACTCTCCTCCCATGGATCTTCTTGCTTCTTTGTGTTTTACAGGAAGGCAGAGGAAGTGTACAGCTAATACACTGTTACAGTTTGTCGGCAGAGTTTGCCAAGCATACAAGTCTACTGGCAAACTAGAAAGCAGAGGTGAGGTATTAATAGAAAGTTAAAGAAAGCGAATTTGGTTCTCAACTGAAAAAAAAATCCAGATCTGAAAGCTAAGACCCAGAGAGTCTTTCAGTAGACAGTAATTTTGTGGGTTTAAGGCGTCCCCTAGGAACTTAAAAAAAACTAGCCAAACTCAATTGGTTTTGCTGCATGAAGGAACATGTGTTCCATATATTACACAGATTAAGTATTTCCTTCACAGCTAATAAGCTCCTGGTGAAATACAACATCAGTCATATTGCTACAGAAATGCCACAAAAGAATCCCAGTATTGAGGAGTAGCTCAGGACACAGCACAGTGCCTGTGATTTGTTTGTGTTCACTCACCTGCATCACCCCTCGCTCATTGCTGAGTGTCCGGAGCTCGTCCGAGTGCGCCACGCAGATCTCGTGCAAGGCCGCCAGGTCACGGGAGAGGTCAGTTCGAGAGTGCTCTGCCGTGTCTGGAAGCTCAGGAACATTCTTCAACAAAATAGAAGACAGCAGATTTAGGGTGCCAACACCAATTTTGCACTTTCCAGCTAAACCTTCAGTCCATCTTTCTATATGTGTTATCTGTTTATTTTCTCCTCTTCACAGGCACGTTTTGTGAGTATACTGCAACTTGCAGCACTAGCAGGATTCTTACTACAAGATCTGGTACTGCTCTACCTTTGACCTGATTAGAAATCTACAGCATATGGAGACTCAAACCCTCTAAATGAAGGGGGAATCCATCCATTAGGAACTTTTTTAATCTAAATGAGAGAAGAGCAACAAAATGCAGCAAAATCTGCTGTTACCTATCACGTGATTCATGAAACTTGACAATAAACCAATAATGCTGCAGTTAAAACAGCAGAATAATCCAACAAGTATTTTCAAACCAACAGTTATCAGAGACCTCATGTAAAATCTGTCATTTAAAGAAAACTGATGTATCATAATTGCAGAAGTTGCAATTTAATCGGAAAAGGATTACATCTGGAACCTACCCAAATGCCACACTTGTTAAGTATTCTGAGATTTCTAGGTCACTTCTGAAGGATTAATTCAGGATGTTTAGCACATTCTTTTCATCTTACTTTTTAAAATAGTTACTGGATTTAAAATACATATATATAAAACATCAAGATGTAACTCCTGTTACAGCTTTGTTTTGTCACACACAAAACAGTCACACCTTAAAACAACAGTGACAGCAGTTCACTTTTGAACTACAGTATGTAGAATGCACACAGTGAAGCCTTTGTCACTGAAATTCAGCCTTATATTTTTTGAAGAAAAATTAATTTCAGTCTCTGGTCAAAACCATGTGACAAGTTATATATAAAAACTTCTGATTTTAAAACATGTTTGTATTTTTGCCTGAAATTTCTAATATCATAGCTATAGAATCCACTGCTGCTGCTCACATTTACAGAGGCACTAAATAAAAAAGTCTTAAGATACTTGATTTTAATTCCATATGACAGACCAGCATTTTTTAAAAAAGTATTAAAAAATGTACTCACACAAAACCATTCAAAATTATGTGGGAGCTGATGCTATGCTGAGCTAGTTAATAAGAGGTGTAGAAAATTTTAATTTCCAATTCTGCATGTAACCTCAGCAAGTATTTTTTTAACGACTTACCCCAAGTTCATCCAAGAACATGATCATGCGATGTTTGTTGCTCTTGATGAATGGATTTACCCCTTCCATATATGGCTCCTAGTAATTTTAAAAAGTATTCATTAACAAATCAGTGCCAAGATAATTGTCATATCTGAGGCAAACAGTGCAGTCAGGCAGATGACACTGCAAAACTAGTATGTAAACTGGAATAATAATATCTTTTTTTCAGGTGTATTCCTAGTGTCTGGTGTGCAGCCAGTCAAAAGACAGCAGATTTTGGTATTTTCTTGTATTTAGAAGATTGGGAACCTGTGATTCAGAATTTTTCTTACACATGCATACAGATACAAATTTGCATCAAGGTGAGTGTCTCTAAATACCTGTCTGAAGTGAACAGATGCTCTGTGTTCAGAGGTATCATCAGGACCAAATGCCTTCTTTCCTGTTTTGTCCTTAACTCTTACCTTCCAAGTTCTGTGTATCAGACAAACAACTTTCTCATGCCAGCCTGAAGTCAAATTAATTATGCTTAAGTCAACAGATTTTTTATCAGTGTTTCAGCCTGGAAATTGAGACCAGTCACTGCGGGCATTCTCTTAGTGTTTTAACAGAAACTTTATTGAAATCTTGGGCTTATAAGTGCAATAGGTACACCTGACTTACAGCTTCCATTATGTCTAGCAGTATGACAGTACAGGCAGGAGAGCTTTGAAATGCTGTACCACAGCAAACACCAATCGAGCAGGTGATAGATACAGGGTCAAAGTGGAGGAAGAGAAAGTCATATGTTCTGCATGAGAAAATAGCAACAATTTTTTTTTGCAGGGGTTCAACAGGACATGTGAAAAGTGTACTGGAAACACAGTTCTAGGTTGTTCTCAGTAGGTACAATTATATTCACCTTAGCTCCAAATTCAACCAGATTTGCTAAATTCTGCACAGACTTGGCGACCAGCGTCAGTGTTCTTGCAGCAGTGGGGGAAGGAGAATCTGGCAGGAATGCAAAGTGGAGAGTCACATTACATTTAAAATTAACAGCAGTCACATGAAAATAAATTCTTTTCCCATTCATGTTCTTACAGATTCTTTTTTAGTATAAAACCACTGCATGTGAAAGATGTCATTTGGTAAAATAGATTGCTTTTGTAATGTCCAAAAGCCATGTTGATCTGATCATCTTATTTTCTGTGACAGTAGCATACAGAACAAGAAGGGAAAATAAATGTTGTTAAGAGTAAGGTGAAATGGATAAGCATTTGCTCAAAACTTGAGGAGTTTTGTTGAATGGAAGATTACTTGTTAAAACATTTACCTTTGAAATTAAAAAAAATAAGAAAGTTTACATTTTCCTGATCTGCTTATACCCACGTAAGTGGGCACTGACAGGTTAAAAGTATAAGTTACTGGGAGGAGGAAAACAGAGTGAATGTTACATGCAATTGTGGCCCGTATTTCCATGAATCTCTAGTCTGTAATCACTGGGACTATAAACACTACATTAACCACTTAAGTCAGTTAGAACTTCCTTTTCCAACAAGTAATGTTACCCAGCAGTATCCCGCAAAATTACTTTTCTCTCCAGTTAAGGTAAATGGCTTGGCTAAAAGCATTCCACTGACAGGGGTTTAGGGTTATATGGTCTGTATGTTTCCCTTAACAGTAGTCAAGAATACTAGCTGGAGGTAACTCAGCAGGATTGTAATGGACAAGCTCAAAAGGCATTACTCCAATTTGTAAGTAGTCCTTTACACCTGCAGGCACAGTGCAACCCAAGTTAGGAGGTACCTAACTTGCAAACTGCCCTAAGATAATAAAATGCCAAAGAAATTATCACTTGTTCCAGGCCATGTTTCTTAAATGCTTTCTCCAAAGCATGTACAGAAATGACTACTTTGAGAGAGAAAGGAACTTTGTTTGACATGGTCCTTCTCTTTTAGTACAGTTTAAAGACTGATGGTAGAAAACATGCCATATTGTCTTAAAAACTGTCTTTGAATAAAAAAGCTTTTTTGAACCAGATTTTTTTATTTTCTCCTGTATTTCTTGTTTTTCACCCTTTCTGAAGGCCATCTTTCTCTCATCTTTAAGATTCGGTATCTAATATCGACTGTATCTAATGAGTCAAAATACCACTCTAATGGCTGGAAACCATCTAAGCAGGACATTCATAGAAGTTGTTCAAGAATAATTTTCTAGGTGCACAAATGCATTCCAAGCTTTGTAGACACATACCAACTTTATAAATCTTGTACATTTCAGAGATACCATTGCATTCAGCTGTTAACTCTGGCATTGCACTGTATTGAAAGTGACATCTGAAGTTCTCATAATTACATTTTTCACACCTCTAAAATATATTAAACAATGCTAGACTTGTCTCAAAATATTATTAAGTATCACAATGGATGGTTTTTTCGACCTTAAAATTACATTGGGGATATTCAGAATTAAGCCTTTGAGGGTGGAAAGCATATACCCTATGAAGTCAGGCAAATGACATGGATAACTTGACTTGAAACATGACATTCAAAACAACTTCCTATTTTGCTACATCAGATACTACAGTAATTTCATGTTTCTGCTGCATAAAGTATAGATTTGATCTGAAGCACATAGTCACCTGAGATGATATTAAACATCCTTGGGTTCAGGATAGCAGGACAAATCAGTCGAAGAAAAACAAAGCCACTGAAATGAAATAAAATTGTATTTTGTTCAAAACCATTAGAAAAATTGATGTAAAATTGTGTAGTCTTTCAGGAATAAAGTTAATGTGAGATCTTGTTGAGACAAACACCAATAAATTAGCCTGTGCTCTGTAAAAATATAAATTAAGTTCATCATGCTGTAAACTGCAGTGAAATCTGAAAGAGGCACATTGATTTCCCAATAAAGATGAACTGTTGAAATCATGTAGGAAGAAATTAATTGCCAAGTAATAGTGAAGCCAATCCCAGACCATGCTTGCCTCAAAAATAAGCTGGCCTTGGTCTCTGACCTCCCAAAAATTCTCCACTGTCTGCTACTGAAACTCATCTATCCCACAGCCATTTTAAGCTAGAGCACAGGAGTGGATGGGAAAAAATATCTCTCTTGGCAGAACACACCTTTCGGTCAGCTTCAGCTAGCTGATCCATTATCCTGATGATAGTACATTTCAGTAGAAAAATAAGGGGTCTGCTACTTTCCACCATGAAAGAATTGCTGCCATTTTAAAAACTGGAAAAAGAGAGTTCTGTTCTAACTGCAGAACTAGGAATTCATTCAACAGGAACCCAGAATAGGCTTCACCAGCATAAGAAAAATCTGTCTTCCTGTTAATATCAGAGGTAAAAATCATCATTCAGGTTAACCTCAACTCCAGCTAATTGCTGTACAATGAAGTGACATACAGACCAATTAAACTGATCTAAAATATCTGTAATTTTAGCCTTGGACACCACCAGCAGGCTAGATTTCACCACAGTAATATCAGGGTCTCACTCCTAATGAATGGAGGAAGGGAATCTTGCCTGTCGTAAAGTACGCAGTTAGGGAAACTTCCACATTTCTTTTAAGTGACAAACAGTAGTGAGGTTGATGCACCTTCTGTAAGTCCAAGACACCCAGTTTGTTCTCTATAGATGTATCTTATCTCTCTCTAAGAAACACAAGGTAGGGGCTGGTAAGAAAACAGTTCTTGGCCAGAAGTTCGGCTAAAATACTTTCAGTGGTGAGAATTCAAACCTATGAGTCAGTAATTAATTTTGAAGTCATGGCACATATACCAATCACTCTTTTAAAGTGCCCAAACTTGAAGGCCAACAGGCACACATGTAGCAGGGACCCTGCTGACAGGGAAGATCTGATGCTCCTTATATTTGTCAACCTGCCTAAATTAGGAATGAACAAGTATCTATATGGGAGTTTTAAACCAGAGAGAAATGGGAGCACATTCTGACTGATATGACAGAGAAGATACCCAGATATCAAAAAACCGTCCATCTGGCTCTGAATATTGAATCATTCTTAAACCAGAAACAGTGCAATGAAAGGTAATAAACATCACTGAAGGCTGTGAAACTGCACTCCAGAGAAATATATCTAGTATCCACTTGTGAAAATGGAACACCACAAAAGTAATTGATAAAGCATTTTTAGCATTCCATGGAGATCACTGGGAAAACTCTGAAAGTGAGCTGTTGTGTCCACCAAGGAAAGCCACAGTGAGGACCTCTTTGGAGCTGGGGAGGAACAACCAGAGATACGGAATTCACTACTGACCTTTACAGCCTTCCAGCAGCTTAGCCCCTCAGAGTAAGAGGAGCTCTCAGAGTAGGAGCAGTCTCCATTTGAAGGCAATGCTGCTTCACAGTATGAAACACATGAGGCTTCTGGTGTCAAAATGATAAATACAAGCCAAATACAAATCCTCTGAAAGACCCCTCCATGGGATACTAACCTCTGCTAACCATACAACTGTCTGACACCACAAAAAGAAAAGCTGTGGCTCTGATACTGAGATGGGGAAGATATATGGCTATGAAAATTCAGAATTCTAGAAACGTAATAGGTTTAAGCAGCTGAAGAGGAAACAGAAATATGTATGGTTTGTGTAATGATTTTTGCAAAAGCAGAACAACGTTGTAACAGCATATAGAAGGTAACTTGTTATGCAAAAAGAACTGGTAGCAGCGCACAAAGGAATTTAATTGCTAGGTAAAAATTATTAAGAAAATTCAGGGAAAATTCAGTAAAATAAGACTTAGACATTGTGAAAAATCAATAAAGCAGAAAGCTATGGTTTGAATCCAGCAAAATTGGGGTCCTAATTTTTGGCAAGAACAAAGTGGCCAAACCTCCACTGCACCTGCCCAGAAGCAAAGGTCAACCAGGGAACACCTGAGGGAGACATCGGCCTTCCTCCCTAGACCCCAACTCAGGACAACCAGGAGGCATTACAACTAATTAGAACACGAAGGGAGAGAAGGCAGGAATGGGCAGGTGGGGAGGTGTGGGTTGGTGGGATCCATGTGCATTTCAACCTGGGCCTGGTCTTGACCAGGTACGCATGGTTTGGAGGAGCCATACCCTCATGCGTCCCAGCTGGAAATAAAACACGCCACTTACAGCTTCGGTTGTGAAGTCCTGATTTTCGCAAATCAATACCCTTAAAATCCCTGCCATGTTTAGAAATGTCAAGACCACAGCTTTGTCAAACATTTTTGTTTAACCTGCCCTGGCAATGAACAGAGTTAGACGTTTTGTATTGTGCTGGGAGTTTTGGTGACTGGTGTGAGTTCAGAACAGCCAGGTTCTGTAACCTCCAGCAACATTTTTAGAGGAGCTCCAGAATATTTCAACATGACTGGGCTGCAGTACTGTAAATTCGAAGTTAAAGCCATTAAGTAAAGCTATACTGACCTCTATACTACATCAATTCTGGCAAGGCTGTATGAACAAATCAAGAATCCAGCAAGCACTATCTTTAAATGGGACATTGTGCTTCATCATCATAAATATCTTAAACACTGCAGTAACCTGTGTAAGTTCATACAGTTTTGTCACTGAAAGAAACATAGATAAGCACACTGAAGTATGTCTTCAACAAGTCTTGAAAGAAATATTTCTGGAATAAGGCTGACGAGTAACTTACCTAACAACTCTGGTTCTCATGGTGGTATTAGCTGGCCATTTGTTTTGAACAGACTTCTGTAGGCACCCATAAATATACCTCAATGTCCTGCAGAAATAGTTGCTAATTACTTATTCCATTAAACTTACAGAATCAAAAAAGCTGGTCAGAAAAGACCTAGACCAACCTCCTACTTGATGCAGAACTATTATCAGCTCTACATTAATGACTTAGACGAATTTTTAAATTATAAAATATCTCTCAGTTAAAGTTAACAATTTATAAAAAATTCTACTTTAGAAGTTCATTTAAAAAAATAAATTTATAAATGACAAGGAAAACCCATCCTGTGCAATTCTGTGATCATTCAGATGTGCATTAAATGTTTTTTAACTGTTTCCTTAAATAGTATTCCGTTTCTGAGAAAAGACCATTTTGATGGCTGATTTTTCTTTTAGTTTCTCTCTTAACTAAACAAAACCTATTCTTTCCATATATGACACATAGTGAAAAAAGCTAAAAAAGTTAAGCACCGCAGCAATAGTCCTCTCCCATTAAAAAAAATGGACATTTGTGGTGTATTTCAGAAAACGTTGATCAATGCATCATATACTTAAAAGGACTGCAATTTCCAATACTAACCTTGCCATCCCTAACACAAAAGAAAATTCCATGCTACTCCAATGACTCAAAATTAAGGGTTTCATATACTTCAAAAGCTAATGACACTATGAAAGCAAACTCTGTACTATCCACTTTTTATTAGATGATTCAAATCTGAGGTATGAAACCAAGTTACTTTATCAATTAGAAGAAATGGGAAAAAACAGCTTCTGCATTCCCCTAGCAGACAAAAACAGGCATAGCATGGTGTAACTGTAACTACCTACCTGTATTTTTAATATGCTGTTAATAATTCCATCTCTTTCTCAGAGGAGAAAGACTGACAAATACATGTCATTGTCTGCCAACTACCATTGTCTTCTACCTTTTTGTAAAAATATGAGATGGATTATTTTATTACTATTTTGTCCCTGATCTCTTGAGTCTAGTAGCTTCTGCTTTAAAAGAAAACCAAATATGCCAACCACAGGCTTTTGTAAAACACTATTAACTACCAGAAGTGTTATTTTCTCCCCTTATTATTTTCCTCTGTGTCTATACAGCAGCACTAAGATAAATCAGTAAGAACATAATTTTAAAGTGCAATGTAATTAATGGAAATGGGAATTTTCAAACATAAATCTGAGCAGAAAGTGCAAACTTACGGGGGCAGTATCTCTGCAGCCATGAATATCTTCTCCACCAATTCTGAAAGTATACTGAGTAGATGTGCCAAATTAGTGTTTACATCTTCGTTTTTTTCTAACTTCGAGGGATTTAACTAAAACAGAAAAGAATCAGGTTTTTTCTTCTATCTAGAACTACATATATATATAGTTTCTGAACATTACACACCAAATTTCAAAGAAATTAAATATTCTGCTGCTGTACAAGTCTCTTACAGAACTCAAGCATGTTTCAGTGGCTTGTCAGGAAATGTGAAGCAATTTTAAGTTTTAATATAAGTATCTATCTGGCTTTTATCAGCTTGGATATTCAGCACTTTTCATCTGTGTGACCTTTTTTTCTCTCTCAATCCAAATTTCTGATGACTCCCATCTTTTCCACAATGAAGTGAAACACAGGAGTTAGGAGGGCCATTTTAAAAAGAGTTTCAGGGTCAGTAACAACCATTTAGTATCAGGAATTTTACAATTAAAACAGAAGTTCAGACCTTGACTTCTACAATATCTTGGGTTTAACTTACCCAAGGTTAAGTTACCTAGATTAGGACATTCAGTAACAGCCACAGAATGCCTGCTAAATTATTAGAAGAAATTTTGAATAAAAAACTTGGTAAATTCTACTGTGAATAATGTTTGAAGCTAAAATCCAGGAAAAAGAATATTAAAACATCTCTTCACGAATTCAGTTCCTGTATTTCTGATGAAAACGAAGATTAGTTCTAAGAGATTGTTAAATGTCTCTACAACTAATATTGAATGTAAACACAACACTTAACAACAAGTGGATTATTGTGTCAACAAACCAAAATGTTTAAAAACACAGTTTAAGGCATCACCTCACAGGACTGCTTGCTCTCCATTATCTTTAATATGGAGTCTTTCAGGGCGTGATGAACAAAATTTGTTGCTGTGGCTTTCATATACTGCTCCATAAGTGTGCTTGCTAAAGTGGTGGCACGGAACAAGGTAGTAGCTTCATCTGAAAAAAGAAATTGGAAAAACTGAGAAAAGGAGACATTAAAAAGAGAGGAAGAACATGGTTACTCTTTGACATAAGCTGCAACTAAAGGAGGAGGGGAAAAAATAGCACCAGAACCCTTGCCTCCCCACCTGCCCAGAATTCCAGTAAACTTTTGTGTGCTTTAGTGCAGTACCTTCCATACTTATCTCCCTGTCATTTAGTGTTCGTAACAACAAGGACTCAAGCCTTTCATGAAGAAAAATCTTCAGTAAAATGCCAGCCAACAATGTTCTATCCTGTCCACAAACATGTGATAAGGCATAGACTACATGAAGTTCTTTCTGGAGTATAAGCTGAAAGAAAAACAATTTTAAAATATTCAGAAGCTTCTCCTTACATATAACAGCTTTGGAAAACTATGATATTACATATCTATATATATAGCTGTCACTTAAAAATACTATTTGATTACATCAACCAGTGTTACTGAGATCCCTCTCAACCAGTGAAAAAAACTGGTTTTGACAGATAAAACCATGGATAGTTAAACTTAAGTTCATACCTCTTTAAACTCATTGTACTCTTCTTCTGGCATGATCTTCTCCATGGAATATCGTGCTCGAACACGCAAAGATCCTGGCTCAATACCCTTTAATGGTACATGGGAACTGAGTTGAAACCACTCATCTGTTGCATGTCCTTTTTGTAATCGGCTTAATTGGCAACGCATAAACACTTAAAGAAAAAAAAGCATTGTTCAGGTACATTTTTTCCACCAGAACCATGCTGCTATTGAAAAATAAAAAAATGGTTTTATTTTCAGCACATCGTCTTACTTTAGAGAAAAAATACCAGCAAGAGTAAACAAAAAGTTTTTCATCAATATATTAATGGATTAATTCTCTCTTCAATGGTTTAACTGTGTCTGGTAACTGAAGAAGACATATATGGCAATCTGTAGAAAAAATATATACATATGAATTCAAAAATGCCACACAAATATTGGCATGGCTTTCCTTGTAACATCCAAGTAAGTAGGTAAAACAGTGCTACTCTGCAAATCCAGGTAGCCATCAGAAACCAAAAAACAGGTTAAATCTTTAGAATTCACTACTCCCTTTCCAGCCTTGGGCTGACACCACCATCAGGGTCTGCTCCTATTAATTATTACAGTGTTCCTTTGGTATTCCCAAACACTGACATACGTATTATCTTTATAGTAACTCCAGTCTAAACAGTTTATGTGTATAAGGTTAAAAAGTGTTCCCAAGCAGTTGCTGGCTAGATAATGAAAATCAGCTCAAGAATAGCCAAATCATTAACTGGTGATGATGGTACACTGAAATTGCCAAGCAATGACCCGGACTGCAGTTGAAGCCTGGTGCAGCAGCTGGGAGGGAACACAGGCCCATCCAGAGCAGGAACATGTGCTCCTGAGTGGAGGGCCTTTTTTTCCCCAAAAGAAAGGCCCAGGCACTTTCAGAGGCAACACTGTGCCTGTGAAACACCCACCATGCTCCAAGAGGAATCCACAATTAGTTTTACATTTTGCCTATCAGCCTGCATCTCTCAGTCAAACGGCCTCTCTTCCCATGACAAAGATATTTGCTTTTACTTTCCTCACATGAAAAACAAAAATGCCCATAAAAACAAGACCTTATTTTTTTTACATCTCTGCAAAGCCAATACACCAATCTGCCTTGCAGAAATTCTCAACAGTTCCAGCAGATTTCTCATTGCCCCAGTGTTGCAATACACAGCAAGATACAATCTGATGTTTGAACAGAAGAAGATCATATTTACAATGCCTTATTCAGGACAATCTTGCTGAGTATTCCATGTTCTTTGGAGTTGATGAACTGATAAAAGTTAATGCATTTAAATCAGTCAAACAGCATGAAAATCAATCTATCACCACCTGCTATTTATCACCAGTGTGGATGGAATGTCATTAGACTATGTAATAAACTGACTTTTCTAGCATACTTGTCCCTGGCATCAAAGCTCAGTATCCACAACTAAGCAATGTCCCTTTCTTCTTATTTGCCTGCACATGATGTAAGGCATGTGTACCACAGTGACAGAAATAGGAATGAAATACAGGACCTAGAATAAAGTCATGATTTAGTTTTTCCCTGTGGTTATAGTAGCACTTCATAGCTATAATATAAACAATACGACTTTGATTTTTAGAAAAATCATATACTTGTACAGATAGCTGTACAAGTTGCAAAGTCTACAAAATACTGGTTATCATAATTTATATTAAAGTAGTAAGATTTTAAAGTAGTAAGACTTTTTTCCTGCTTATAGTGTTACACTGCATTGGTAGGGTCCTTTCAGTAGGCAAATTCTACTCAACATGAATTAATTTCAAATTAATTACCATAGTGCAAAACCAAACCAGAAACTCCAGCTCAACACTTCGTGCTGTTGTCCTTCAAGACCTACTAATTCAACTGTCACTAGTAGCAGATGGAATTCTGCTAATAAATTCTAGGACTTTGGATTTTTCAAGCCATATTATTTATTTATTTGAGTAAGTCCTTATGCAATTACAGTTAGAGAAACAAAAAAAAAGTGAACAGAATTGATGCTGAACTGTTTAGTATTATTTCTGACTATCTGGACTACTTAAGAAAACTCTAAAGTAGCTCTATGGAACATTCATAGTAGGCAAACTTCAATGCAAAAACCTGAAAACTCAGGAAATATTTTAAAATACTGAAAAGACAGCCTTCATTCATGCATCATTTTGGTATTTAAGTTCTGCATATTATGAGGAAAGAAACAAAGCAGTGAATCCAACAATTAAATTCTGGACCTTCAATCTGCATTACATGGAAGGAAAAGCATGCAGAAAGGGTGAGTTAACCCAATTAATAACTGGCAAGATGAATAGCACCAGCTGTACAGGACTGCCAATTCACAGCATTCCACAGGTAACACCTGTGGCTGAAAAGGAAAGGAAATATCATTGGTTAAGGAAGGGAACCAGTGATCTTGCTATTGAAGAGTCACAGATTTAATCTGGCAGTGCAACACAACATATGTCAGAGAAGATGTGGTTTAGGTCATTTTACCCTCACACACTTCATGGGGCTGAAGTAAGCAGTAAGCTCTGATGTAAGCAGAGATGTATGTTCATTCAAGTTGATTCAGTGTAATCTTTATCTCAAAAGGAGTTTTGCTGCATTATGCTTATGCTGTAAGAGTGTAGATAACTGCAGTGAAGAAATTCAGCCAATCCTGACCCTGGCCTAGAACTTCCCTTCCTAGATGGAAGCCTTCCATCACCTGAATGCACAAAATTAACAGCATCTCCTTAACCTGGACAGAGGTTAGGAAGAAACTACAAAAATACTTTCAAAGAAGCTGCTGAAGTATCCCACTCAAAAATTACCCTTTTAAGATTCTTTTCCTAACCAAAGCTTTGGTATAGATAGCTGATCAGTTTGCCAGCTCAAATGAATTCAAGACCAAGGTCACAACTGCAATTATAGCCCTTTAATCTCAGACAGAATATATCTTCATTCCTCCTGCTATGCAGAAACATTTCTAGTGAACGGAGGAGAAGGAGATCTGAAATAGAATCAAGCTCTGCAAGAACATTCAAAATGAGCTGTAAATACTTACTTTGGCTAAGGTTTCCCAACAGATCTTAATAAACCCCAGAAAACCAAAAATCAATAAATTAGCACTGGCATAAATTACAGGCCAGTAACACAATATATGCAAACTGAAAACAATTGCACTAGATTATATAAACTCTGACTGCCTTGGAACAGACAGCTCAGAACATAATGGAAAAAAAAAATCCTGGAACAAATTTAAAAACAGCAGGGAGAGCCATCCTGCCCTGCAAGCAGCAAAGAGGAGGCATAGGGCTGAAGCTGCTCCAGAACAAGTACTGGGAAACAAGATACCTTGAAGAACACAACAAAAAAGCCACCAAAAAAACCACCACAATAAAAACCAAAACTGAAAGTATTGTGTGGGAAGAGACCTGACCCTAAAAGTTTTTTTTTCTACTTAACTACTTCAAATTTACATTCTTCAAACTCTTTTCTAGGAAGCTTGACAGATTCTATCACCTTTCTGTTGATTTGATAGAACAGATAACCACATTAAAGAAGCACCTGTCTGGCTAACACAAGGAGAAGAAAAAACACAGATCCTTTCCCATTCTAAGTGATATTGAGGTAACTTCAGATTTAAGCCGAAGAGTGGTAGTAAGGGAAGAAGACAGATGAGGTAAAATGCAAAGAAAAAAAGGGAAATTTTCTTCAGAGACTGTCAAGATGATTTTTTTTTTAAATAAAGAACTGCACCTTTCCCTGTCTCACTAGAAGCAACCAAAAACCTGAAAAGAAATTCCATGTAGTCAGATTTCATGGAACTTAACATTTTATGGAGCAGACTAATACAGAAAATTTCTCTTTGTTCTTGCTTTTTGATTAAGCACAGTCGTTGTCTAGCAATAGTTACCGTAAAGCAGTGCTATGTCAGACATACAGGACTGGAGTACAGTGATTTTATCACTAAAATCAGTGGAAGTTCTCATTATAAAAACATTAATGGAAAGCCAGTACTAGACAACAAAAATAT
This sequence comes from Argya squamiceps, assembly GCA_037834095.1. NCBI lineage: Eukaryota > Metazoa > Chordata > Aves > Passeriformes > Leiothrichidae > Argya > Argya squamiceps. Next base: position 225,286 of record JBBMKD010000115.1, on the reverse strand, counting down.
ACATAGGCAGTATGACGAACCCAAAAACCTACTTAATTCTCTTGTGACAATCCTTGACAAAAGCAATTGTAACCATACAAAGTATCCACTGCTGTAATGTATAAGCATCTTTTACAGAAAAATACTTACATATATCTGGATCTTTACTTTTCTTTGTTTTGTTACTAAGACTTATCTCAAATCTATTAATATCAGATGAAAGATCACTAGGAGAAAAGACAGAGAGCCTCAATTAATACTATACATGGCTGGCATTTAAGCTTTTCCTAATTTCATTTCAATACTGAGTTACCATTATCAGCCACTTATAATTAGCAGAGATAGGTGCCTACATAAAATTCTGCCCATGCAAAATCTGTCTGAAAGATTGCTGCTGTATAAACACATATACAGTATTTTTAAAAATACTGTAAAACAATAAACAAGTGTTAAAGATTCTTAAATCAAATACAAATTAGAAGTGAAATTCACTAATTCAAGATAATTAAGACTTACTCAAAGACAAATTCTTCAGACCACACAGGGTTCTGTCCTTCCCTGATGTGTGTTTTCGCTACCTGGACGCTGTTCAGGTATATGTTACAATATGGATTTGTAAAATGCTTTACTGGGAGCGTATGAGCTTCTTCTACATGCAAAATGAGACTGCTGACCTGAAAAAAAAAAAAACCAGTTTATTTTTTGTTGCTAAAATACAAAGCACATGAATGAATTATTTTTAATCCTCTATGCAGAGGCTTAATATGTGAATATGGAATACAAAACTCCTTATTGGAAGAGCAAAGACCAAAGGAGTTGGAACATTTTAACAAACACAAGGAGCAAAGTAAGAGTAACTCAAATTATTACTGAAAACAAATATCCAGACCCATGTTTTTAAGGCATCTTTAAAATCATTTTTGAGGCATTAGGATTTGCAAATAACTTTTCCAGCCACAGAAAATTTTACTGCAACAGAAGACTGGCACTTCAAGAGCCATGAACAATTCCAAATACAATGGTTCATTGTTTGGTGCTTTCCTAACAGATTATGTAAAATTCTCTTGTGCAACACATTACATTGTATTCATTTATGTAGATAAGCACTGTCTTTGCTTTTTGAAGAAGAGAATTCCCTTTTTGCTTTGCTTTTGCACCCTGGAGCTCCCAATTGCACCTGTCACTTTATCTGTAAATTCACCTAATTCAGTTCACTTATTCAGAAGTATCCAAACTTCTTTAATGTTCACAATCAAACAGCTGCAGTTATTACTTTTTATTCACCATTTTATTCCTTTCTCTACTGCCTGTAACAAATAACTACATGCAGTGTTTCTCAGATTAAATCATATCAGGAATTCTTGAAATATTTCCCTGTTGTTCTCCAATCATTACAGACATAGCTATTTAAGACTGACTGCGCTCTCTCTCTCTCTGAAGAAATTCTGGCATAAATGGCACTTTCAAGAGGCCAAGAGAAATTAAGACACAAGCATGGCTCAGCATGAATTTGTTACATAAAAAGAATATCATTAGTTAAACAACATGTATTTAAATGTAAATAAAATGTAAATAATGAGTATTTTATGTATGTGTCACATAAATTTTTGTAAATTTTTTTTTGGTTTCAATGTCATATTGATTTTTGAAGTTTCCCACGTGAGGCATATTCAAAAAGCTGCTGACTTCTTTAGACTTTTATTCAGGATTTGCTACCGTTGAAAGGAAAATTCTGAGATTTATGAACATCATTTGGCACAGAGGAGACAAAATACTCCTCCTCCACAAGCACCTCCAGCCCCACAATATCAGCTTCACCTGACGCAGACGTTTATTTGATGTTCCTGGACTGGTTTTTCTTAAACTGCAAAACACCTGCAGAGCTTTCATCCACTCCTAAGAGAGAAGGATGCAAAAGAATGTAACAAAACCAAGTCAAATTCAGCTTCTTGCAGTGGAACAGACATCTGCAGAAAGTATCTGAATTTTCACTTTAGCTTGGCAAAACCAAAGTTTTCTGTAATTCCACAGTACAAAAGTCTGAATATTAAAGCAAGTTTATTATCTTCACTAAACAAAACCTCAAAGAAGTTACAAATCTGAGTTTTCTGTTTCAGAATTATCAAGCATTACTAATGGACATACAGTGTGACCTTTGCCAATTTTCCAGTGTAGTGATCCTACAAGAAATTACAAATTGTATATAAAACTACGCAAAACTTGTTTGCTTTGAGAAAATTGCATTTAACAAGCCAAACTGGTCTGACTATTCTCTCCAGTACTCCTGCATGGCAGTCACAATACTGTATACTTCAAACAAGAACTCAACAATTAACAGAGAAACATACAGCATATATCCAACATTCTTCAGTTTGTCTTTGGATAGTGGAAGATATGTTATAGCCTCATTCTCTAGTTACTGTCTCCCAACCATTAAATCATGTACATTTCTTGCAAAGCACAAAATTTAGGTTTTGATCAACAGTCTTCTCTTCAGTCAGGATCTCAAAGATCTGCCATCTACTCTCGAAGTACAATTTAACAATGTCATTAAAACCCCCACAACACTGCTTCAATCATTCTTCATAACATCCTCCACATTTTAAAAACACAGGAATATACACTGCATCTATTCTCAGCTTTGTGAGTTAGGCTTCAGCTTTCAAATTCTTCCAAAGAAAAGCTTTCAGCGTACACCCCACCAAGTTTCTATTTTTCTATTAAATGTTAGAAAGTAAAGAAAGCTGAGCATTCTCAAAAGAGAAATATTTGTAAACTTTTCCGGACCAAAGCCATACTATAAAGAAACTTGAAACAACTATATTCTGTACAAATGCAGTGAACAGTTTGTAAAGCAGTTTCAAAACCAAAAGCAAATTAAACCAAATGTCTGGAAACAAAACAGACAATTCTATCTTCTACACATTCTTAATTCTTTTACATTTAGAAAACAAAAGATTTTACATATATTAATTTAAATTAATTAAGGAGAATAGAATTTAATTTACATATTCTCAATTATGATACAGCACACTGCTTCTCAAAGACATTACAGTGACAGCTGTATGACAAATGCCACTACATTCTAATGTCATCTCTGCAAATTTAACTGTTTGGATAAATTTAGCAAGAAAATCTGTGCTTTCCTTTATATACGGCACACAAAAAATACTGTATTTATACAGACTCCATGCTCGGGTGAATACAATCTGTTATGAGTGCTCTAAAAAGCTTTCATTTCATTCAAATAACATCAAATGCAAAGCTTAACTTCTAATGGAGTTCAAAGTGAACTTGCAGAGCTTAAAACTTAATAAACAAGAACACTGTGTCATTTTAGACACAATCTGCTGGTAAAATAATTTATCAGAAGTAGGCTTCTATCCCACAATTCTTAATGAGTTAACATAACTGTTAAGAGAACTAGTAACTAAAGATACCATATAAACCCAGAAAACCTTACACTGGGCACCATCAGGGCTGAAGACTATGCACGACTACCAGTTTATATGCACAGCAAATTACTGGGAAAGGCAGTTCAATGCACTTTTGCCAGTGGGCACACATACACGCATTAGCATTTGATTTATTTCACTCCGAAGTAAAACACTCACTTACTATGCTATGTTTTATAACATGGAAAAGATATGGAGAGTAAATTTCTTCTTCTGAGTTGGACTATGTCAAGAAACATGTATGTTCTCCAGAAACAGAAAGTAGAAAATAATACAAGTTCTGTGCATGGGACCTGACTGGAATTTGTCAAAACTGAAACCCTGAAGCATAGGTAATACAGGTGCTAGATTTTCAGCATCAACCTTTCCCCCCAGAGATCTGCTAACTAGTCTATTTTAACACCTGCTACATAACTAGTGAGTATTTGTGATACATTTGCCTTCTGTTTCAGAATGGCATCATTGAACAAAACAAGATAAAAAGTTACTTTTTTTACACTTAGCAAATAAAAGCTCTCACCTGTGCTTGTTCGGGAGTTTCACCAGCAAAGTAGAAGATGTAATGCTCTTCACTAAAGTGCTGAACTACTATCTGAAAACAGTTTGGCCTTAAAAATAAAAAAAACCAACAAAAATTAAGTTTAATTAATCTTCACATATTAACATACACCTTCACTTGATCTATGCCAAAACAAAGTTCACACTGAACTAACGGATTTCTGCTGTTTGTCTGTAAGGTGCACTGAACAACTGTATCCATTTTTATTCATCTACATGTTACCATCACATATGGAAAGAGGAAGAACTCCAACAAAAAAACCCCCTGCATTTTGTTTTTGATTGTATTGTGTCATTTTAAGAAAACTACAGTATATATAGCCTGTTTCAGAATATTGACACGTTCTTAGAATGGTGCATACTGAACAGGCATGTATGCTGGTTTACAGTCAAGGCAAAAAAACAGCCATCTGAAAAAACTTGTCAACAAAGACTATTCCTACAGAGTTTAAAAGCAGCAGAGGTTCAGCATTATTTCACAATCAGTTAATCATACATCAAGGATTTTAGTTTCAGGGAACAGTATTAACATAAGGAGTTCCCGATATGAACATGTCCCACAGCGCTCATGACCAGTGAAATGTGTACTAGATCACACACAAAACATCGAGTGTATGTGACACAAAGCTCTACAACCCTAAATGCTGCAGAAGTACAGACTCCACTGTAGTCCTGAGGAAAGAGCAGGGACAGTACTTCATCAGCTACTTGAAGAGCAGGAGGAACTCTGTCTCAGCTGCAGTTCCTCACTAACAACTTCCTAAGCTGCTGCAACCATGCCTGTCCTGCACACCCGTAAGTACCACCTAGCACCCAACTATGCTCCGACCCACAACACAGAGTTTCTTAAAAGCTGTTTACATTCCTGTAATTTTTTTTAATAATCTTTATCTGTATCTGTGCTCCTCATTCCAGTAATGACATGTTGGGCAGTTTTTTTTCAAAATTATTATAAATATTTTTAAAACTGCCAAACAGACAGAGCAAAACATCAGTCCTTGCAGATCAAGAAATGCCACTAATTTTAAACATTGGTCCCTAAGATTTTTCACACAGTAACTAGAAGTTGACTATATATAATTTTTCAATAAATATTAAGATCCTTAGGATAACCAGAATTTCTAACTTCTGTAACTTATTACAGAAGCAAATGTAGTTACTTCTTCTATGAAACACTGTAATACAGGCGAGTGGAGTTGGTTTTGTAACTACCAATGAAAAAATACATAAACTCTCTTCTTAATTTCTAGTGATATCTAATCAACTTCCTTGCTGATAATCACGTCCCTTGTGCTCATCATATTTTGAATATCAAAATATTACGGTAAATAAGATTTGATGTGTAAGTAACTCTGAGTATAGTTACTGCGCAAAAACAATCTCTGAGGATGTTTACTTATGTAGCACACTGCAAACAATGTACTTGTTTTTAAATAGAAAAGCACCGACCGACTTCTAACCAAGTTAGCTTTCAAAGATCTACCAAAGTAATGCAGAACTTTTAGAACTTACAAAAATTATTTATCTTATTAACTCTTGGTGCAATAGGATTAAAAAAAAGCCAGTGTCCTACCTGCCAAATAAACTCTCATGTACTCCATAGACAGAACACACACTAAGATCTATTAGTCCTTTGGGTTTTGTGGCTCGTTTTTCACTTTCAAAATAAATAAGCTGGGCATCATTTCCCTCTAATATAAAGTACAAGTTTTTCCATCTCTTTCCTTTACCTGTATAAGAATCAAACAAATGGTTACAATACTGTCTAAAACAACATGTAAATTTTGTAAATTAAGAAAACAGAAGAGGGCAGTAAAGCTTCTGTCAAATTCTGAACAGAAGAACAACCTATAATGTATAGTACAATGTATAGAATAGTACAATGTATAGAAGAACAGATAATCCTGCTTGAGTTGTAACATCAGTATACACATTCAGTTTCATAAAATGTAACTACAACCAGATCCTCTTCATAGATGCAGGTAGAGTTGCAAAAGGTTCTTCAAACATATTCAGTGCTTTCAACAGCACTATGCAAGTGGACACAAGCTGCCCCTGGGCTCCTCTCAGTGTTACGCCTGTATCTACACAGATTGCAAATAATGACCCTGTGGACCCCATTCATTAGATTTTTTTTAAGAAATGGACTCTTGACATTAGAAAGTTACTCCTAAACTCTGACCAATATTTAACAGATTGCATTACAACACCTTAAAACATATAGCTGAAGAACAGAAATGGAAATATTTTATATGCAAACTTAAATCAGAATCAACCTGCAAACACATCTGTATGTAAGAATTTGGCAGGTTCTATTTGCTGCGGAGAAAGATTCTTTGAATTACAAAGGATTAGGAGCATTCTGCAACAAATTAATGCTTAAATCAGAGTACCATTTAGAAAAAACTTTCAGTCTTTATTTTATACTTTAATCATCATAAATCCATTGGGGCCTCAATAAACTAGTAGCAACATTGTTTTCAAAATACAGGTAACACTCATTATTTATACTATGACTCCTGGATGGAAGAGTGGTTTTATTGCACTTATTCCATATACACTACGTGCATCTCTCTACAAGAGAGTACTCCACTCTGCCTCTTTTAGCCTGATTTTTCCCAGTAATTCTCATTTCACTCCTTACTCCAGGACATCTCTCTACACCTCTCAGAATAAGCCTTATTAACTAATGAGATGCTTCCCTGGTTCTGTTCAGAAGGTATAGTTTGGGGTAGTTTGGCGTTTTTTAATGTCTCTCGTATTAGCCTATACGTAAACTCTTACCTTCTTTCTTGCATTAGATCACTATCCAGATTACCACCTGTAACTTATCCTTGTTGTAATTTTCAGAAATTTGTTATTGTTATCGTTTTTCTGTGTCCATTAATGTTGATTTTTTCAAAAAGTAGAAATGTATCACTTGGTAAGGGACTAGCTTCCTCAAAACTTCAAAAACATGTTCAACGGAAATTCTTCACGGTAATGCTGAAGGTTACACTGAAATAAGTCAAGCTGTCAGCTTTTAATGTGCTTATGTATGTTATGCTGTGTCAGCATTAGAACTCTAAAAGTCATTATATCCTTTGTATGACAGACTGCATTTTAAATTTAAGATTGAAAACATAAAACCTGACTTGGAATAACAAACCAGCTGTTCTCTGCAGTGAATGTATAGATTAACACTATTCTAGCTCTCTCAGATCTCCATCAGCTAGAACTTCGTGAGTTCTGTACTAAGTACAAACACTTTGTGAAAATGTATTTCATTTCATGATTTTGACAAGGATGCCTAATTTTTGTGCAGGGCTGCTTTTTTTAGAACTGCCAACCAACATTTTCACACTGCATGTGATTTTCATGTATCACATTGCTCTCTCCATCTACTACCTAAGGAAAGAGATCTTTCACACTCTTTATACACTTTCTAGAACTTTTTCCCTACTTCAATTTTTAGCTTCTTCTAGTACCACTAAACTCACTAAATTCAGCTAAGAGGTGCTGATCTCCGCTCTCTAGTGACCAACAATAGGGCACGAGGAAATGGAACGAAGTTGAATCAGGGAAAGTTCAGATTAGACTTGAGGACAAAATTCTTCACTGAGGAGGTGGCTGGTCCTTGGAACAGGAATGCACACAGCCTGTCAGTACACAGGAAACGCTCATAGTCTGTCAGGGTTTAAGGAGTATCTAGATGATGCTCTTAGTCATGTGATTTAGCTTTCAGTAGACCTGTGAGGAGCATGATCTTCATGAATCCCTTCCAATTTAAGATACTGTATATGATTCTATGATCCTTATCTGCTTTTTATCTTCCTTTAAAAAAAAATAATAGAAGCAAACATAACTCACTTTTTTTCAGAAGATAGCCTTTTTTGACAATATTTTTATAGAAAGCATCCTTTGTTTTCCGACGAATTGTATTGTAGATTTCTTTTCCATCCACTGTATCATTAAGCACTTGTTCTTGGTGCTACAAAATACGTCAGAAAAACATACTTTAAGCTCAGAAATTACCATTAAATATGCATCCTATGAAATTGTGATGAGGACTATCTTACTGAATGCTACCAACTCACTACTCTTGTTCCCTCACACATTTTACTAAAGCATGCATTTTTTCATACAATACATTTGCTAGAAATGTACTGTAACGCGTTCCATATTTCCAAAACTGAAAGAAAATAGGAGTTTTCAATACAGATCAACTTCGACAAAGTAAGTCTTTTTCACGTAAAAATAAAAAAATGATCTTTCACTTTGATTTCAGTGTGTTATAATTTATGCCAGTCTTTGAAGATTTATCTAGCTTCTGTCTTCTACCAAAGCTCAAAGGCCTGAGTAATCATGGATAAACTCAAAAGCAATAAAAATTGTGCAGATCATATCTAAAACTGACTCAAAGTGGCACAGTCATTCATTAATCTCATTAGAACGCATATGTTGTAACTGAGCAGAACTCAAGACAAGAGAAGAAAGCAGAATCAGAAAACAGAAAAAAGAAAAATTCACACAAAAAATGGTAGCTGTCTAGAAATGCAAGTAATAAATACGACGAAAACCCAAGCCAGGTCTGATCTTACTAAGTAAGCTGATCAAACTTTTTTGGCTAAAAGTTCTTTAGCCATAAAAAAATACAAGAGAAGCAAGACTATGAAGTAGTATGGACATGAACTAGTTCTTCTGTAATAGTCTACTTTTCTTCCTGAGCATGTATCTGCAAAAATTTTGATTTTGATCAAAATGACAATAGCAAGATGAAAAATAATTTGGTAATATTAACAGGAAGTACAGGACCTACAATGGAAGCTATATCCATGTTATGAAACGATAAGGTAACACAACATAATTATCTGTCAAGATAACATCTGTAATATAAGTACACAAGGAGTAGTGCACAAAACAAGAGATCTAGTGACAAATATTTTTGAGTAAATATCATATTAGACAGAGAAATTCCATCAGACTGACTCTAAAATGGTGCAAAACTCTTTTTCCCCCTCAAAAACTGGGAGCATGGTGATACGCGGAAGGGAGGTAACACAAAGCTGAACATTAACTGCACCACTGTGCACTAAATTTTTAAATAAAGTCACAAGTGTAACTGGCTAGGTTAAAAGAATCTGAAGAACTCTCACATGGAAAATGAGTCAATGCAGAGTTTATTAATACAGTTTTTTATTAATACAGATGTTATTGATTTACATATTAATACTGTAAGTTTTGCATATGTGAAAAGCTAAAATGAAGACTTACTGCCATGATTAAAGAGGAATGATGGAGCATGAAGAAAGTTACTAATGAAGATTTCCAAGGAACAATCTCAGAATTCCTATTTGCTTTCTGACTCAATCACATTCCTGAGCACAAGTTAACAGCAGGAAACAATGGGGAAGCACCAAGGACACAAGTATAGGAAAGATTGCAATAACAAGGCATACATCTCCTAGTGCAAGACAGCAGTTACACGTGTCGACACAGAAAATGAGACATTAACAGCTGAGTCACTCACTGGAGGACTGGGCTGTGGTCTCACAAGGACAGACTTAACTTCTGTTATGGCAGCCCCTAAGGTGCTGTGTTTTGGTTTTGTGACTGAAACAGTACTGGTAACACACCAGTGTTCTGGCTCTTGGTGATCAGTACCAGCATAACCTCAAGACTTTGTCCATTTCCCACTCTGCGCCATTCCTCAGTGAGGCTGTTTGGTGGACAAGATGCTGGGAGCAGAGATGATGACAATTCATCAGAGGGATAGTCCCTGTCATGTAACATCATGACCCACAATAAGCATGTGGGCACAGGGAGGTCTCAGAGAGCAGCAGGGCATCAGTCCACTTGTGAGAGGTGCTGAGTGATTTTCTTTGCATGACTTCTTCCTCTGCTTATGAAACTGTATTTCCCTCAACCAAGGAGTTTTTTTGCCTTTGCCTCATTCCACAGGAAGAGGGAGTGATCAAACAAAGGTGCAGGTCTTTAGCAGGTCACCAGGGTCAACCCATCACAGAAAACTACATGTATATTCATTAAGTGCTTTCCAGTGGCACAGGGAATCACGCAGAACATGGTACAACTCTAAATTGTTCTGGTACATGCTCAAGAAACATGAGTTCACACCAAAACTGGCGGCAGCAAGGCAACTATGAAAATCCTGTCTCTTTGTAATGTTAGCTTCTTTGTGCTTAGCTTGGTGAACAGAGGAAATGCTCTCCCTATTAATAACAAAGATCCCACAAAGGGGTATGAATTGACTGTAAATCTCATTAGGGAGGACAGGAAGAGCAAATTTCTCATCTCCATTGAAACAGGAAAGCTTGGAAACCAAAAAAGAAAAAAATAGGTATGTAAATTTTTAAACTCGCTATAAGCTCATGAAAAGCTAAATGATGTGGTGTGCTTATTATTGGTGATCTCTTAGAATCATCTTCTGCTACGGGGCAAGTGCACTTCAGAACAAGTGCTGCAGCCCCAGCCCTGCTCCCTGAAGCTTTTTGGTGTGTATAGGTTTCCTGTGACAGGAGAAAAATCCCAGACACAGAAGAGAAGGGCAGACTGGTTCCCCTTAAAATGGGACTAAATCAAACCATGATCCCAGAACAGAGCTAGGGGCACAGAACAGAGGTGGACACCTCACAGCACAGACAGGACTTATCACACTTTCTGTTGACTACAAACCAGTCTTCAGTAAGTGTATGTATTTGAAGATAAAACAAAAGAAACAGATGAGCTGAAAACACTGAAAGTGTTGATGACTGACTACTGGAGATGATGCTGCTTAACTACCACTGTTATCTCTGCTGTAATTTAGTTCTTAAACTGGTTTGATAATTATTCAGTCTGTGAGTTCAACATCAAAGGCTCAGAGATTAAATCCTACCTGCATTGGAACAGGATCTTTTAAATAATATCCTTCAACAATCTGCTCTTTTCTGTAGTGCTCAATGATGTCAGCAATACTGTTCCAGAAAGAAAAAGAATAGTGAAATGTTAAACACATTAATTTTTCCACTGTTTGAGAATCTGCTTTTCCATAAAACCACAGAAAACTTTCCCTCAAAGTTTTAGTAAAATCAAGTGTTAATCATCATAATCTTATTTGCAGTAATGAGGCTTTACTAATATACTGAAGTCAAGAAAGTTCACAAAACTGTACTCAGAATGCATTAATCCTAAACTCTGCAAAATATTTTAATGACTTGCTTAAGATGTCAAATGAGGACACTGCACTTTCCACATTCAGGTAATACATGTGCATTACCCACTTTCCAACCAGGCTGAAAACTACTACTTCATTGGCAATAATTTTCCAAATATTCCTAGAGTCCTAAAGTAATTAGCCAAGTGGGATGGGACATACTCTGAGTGAAGCGCAATCTCTTTCTAGGAGAAAAGGAACAGGTTTGTAGCAGGGCTTATACAGATTATGATTGTACACGACTGAGCTATCCTTTTAAATACTCATGTCAGTAGCACTCCTCTACAGGGAAGCATTCATTCTAATCCCCAGACTGCAATTGCACTTGGAAGGCTCAGGAGAGAAGTAGTGACAGATGCAAGCTGAAATTCAAGGCATTTAAGTTGCTCTAATTATTTTTGCACTACTGAAATTTACACTGTAATAAAGAACAGCAACAGGGACATCAACAGAAATCAATCATCTACAAGCAAGTATCAATCTAGAAAAAGACCTAAATAATTAAGTAGATAAAAATACACTCTGTGCCTTCTCAGTTCACGCATACTCAGCTGTGCATGCAAAGATACAAATAAGACATTTGTGCAACACAGGAACAATAAGTGATACTGTAAAAATCTCAAGAACTTCTACATAAAGCTGTATCGAGGCATCTTGGTTGGCTTTTCTCTTTCATTCTGAAGCTATGAACTAGTGCAAACTTGATAAAATTACCTTCCCACAAGTATTTTTATTTTTCCGGTGCATAAAATGAGATTAATGTTTCTTTCAGTTTAAATGAAATCAAGTAATTAATATTAATTTTTACTGAAATGCTGTCTGCATATGCTGTTTTCCACATAAGAATTTCAACTGTGTTCACATTACAAAATATAATGACTCAGTCACTATATTTCACAGGTTGAATAGCTACTACCAATGTTTTCTAATCAATAAAACAGCATTGTATGAATTTTCTCACTCATCAAATCAGGAATACCTTGACCTTCAATGCACCATTCCTTGATTAAAAATGTCATTAGGAATTCTTCAATATAAGGAGCAGGTGCCTGCAAAATTTCCGCAAATTTGTAATACAGGCTGAAGAATAAACTCAGCTGTGTTTAAAAACTCAGTCTGTAGTTACAGTAATATACAGACTAGGACTTCAAGCCCTGATGGAGCACCTAAGAGCTGCATTCTTCATTACATGTTTGAATTTCCAGCAAATTACCAACTTAATACACACGGTAAATTAAACTGAATGTGAGCTTAAGAGTATAGTGATAATTCTCCCAAACACACAACAAAATCCAAGATTTTTTTCACACTGAGGAAGATATCTGCAAATTATGTACCAAAATGCTAAAAAAAAATTCTTACAGTGCTTTGTCATAATTTATTGCTGCTTAACTTTAAAATCTTGTTTTCTGTTCAGCTGCACAGAACCTCTTTCAGACAAATGTAATCTACACCCCAAGTGAATCCAGCACTGTATTATAAAGTAATCTGAAGTAATAACAACACAGTAACTTCTGAAAGTATACTATTTAATTCTACAAACCCATTTTGGACTAATAAGAGTTCCGCTAACCTGATGATTAACCTGACATCATCAAGGTTGGGGGGCTTCTGGCCTATCATCCTCCTAATAAGCCATGCAACTAGAAATCAGCATTTACCTTATGAAAGGCTGACCCTGCAGCTAGCCTGGTTTTCAGTGAGGATGGCTGGAGGCCAGACTGATTAATGAAGAAGGTATTCAAACAGCCTGGGTGTGAAACGGGTATAGATTCATAAGGATCCAATTGTTTAACCTCACAGCATCATGTGAGTGAAGTCATATGAAAAAGTCCCCTGAACTTAGTGAGGAGACCTTGACATTTTCTCAGACATACCAGCTGCTGAATCTCTACCCACTCAGAAGCCAAGCTAGAAGTGACTGATATTCTCTACTGGGACAATACTCTGGTTCTAGGTGAGGAGGACTGGAAAAATGATTTTTTTTTTTTTAAAGGCAGGCAGTTACTTCTGTTTAAGGAGGAAAGTGAGTTTTCACTACTGAAAAGTCTTCCAAATACAACTCTCAAAAAATACTACCAAAGATGAAGGTGAACTGATAGTTTCTCCCACAAAAGGGGAACATTTGATTATTTCTCTTTCTTTATGTACAAATTACTATCTTTTTGCACCAATGGCAAAAGAAATGCACCTTAAGTTTGCTCACTCTAACTGAACTGTTCCATATTTCTGTTCCAAGTACAGTGTACATATTTCAACGCAATTAAGTAACTTTTTCCAACAATGGTGTTTTTCCCCTTTCTTGTAAATACCCACTTTTATTATTTGAAAACTCTGATTGCCTCAGATAGAATCAGCATTTTTATTTTCACCTTTTCAAACAGACAAGAACACATGGAGAAGCTTTCAAGCTGCTTCAAATAGAGTAAACTCTTAATTACAGATATACATTTTATGGATCCACATGATCCATTCAAACCACAATTTACAGAGTGAAGCAACTGGTCGGCAGAAGCAGCACAAATACTTCAAGAGGAACAAGCTACACTTAGGCTATTTAGCTACTTAAGCTATATAAGAATTTGTTCAGTTAGAAGTAACTACTAAGGAAATTATGGAAAATATTCAATATAAAGGAAACTACAGTCTTAAAATCATAGTAGTAAATAATTATCAGGAGCAAGTTATACAAGCATAAAATATACACAATTCCTTTTGCCACAAGAACTCACCTATTATAGTATCTGCCCCCCATCATAAACTGATTGTTTGATGTTGGACATATTTTAAAACGCTGAATATTTTCACTGGTCCGGAAATAAAGTGAATAATCACCAGGGGTATTATCTGAAGGCCTCACAAGAAAACTGCACACCTGACCAACTGAAAAGACATCATAATAGTGTTATTTTTCTTAGTATTATATGTAAACCCTTACTAAATCTATCTCTACATAAACTAGAGGAACTGCACACTTGAAGAAATACACACCCTATAAAGGTAAATTCTAGTAGTGATCTTAAACTAGAAGAACTAGTACTAAACCACCAAAATTAACAAAAAATGGTTCAGCTGTAGCCTGCAACATAACCACATCTTTGCTATCTCCTTAAAACAGCATACAAAAAAAGTTACATAACATTTTCAAAAAAACACAATCTCTTTTCCAGTATTTAAAGTAGGGTATTAAACAATACGGGTCAGAAGTGCTGTTTTCATTTACAGAAATATTTGCTTTGTGAAAGTGAAGCAACTGATTCCACATATAATAATTTAAAAATTAATTGAATCAAAAATTATAAAATTAACTTCACTTGAGAACATACTCAGTATTGATAGCCATGAACGTTTTCTTCCAATGTAGTATTCTACTGAGGTAGCAACCAGAAGGGTTGGGGAGTCTGAAACACTCATATGTTCAGATATTAAAGGAAGTTTTGCCACAGTTTACTATTAAGAAGATCACTTTGTGCCGTTTCACTATCCCTGTATTTCACATGAGAAATACACATACCTGTCATCAGCAAACTGTAAGCTTCTTGTTTGGAGATCTTCCCATGGAACCATCTTAACAAAGATGAAGAGAAAAATTAGAAAGCAAGACTATCAGCTCTCTTTTTTGGTTGTGGTGACATCCAAGGCTCTGGCACCTATGAATTAATCTTTATTTTAAAAGACCCAATATATATAGATGAGACAATATCGTCTATGCTACTTAATGATTCTCTTCCACCAGAGAAAAACACCATGAAAAGACTAATGCTAATAGGTATATAAATAAATTACTTCCAATAAAAATATCCAACACTTGGAGCTGATGTTCAAATACAATTCTGTTTGGAGATTGATATGAATTGCCCAGAAAGCAGATAATTTGACAGGCCTTATTTGAAGTCATAAAGCAATGTACTAGAATCATGAAATCTGAAGCTCAAACAAGACATTAAACTCATACAGAAAACCTCAGACTCAAATTTGCCAGAGCTGTGGAAACAAAACCTAACTTTGTTAGATTAATGAATACAAACTGCTTTGACCTCACACCTTGTACTTTCCCAGAGTCCTGTGTCAGAGCAGCACCCCACAAAAGTTCATGGCCTCTGCCTAGTCTCAGCCTGATACTTACCACTATTCAAAAAAACTTGACATGCTATGACTTAATAATTTGTATGTATAGGAAAGCTAAAGACATCATGCTTTTATCTATCAGAAAAGACTCCAATTTCTAACTTTCTTTCCATACTACCCTGAGATATTACTTTATGGATTCCTTGAAAGGCAAACAACCACTGAATGACAGAATCAAAGCTCTAGGTACCTCCTACAAACTACTTTCCAAATATAAAATTTCCACATTTGAAGACATCCATACTGCCAAACTGACCAGTAGAATACAGTAAACCAAACAGACCACTGAAATGCCTCCTTCTGCCACCAGACTCTTGGGACGTGGGAAACAACAAAGACAAGTAAGCATAAATATGACAAACAAAGGAGGACATCAGATTAAGTCATCAAGGCACTAGACATTTGTCACAACTATCTGCCACTCATCTTCACTTGTGAATGTAATCTATCAAGAGATGGACATATCAAGGCACTGTTGATTCTAAGTTGCATTCAATTTTTAAAAAGTTTTCAAGTATTTACAAAAACAGAAGGAACCTTATAGTACTGTGACTTTTTCTTCAAACTTTAAGTGCTATAAGAATCACAGAATTATAGGATCACAGAATAGTTTGGGTAGAAAATACCTTTAAGATCATCACATCCAATCCTTAACACAGCACTGCTAAGTCCATCACTAAATTATGTCCCCAAGTGCCACATATACATACCTTCGAAATCCCCCCACTGCCCTGGGGAGCCTGTTCCAGGGCTTGACAACCCTTCCAGTAAAGGCATCTTCCCTAATATCCAATCTAATCCTTCCTTTGCACAACTTGAGCAAGCTTCCTCTTGTCCTATCACACCTTACCTGGGAGGAGTGACCTCTCCTGGCTACAAGCTCCTTTCAGGCATCTGTCAAGAGTGATGAGATTCTCCCTGAGCCTCCTTTTCTCCAGGTTGAGCCTCACCAGCTCCCTCAGCTGCTCCTCACCAGACTCATCCTCCAGACCATTCCCCAGCTTCACTTCCCTTCTTTGGACTCACTGCAGCACCTCAATGTCCTTCTTGCTGTGAGAGCCCAAAACTGAACCTGAACGCAAGGTGTGGCCTCACCAGCCCTGAAAGGGGGACAGTCACTGCCCTGGTCCTGCTGGCCACACTACTGCTGACCCAGGCCAGGATGCCATTGAGCCTTCTTGGCCCCCTGGGCCCACAGTGGCTCATGTTCAGTCACTGTTGACCAGCAGCAGCTCAGGTCCTTTCTGCTGAGCAGCTTTCCAGCCACCACCCCAGCCTGCAGCACTGCACGGGTCACTGTGAACCACGGGCAGGAACCATCCCTTGGCCCTGTGGGATCTCATACCACTGGCCTCACTGGCCCAGCCTCTCCAGAGTCCTCTGCAGAGCCCTCCTACCCTCCAGCAGATCAACGCTCCCACCCCTGAGGCAAACAGAGACACTGCTCTAATAGTACTTTGGTACAGCATTTAGAGTTGTTGTCTCCAAGGCACCTGTGTTTAAGAAATACTCCACTGTGTATTATTTTGGCTGAAAGTCATCATACATGGCCTCATCTAAGATTTCAGCACTGCAACACCCATCAGCAACAGACATACCTATTACAGGACTTTTTCATGTTAATTATCCCAGCATCTGCAGCTGTTAGTATAAAAATTAGTCTTGAGATTAAAAAATAAATCTCTTTGGTCACTTTCTGAAAAACTTAGAAAACTAATAGTGGAAGTTTCCAAACAGTTATGATTGCTTTTAAACAACAAAACAAAAATCTTACATTTTGCCTTCATGAGGATCTTCTTCTCTTCCCTATGAGAAAATTAACATATCAAGTGAATGACAATAGTACAACTCAATTTTGAAAAAAAAAGTCAAGACCTTCTGTAGAAAAAAGACATTTAGAAGTCTGAGACATTTTTTAACTAAAGGACTTACTGCAGCTCTATCAAGTTTTCCTCTTCATTCATTTGGTGAAAATTCAGTAAAAATGTTATTTCTGATGATTACTTCAGTCATGATCCAAGTCCTTTAGAGGTAGTAACTTTTTAGAGAGTTTCAACCTTCTCAGCCTTCCTAAGGTTAAACTACCACTGTCCTATCAGTCTACAGATCAACAGTCTAGTTAGTACTGCCACTTCAGTTTAGCTACCCCACATCCTGGCACAGGTCATCTATGGGAAGCATCTCAGGTAACACTGCTATTAGCAAACATATGTACTGTGTAAGAAGATATTATAAAAAAAAATCTTTTTTTTTTCCCTTTTTTTCTTCTCACCAATAAATTTTTAAACCTAATTTCATCCTTGAATAATGAGAAAGACCTATCACAATGCAAAATTACATTTAGTTGTGTGAGTGGACATTTCATGGGAATTCCAAGAAAGAAATACCATTTAATGATTCTTCACAAGGACAGTAGATTTTAGGGAAATGCCTAGTAAATTTACAGTACCGCTCCATTTGCACTTATCTTTGGACAACACATGAATAAACATTTTCTTATAATGAATTAGGCTTAAAGGTTTGTTTTAGTATTTTAGAACTACTAGATGAATTTACTAGGTTTAGAAAAGTACATAATTAGAAAACACGCAATTAAATGTCACTAATTTTTGTTCAAAATTATTTTATCAAAAAATCCCATTCACTTAAGAAATCTGAATACAAAAATTACTTACCACTTCTTCCACCAGGTCTTCCACAATAAGACCTTGTTCATCTGTCCGTAGGTTTGTAACCCACATCCAGCCATCTTCCAATTCGTTATGGACAATAAACATGTCTCCTTTAAGGAAACTGAGGAGGGTTACAGTAAGATTTAAATCAGAGATATAACCGTAATATAAAGTTTAATGAATATAATGAATTCTTGAGTGTCATTTCCATAAAATATTTGGGAAAACCTATTTGTAAAAAATGGAATATCAAAGGAATTGTTTTTCCTAGCATATGTGTATTTTTCCTCACAGTGGCTATTATATACAAGTTTTCATACTTTCGATTTATGTTTAGTATCTAATATATGCTTCAGTGCTGTCAACTACTAAGTGTGCTAATGTATAAAACAAAAATAACACAGCAATATGAAAATACAGCAATATTGTTCTTCTATCAAGAGAGATCAAGTAAAAAACACAAGTAACATAACTCTTAGTAGGTTATTATTGTATCTTATATTCTATAAGAAAATAATATTCCTGTCATTGAAAAGTTACCTTGCATAATGTAAGTCGTGGAATACCTATTCATTATGTTCTCACACATGAAGATAAGCGATGCAGAAAGAATACAAGCAGTTATCAGAGATGCCATGCAATTATCTACAAGCGCAAGAAGCATTAACATTCAGAATCAGAGAATCACAGAATCAAATAGGTTGGAAAAGACCTCTGCGATTATGGAGTCCAACCTATGACCAAATATCACATCTCAACCCGACAAAGGCACTAAGTGGAACATCCAGTCTTTTCTTAAACACCTTCTGCGACAGCGATTCCACCACATCCATGGGCAGCATTGCAATGTCTGATCACCCCTTCTATGAAAAATTTTCCCCTAATGTCCAACCTAAAGCTGCTCTGTATACTAAAGGGGAATTTAAGATTATGTCCTCTCATCCTGCCACTGATGCCTGGTAGAAGAGACCAAACCCTGGCTACATGCTTCTTTCAGGCAGTTGTAGAGAACAATGAGATAGGTATCGCTTGAGACTCCTTTTCTCCAAGCTTAGGCCCTGCAGCTGCTCCTAATAGGACCTGTACTCCAGGCACTTTACAGTTCCATTACCCTTCTCTGGACACACTCCAGGACCTCCGTGTCCTGCCTGAACAGAATGGCCCAAATGTGGACACAGTATTCAAGGCGTGGCCTCACTGGTGTTGAGCACAAGGAAAGAATCACTTTCTTAGTGCTACTGGCGACACCACTGCTGATGCAAGCCAGGATGCCATTGACTCTTGGCCACCTGGCACAGCTGGCTCATCTTCAGCCAGCTGCTGACCAGCACCCCCAGATCCTTTTGCATTGGGTTAGGGTTAGGAGTTAGCCACTCTGCCTCCAGCAGAGGGTTTTATTGTGACCAAAGGGCAGGACCCAGCACCTGGTCCAAGGGAGTTTTCATTTCTGGAAGACTAGTGTAAGTTATTCCTTAAATATTAAGAATACACAAACTCAGGTCAAATAAAAACCTTCACTGCAGCACCGAATTTTTGATCATGTTTCATGATGCATCAAGGTACAGGAAAAACAATAAAGAGCTGAAGCTCATGTTAACTACCATTTCAATTCAAAATTTCATAGCAAGTGTCTATGGCATGGCTCTCACTTGAAGTGGGCTAACAGAAGAAACTAAAAGCAACAAACCACTACCGAGAACAAAGAATAAATTCAACTGCTATTCAGCTTTAACAGGCGACAGACAACAAGAGCAGCCTCCATCACTGCATGGAAGACACGCTGAAATTAACTCAGTAATACTCTGAACTTATGATGTTAAAATTCTAAATCAATTTCTCTGAAATACATAATGTCTTCAAGAGCATATCAATTCAGTCTAGAACAGATTTAGAATTCTGGTCTCAACTATGCCATGAACAGAACTATTTTAGCCATGTAGACCTCAAAACCCAAATACCAACTTTGCATTTCACCTATATCCTGAAAGAGGAAGAAAAGGTTTAATTGCCTACGATTTTTGTTATGATAGCAAACAATAAGATGCTATTTCCTCTTAAGATGGTAGGTGCAATAAGGCATGTAAAGGACTCAATTTTATTTTTTTTTTGTTCTCACACAGTGCCATTAGAGAGCCCCTTCCCAGTACTACCACCTTACTAAAACACGTAATTACAAAACCAAATATCCTTTTATCACCCTTTAAAGGATCAGACTGGACTGTGAGTCTTGGAATAAATTTCCATCCAAATGAGGATATGAAGCTCTCATATTTTTCTCTAAATTTTAAGAAAATAATCCTAAACTTAAGAAAATTCCCAATTCAACTGGTGTATTACATCAACTTATGAAATCTGTCTCATTAGAGAGACCAGAAATCACCATAAATCACTTTCAAATCCTCCTATTTTTCCATCTGGAAAAAAATTATCTCAAGAAAGCAGTACCAATCCCAAGTAACCAGAAAATGGTCTTCTATTGAAAGACTCACTTCCTCCATTCTTAAATTTGTAAGTAGTCAAGGCTCATTTTCTCTTTCTAGTGATCTAAATTGTTTCCCTTAGCTACATATCTACTTACTATGGCAGTCCAGAAAAAAAAGCCTAGCTCACTTATTTCACACACTCAGATAAGCTGTTTCCATATAGAATTTCTTGTCAAATAAATTTATCCTTTTGGTAAAAATCTAGGCTTTACATAACATATTTAATAATTATAACATTACTAATTTTAATTCTATGTACCTAATATACCTTCCCTTACAACTAGTACAAACAAATATACTAAGAACAAAATGTCTTATTCTCATTTTCAGCCAAAGAACAGAGAGATACCATCCTTTAATCTAACTGCATCAAGCTTAAGATGCAACTGGAAAGTATTTGTATATGAACACCTACCTAACTTATTAATATTTAAAAATACTCTTGCAGATTCCATAGCTACTACTGTTATTTGAACATACCTTATTTCATCAGTTTCTGGCACTTTGGTGTAAGGTAGAATTGCTCGAACTCTCCTTCTATCTTCCACAGGCTACAGTTCAAAAGAGAGCAATTTTTTTTTCTTTATACTCTGTACTGTATATTCGATAGAATCCATAGATTATCTACATAGAATCTATATATAATCTATATTCTACTGTAGAATCTTTCTCCCCAGCATTACGCTATTCTGAGGCAAAGAACTGGTAACATGACTTATATCCATCTTGCCAGGTTTACATTTCCAAAGCTCAAAACCTCTGTCATCTAAAAACATGTAATTTACTGGCTAAGAGAGCAGTTCTTTTAATTTTTTTCCACTTAGAGCAGAAGGCATGTCCAGCATTTTAACATTCAGACACATCTTTATTCAAGTTTTGGGTTTTGTTACAGGGGATATTTTGCAGTCTTTTGTTTCATTTTAATTACTTTCATTGTTTTAAAGATGGGCATGTGAAAGAAACCACACTTATCTCCAGGATGCATATTTGAAACCATTGTTAGATATGCAAAATGTCACAGAACAGTGAAGGTTACACTACAACGGTGCTCTTTATCAGCCAACAACTCAGCATTTTCTTGTTTTTCTCTGTCTATTTAAAATGACGTTACTACATTGGGCAATAACTGCAATACCTCTATCTTCCTCATCACATATTTCTATTAAATAGCAAATTTTTTTTAATCATTACTTTGTATCAGTAAAAATGCATTTTCATATTCCTTACAGTTCCATGTATACCTATGCAAAACTACAGGAAACTTTCTAAATTTTTTTTTCCCAAAGAAAATTCTAAATAGTGATTAAAGTTACAAATATTTTAGTGAATTAGTCCTCATGATTTGATTTTCTTTTACTTGCCTCTGGAGGTGCTACTGGAAATAAGAGCTTTTCCCCTTTCAGCAAGCAGGACACATGACTGTAATAACCGATCAGGTCTGAGAGTGAAGCAAAGCGACGCCCACCAATGTAATAGTCTCCACACATGGCAATAATCCTGTTAATAAAAAAAACCCCAGAAGCTTGACATTAGAAAAAATTTTGCTACCTTTTTTTCTTGAAGAAAAGGAGATTAGCATCATGTTTAATTCTTAAAACATTGCCTATGTTCAGCAAAATGCAGTATGACAGGGTCTCTGTAAACACGTAAAAAAACTGAACAAATCTTTTATCAAAAATATTCATATATATATTGTATGATCCACCAGTCTTTTATCTAAAGAAAGTGCTGATTCACAGAAAAAGACAGTACATTTGTCAGAACTAAATGAAATTAAAAAAAAAAGAAATTTAAGTGTGATGTGAACATCCTGGAAAACTGAAATAATGCACTAATACATAACAGCATTGTTACTTGTAGCATGCACAATATACAACTTTTATAACAGGCATAAAGTAGCAAAAGAAAAAATTACTACACTTCAAGTCTATACAATGCAGAAAACAAACACCACCCAAAATTAGTCATTTTGTTACAGTTAGCTTAGCATTCCTATTAAAAGTTAAGAAATTACTTTGGAATAATCAAAGTATCTCCCTAAATTCATTTTAAAAATTTGATATCTAATGGGAAAAAGCTCACATAATCATTTCAGCAGTTTAATAAAACAAAGACTTCTTACAAAACCAGGTTTTTTTAACATTTGTGCATTTTCTAAAAGAAGAGCTTCTTAATCCATGATTTGAATTAAACTGTTTCTCCCAAGAAGTAATATAAAATGCATACAAAGATTAATCTTCAGAGATTAAACCCAAGCTTGTAAGTATATGGCACTGCAAGGGGAATCAGAAAACAATGCTCAGGACATATGCTGAAAGCTGTTTCCAGCAAACCTTTTGATTACTAAACATATAATGTATTGCTGGTTTTTGCTTTGGGATTTTTTTGGTGGGTTTTGTTTCTTTGTTTCTGGGGTTGTTCGTTTGTTTGGGGTTTCTTCCCCTCAAAATTAAGGAAGCAGTCAGATGTGCTAGTACTTTAACTGTGCTAACTACAATGATTAATATGGAACAGACACAAAACAATTTCCTTGACTGACTAATGAAACCTGCACAGTGCTTTAAGTCTATTCAAACCACTTTAGGCAAGCTTCTCTATCCAGATATTTTTGGTTTCCTCACACTCCCGTTCTTCACCCTATAAAGTAATTTTAAAGTAGCATGTTTTAAACAATCAAACACGAGTAAAAAGCTGTACCATGAAAGCATAAAAAATCAAAAACACATTATAATACAATCACTGTTTACTTTATTGTGTTCTGAAACAAAAAGTAGATAGATCACAGTATTCAAAATAAAACACTTAATTCTCACCTAAAATGATTGACATTTGTTTTACTAAGGAATGAAAGCACAAATGAACCTGGTCTCCGATCACTCTCACGAATAAGGTAACTTCCAGGTTTTCCTGCTTGTCGAAGACGTTCTTCTGCAATTGTTCTGTCAAGTTTTCCATGATACCACCTGAAAAAAAAGAGTAATAACGGGTGTCTTTAGAACTCAAGAGTTTCATTTACTCTCAAAAAATAAACCCATGAAAGGAAGAAAATCTTTCAGTCAAAACCCATGTAACTCCAAAACTTCATGTCAAATCTATCACACTGTTACAAGTTCAACCTCCTACTCTATTTACTGCCAACAAACAATATTTTTAACAAGCGGTATTTCAGATAACCTGCTTTTCCAAAGGAACAACCCTAAGTGGCAGAGGCTGTATGCATATCATCGGTTTTTATTTCCTCCCTAATTTGTTTACTTCAAATAAACAGAAACTGAGGTGACTGACCTGACTTGAACAACTATTGTATTTTAAGTCTACAGAGGGGTCAGTTCAGGCTGGGTTTTTCAAAAGCATCAATGGAGAAGTGAATTCTCAGACCGCACCTCAGCTGACAGAGATGCTGCTGCAGAGAAGCCAGTGAAGAACTGGACAGCAGTCACCAGGCCACCATCCAGCCCCCCCAAACCACCTCTCCTAATCACAATGTGCACGTTATCAATCAAAAATGAGTGCCAATGCACGGCAAATCACAGACTACAAAACATGACTAAGGAAATCTTTAATCTACTGCTACCATTCAAGCATTCAATCACCTATCTCAGTTCACTCACACAGCCTGTCAGAACACTTGTCCTACTCCAAATTATCAAGTATAACTTTTTTTTTTTCAAGAAAGGAGTGATGGAGAGCAGTTTCCAAAGACAGCCATTGCTCTTATTACCTTCACCAAGCCACAGCATATTCCAGAGCTATATATCACAATAATTCATTAGCTCCTCCACCTAATTTTGCTTGATCAAACCTTTAATTTTACACTCAAACTGTCAGCTTCCAAACAGCCACCATTTCAGACAATTTAAATCCTTCACCATTTCAGATCACATATCATTTAGTTCTAACAGTTCACAGACAGTTCTGCAAGATTCACAAACACGCAATTTAAAAGATATGTAAATGATTTCTTGAACTAATATACGCTGACATATCAAATATTTCACAGCATACAGTTAAAAAAA
This sequence comes from Argya squamiceps, assembly GCA_037834095.1. Taxonomy (NCBI): domain Eukaryota; kingdom Metazoa; phylum Chordata; class Aves; order Passeriformes; family Leiothrichidae; genus Argya; species Argya squamiceps. Next base: position 200,803 of record JBBMKD010000115.1, on the reverse strand, counting down.
ATTTTAAAAGCTGAGCTGTTGATAAAATCTGAACAAAAGCAATTTTTTTTACAAAATGGAAACAAGGCTGTGAGAGCTTTTATCAGAACAAAATGCTGATAAACTAAACCAAAACACACCATTTCGCCAGTAGGAGCAGCACAATTGCTCCCCTTTGCTTCCCCTCCTCACTCTGATCAAAACAAGTTAAACCAGTAGAAAGAAGCACTGTTCTATCTCTACAACGTTTAAAACTTGAAACAGCTGCAGGCCTAGTTATATTAGCAAGAGCCTGTGTCATTCCATTCCAGAGCAAAGCAGCCTCATGAGCAGAAACCTGTTGTTCAAAGACAGTGCACAAAGAGGTGGATCACACCCTCCCTACCAGGAGGGTCTTTTAGGAAATAAAGCAAAATCAAGACTGTTGATTTTGAAGTAATTAGGATGAGATATTCTCTGTGTCAGCATCCACTGCACAGCTGAAACTTGAGTGAGTTTGCTCCAAACATGTCACAACTGGGCATTGCTTTCCTGGACAGACTGACTTTCATGAAGTATAAAACTCCTCAGAGATCCAAGAAACTTCCCTGATGAAGAAACCAACATTCCATTTCATGAAATTTATTTTACACTAATAACAGATTCACTGAGCTTTGATTTGCTCCTGCTTATCACCCACTTGAGGAAAACAATCTTAATTCTATTGAGAGACACACTGCACTACACTGCCAAACTTAAAGAAAGGCACAATTTCAAAATGGAGATGTGGGAGTCTTAATAACCAATAAAAAACTTACAGAGTAAACAAAAAGGCAGAATTTTTCTGTAAGGGACCAGGATTTCTAACAACAATAGCACAAATTCAGGTGCTCCAATTTTCAGTCCAGAAGTTTCAAACAAAAAAGACACCCTCCTTGCTGGTGACAGCAATATTTATATTGGTATATCCCACATACTGGAGATCACATTCTCTAACACTGAAAAGGCTGTATGTATTTTGTCCCATTCAACACTTTTATATCAAGAGTACCAGAAGATATTTATTACCTGGCAGAGCACTTAAAGAAGGGTTTATTTTCTGAAATAAAAATATTAAGTTAATTTCTGAGTGCAATTAAATTCAGTGTCACTGAGCCCATACATAAGATGTTAACTTCTGATGGAAAAAAAAACCACCGTATTTTACAGCTCACTCTGCATTAGTGTAATGGACCAAATTATAGTACTAGCCACAGAAACAAATATTAACACTAAATTCAATACAAATGCCAGTAAAGCAGTCAATATTGAGCAATGGTAAGAGAAAACAGCTCAAGTGATATCCCCAGGAAACCTCTGTAGATTTCATACGTCTTTAAAAAAACAGGATACACACTTAAGTGCAAACTTGTATAATACCATTAGAGTATGCAAAATGATTTTCAAGAAATAACTGCATTTTTTTCAGAGAGCAGAATTTCATCAATAGATAAAAACAGTTCATTCAAGCAATATACAATCCAGGTGCACTGAAAGACATCGCTGTCAGAAGTGCATGTCTTAAAACTCATCCTGCTCAACTCTGAAAACTCTGACGCTCACCAAAAACCTCTGAAAACTCACCAGTTTTCAGTATTATAGGAAGATACACTCTGCAACTTCCCATCATTATCTTCAAGGACTTTGATAGCAAATAGTAAAGACTGCTTTACAAAACTGCAGTATTCAATCTCATTTAAGGATACTGACTAATCTAACAAGCACTAATGAAAGATTTTAAGATCTCCTACGTTGTATTATCAGTTACAGAGGAAGATCCATCCAAGTCAGTGCTATCCAAGGAAAGGACAACAGAAATGAGTAAACTACAAAGCTAGCCACACTCCTAATTTCATCAGAGAGCAGAGCGCAGAACATTCCGAAGGACATAAACAGGTTGCCATAAATTCTGAAAGGAAATAAAGTAGCCCCCAGATCCTTCGGTTTTAAGTGCCAATCATGTATCTGACTGAAGCCTGAACTCAGTATTTCTACAAAAATACATCACAAGAAACCACCTCTCCCTCTGAGTTTTCTAAGTCAAGATTTACAACTTAATATTTTGCAATCAAAACACCTTCAAGTTTAATGTTTTCAGTCAGAAGTAATGCTAACCAGAGAGATTCTTAAGGGATGCAAAAGGAATTTCTATGTATGGTGTACTATAAGTCTCATGAAAGGAATTAAGGTTTGCATAGGAAGGTATCATATTAAAAACCTGCCTAGCTGTTCATAAATAAGTTACCAAGTGACTGTGACTTACAGGTGCCTGCACTCAAAACTCTAGCTCACTCTTACTTAGATGTACATCCTCCATCATTGCCAAAGACAAAGTCCCTATAATTTCTCATCAGTCACCTCTGCTTGCTTGCCTAATCCTACCTAGGAAGACTTCTGTATATCCAACACTAGCTTTGCATGTTTTAAAATGCTGACAAATCCACTACTTTCACTGTCTTTTGGGCAAACATAATTCAATGACATTCTGAATCACAGCTAGTACTCTAACGATGCAGTTGCTGTTATGATATGCATTGAAAGAGAGTAAGTAGCCTTGCAAGTGCACTTTATGAAACTATTCAATTATAAAATGTCCCATCAGTCACAGATTACAATTCAGGTGGATTTTTTCTGTGGCCATCTGGAACCCTGCCTTAAGAAACTTGTGTAATTGTTTTCTATTTTGCTTCTAAGACAATACGAGTAAAAGGCAGGAACCTGTCAAAACTGTGCATGGAAATACTCTGAACATGCAGTTTATTTCAAAAGCAGCGTGTTCAGAACTCCAGCCCTATCTATCACAATTTAATTACAGCAAGCAGGCAGAAGAACAAAGATGCAACATCACAAAGAGCCTCTATATCCATGCAAGCAACACACAGGAGTGCAGAAGAACGGTGCCCACACCTCCATCACACCCAGGGGCTGACAACCACACGGCAGGTTGTGAACTCCTGGAATGAGCTGCACTGCAGCCAGAGTTGTGGCCTCTGCTCCACACACAAACAAGAGATCCCTGTATTTTCCCAGGCTCCACGGAAGATGCTGGGGAGTCACACCAGCCCCATTAGGCCCAGCCAGCCCTTTCTACTGTGGGGAGGAATGCAGTTACACTGCAACTCTTTGGCAAGTTCACAGTACAGTTATGGGGCTTCTGGCCCCCAGCACAGCCCCAACACCACAAGGCCCATGCAAGGAACAAGCCATTCACAAAGAGGTAGCAGATGGTAAATTTACCATATGGAAGGAGGCAGCTGCTATTACATGTGCAAGCATGTCACATTGTACAACCAAATTTTTATTTACATATTCCTTCTTACATGTGAGAAAAGCAAGTATGAAGCTTTGCTGCCTTACTAAAGGATTCTGCTCTTAGAGTACACTGCAATTTTTTACTTAGGAACACAGTAGGTAAGGGAGAAGAGAATGCAACAGAAAGTGCTGGAGGGAAATAAAAGTGAGTTTCAGCAACTTGGTACAAATACAGATGTTGATAACAGCTGCAGACTTCTCTATTTCCATCTAGAAAAAGCTATGGTGCACAGGAAAAACAGTCTTTTAATGCCACACCGACTTCACTCAAGGCTCTTCTCAGCTATATCATGATGCTCCAAGAACACCTGAAGTAACAATGGAGAATTTGTAGGAATCATGGTCAGAGCTCCTTTCCTATGAGTTCAGACTCTGCCTTAATGCCTTTCACACATTAGAGAGTCTTGTTACCACCTCAGACTATGAGCTCTGTTTCAATCAGAGGCAAAAGAGAGCAAAGATGACTTTGAACTGGGAAAATCCTCAGTATCAAAAGACACAAAAATCTCAAGGCATTTCATGAAGACAAGGGAAAAAAATTACACAACAAAATATCCTGAATTATAATTTTCGTCTTCCTATTCTGTTAACATCAAACATTCTCCTCTCAGGCTTTCGATGTGAAGATTGGCTTGAGGAGTGAATCACAGTGATGGGGATAGCCCACGATCATTTGTGCCAGGACTTGTCACTGTTTCCTCCCGGGGACCCCATAGCTCAGGGGACATTATAAGAGGTGTAAACTCGGCCTGGAATCCTGTGGAGCATGGGGCCAGGACTGTACCTTCCCCTTGGCAGTCAAGGAGAGAGCCCACATAGGTGACAGTGAGTGTGGGGGGCCCACAATATTGCTACCCTGTAGTTTTCGGCAGCACAACCAAACCCCACCGGTTTGCTGCCTTCACTCCTTGCTGCAAGGGAAGCCAGGGCCAGTGTCTGCCTGCTGCAGAGGCCAGGGCTACCGTCACCTGGGAAGGTCCCGCTCTCCCGTGGGAGCGCCCGGCCGGCCACGAGACACCGACCACAGCGCCCCTGCCCCGCCGGGGCCCGCTGGCACCCTCTGCCGGTCGTGACTGCAATTACACCAGAGGGGAAAAGCGGCACTTAACGATGAGAAAACTTCGAGGGTTTCCGCGTGTTTGTTCTGAGATATATACATATGTGTATATATATATTTTATATATATATATATATCATATATATTTGCTAGTAAAGAACTGTTATTCCTTTTCCCATATTTTTGCCTGAAAGCCTCGTAATTTTTGAAGTCACAGTAATTTGGAGGGGCTGTTTTTTCATTCCAGGAAAGTTTCCACCTTCCTTGGCAGACTACTTGTCTGGCAAATACTATCCTTAGCAGATTTTAAAACAAGGCAAGATTCAATGCTCCTATTCACTGCTGAAGTTTCATTTCAGCCTTACAGCTTCGCCCAGCTAAACCACACTCTCAGTTTAACTATTTTTACCCAGATCCTGCCTTTTATACCTTATTTCCCATTTCTGTTATATCTGTAAGGTGTGATACTGCCTTTGTGCACCTAATTTGCAGAGATAAGACTAAACAAAATTTCAGTTGGATTTTACTACATTAATCTCCTTCTCCCATCTTGTTAGTTATTATTCAGTAGTTACCAACTTTCGACCAAGTCTTTGCAGTTCTCCACATCACTAAACTTTGCTACCAGAAAAACATCTACGAATCTACTAGAATGGATGCACCTTTAAGATAAGCAGTGGAAATTAATTTCTAGCCAAGTAAGTGCTCTTTGTCCAGTGTGCATGACCCTGAGTGTTACAGTTCTAGGAACACCAAGGGACAGATTTTCATCCCTTTTGCTTTCCTAGGCATTTTTCTAAGAGGCACTTAAGCATACCCACGTAAGCCTAACAAAGACTCATTCTGCTTTTCTCATTTGACTGTTCCAAAATCCCTCAAAAATAGCACAGGGAAAACTGAACTGTGCTGTGCTACAAGACCACGAACCAGCCAACTAACATGGAAAGTCACCACCACAGGCATTCACATTAGCTGTGTCAACCTGTTGACTGTGGGACATCCACACACCTCCACAAAACAGCCACCAAAACTCAGCAGAGTTTATGTCAGCTCTGAGCTAGAACTAAACATATCAAGCAAAAACCTCAGTATGTCTTAACAAAGAGACTATGAAAACATGAAATAGCAAGGTAAGTATACAGTAAAAAGAATCATACATTCAAATAATTTCACAAAGTGCAGAAAGCTTCTAAAAGTTTCAATTGCTGTAGCAAACAATGCCATAATTTTAGAAGAGGCAGAGGTGTGACACAAGCATACTATCCAACCCTGAGAAGAAGACTGACTGCCTATCTCATTTTCACAAGAACCACCAATAAGCAAGTGAAACACAGCTAAATTTCTTGAAAAATAGCTTTTGAAACAGCTGGCATTTTTCTTACTGAAGAATCAGATTAGAAAATGAATTCTGGAACTCATTAAAAGCCTTAGCAAGAAACTTTCCATTTTTACATGCTAGGTATCCATGCTCTCAAGTGAAAAATACACCTTTTTTGATTAGTTAGCTATGAAACAATGTTAATAATGCTACATAAATGAACAGATACTCTTGACAATAACTAAGGAATTTCTAAGATGTTGTTCAATTTGTCTGCCATTACCCTCATTAAATGTACCAGAGGCTCTATCATCTTCCTCCTACTCCTTGCACCTCACCCTCCTCAACCAAACACAGGTTTTGGTCTTGTGCTCCAATCTCACCTCCTCCTGCACGCTTGATTGTTTTGACAGAGAGATGTGCCATATCCATGGATGTATTAACTGCTTCTATAATGAGAAAACCCTGAAAGTTATTTATACACTAGAATTCAAACCCTCACCTGAACTGTGAACATTTGAACGTGTTCAAATCTTCCAACATGCACCGGGAACCTGGAGTACAATCCACACAGAACAAACCTCACAGCATAATAGAAAAAAAATTTGTGTGTAAAACTAAAAAAAAAGAAAAAACCCACCTGTTTCTAGACTGGAATATAGGTTGAGACGATTACTACAGAGGCTTGGTAACATGCTGCTTTTAGAGAATAAAGACATTTCTCTCGCATCCTTTTTGTTTTATTTTAAGAAACAGAAATAACAAAAAAAATTCACAGATGCTTTGAAAGCACAAAAATCCATGCAAGAAAGGAAATCAGGTAAAAAATGTGGCTTGAACAAGATAATGCAAACAGTCCCCTCATGTTCAGTATTAGGCAAGTATCCCACCTTGAATCCTGTAACATCCCTAGGGCTAACTCTACTAACAGATGGCAGCACTGAGAAGAAACTGATTTTATGAACATTCCCAAATTTTATAAATAAAAAATTTAATGCCATTTATCTATAAAATAACCACACAAAGCCTAATGAGCCATAAACCATTTCCTTTATATGGCTAAACATTTACATACAGATACATCATTTTATGGAGAGCAAGAGGTAGACACACAACAAGAAGAATAAAAAAGAAGATCAAAATTTCAGAGAAACGTCTTACACAAACCTACACATAATTACCACATGACTGCTGAGTAGATTACTAAAAGTTGGCTAAACCTGGATGGTGATCACCACAGCCCACTCAGCCGTGTGGCTGCAGCCAGAGTAATGTGTCCAGTTCTGGTCCACATAACCCAAGAAAGACGTGAACAGGCCAGAGAAGATCCAAAGGAGGAACACTAAGATGAGCAAATGGATGGAGAACCTATCCCATTAGGAATCAATGATCTAGGCCTCTCCTCTCTGAAGAAGAAAAGGCTCAGGGGCACATCATCACAATGTTCCAGTAGTTAAAATTATTCACTGACACAACCTCCCTCAGCAGGAAGAAAAATCTCACTGGAAGTTTCCAAGATGTGACTGGACAGGTTGCAAGACAATCTCAGTTATACTCCCTGGCCCCCAAAAGGTTGGGACATAAGAACTTTCAAGGTCTGTCCCAATCTGGGCTAATTTATGGTTCTGTGATTCTACATATTCCAACCCTCATAAAATTTTATACTCACAAGAAACCACAAACTACTAGCACTTGAGGATGAACAATTATTGCTATTTCAGTTTAGCAAAAAACAGAACACCAACAAAAAAAAAAATTGTATGGTGTGAAGTTGGCCTGAAAAGTCACTGAAAATACTGAAATTTGAACACAAAAATTACTTTTCTGGGTCTGATCTTCATAAGAATCAGACTGTAACTTGCCATAACATACTGCATACACCAAGTGTCCTGGAAACCTCAATACTCCATTCCTGAAATATGACTGGAGCTTTGAAATTAATCTAGCAACACTGGGTACGTGAATTTGTATATGAGAATAATTATAATAAAAACATACCCTAGATGGAAAAGCTAAGTATTTGAAGCAAATTATTGAATATTTAAGAGGCCCTGTTAGCTACTTTGGAAAAACCTTTTTAACGGCAGATTCATCTTCTGAAAGATGAACTTTTGCCAGAGAAATGAGGATATGTGTCTATACAGAAAGTAATGAAATACTCTTTCTGCCAACCTAAAAATTTCTTGTACTTCCATTACCAAATCTCCCCTATATTAGCAACTGTCCTGACTTTATTCCTGATTAATTACAGTAAGAGTTTTCAGCAAATAGGTGCTGTAACATGGATCCTCACCTATACATAGTATCTTTATACATATAGATAGAATCACTTGAGTTGACATGACCACTGGGGATCATCTAGTTCAATCCCCCTTTCACCCCAGCTCAGGTAGGATCAACTACATCTGGTTGCTCAGTCAGGGCTGTCTTCCATTGGGTCATGAACACCTTCAATGATGGAGACTTCATGACCACTCTGAGCGATCTTTGTCACTGTTTGATCACCCTCACCATAAAAAAAATCCAAACAAAACAACAAATAAACAAACAAAAACATCCTGTTGTATTTAAATGGAAATTCAACTTTTCCATTTGTCTCTATTGCCTCTTGCCCTGTCACCTCACATCACTGAGGTCAGTTTGGTATTCTCACCTCAGCCCTCCTCACGTGATTTTTATACTCATGTTTAAGACCCACTTAATTCCTCTTCTCTCTGCATCTCTTTGTCTGAAGGATGATCCAGTCCCTTCATCACCTTGGTGGCCTTGCACAGACCTCTCTGGAGTACCCCCATGACTGTCCTGTTCTGGGGAGCCCAGCACTAAAGAGCCCAGATGTGTCTCACCCGCGCCGGGCAGAGCAGAGCCATGATCCTCCTCCAGCTGCTGACAACCCTCCTCCCTCGCACTGACACCTGAGACACCACCGGCCTTCTCTGGCACACAGGCACGCTGCTGCCTCTGTTCACATCCTCACATCCACATCCTTCTCTGCAGAGCTGCTTTCCAGTTCAGCCCCACCACTTGCTTGGGCATCCTACTTCCCAGTGCCAGAGCTTTATGTTTCCTTTGTTTACCTGCACAAGATCTCCTGCAGCGCAACTCTCCAGCCTGCCCACATCACCTGGGATGTCAGCACAACCACTGGGTGTTTCAGCTACTCCTCTTTCAGCTCTGCATGATCTGTGAACTTGCTAAGGGTGCATGCACTCTGTCCAAGCATGCAGGTCACAGTACTGCCCCTGGAGGCACCCTAGGGAACACCCCCAGTAATCTGCCCCTACCTGGACTTTGAGCTGCTGATCATCGTGTTCTATTCCCAGTCATTCCACCAGTTTTCAGTGCACCTCATGTCCTTTTACCTAACCTGTACTCTTGTCAGTTTGTCCGTAAGGAGACTATGGAAGACAGTGTCCAAAGCCTTACTGAAGCTATGGCAAACTCTCTCCCTTTCTACCTCAGTCAATGGCCACATCACAGAAGGCCCTTAATTGGGTTAAGTACAATTTTCCCCTTATAAATCCATGATGATTACTCCTCAGCACCTTCAGCAGTAAATATGATTTGAATTTAATAACAGGAACTTTTTTCTGCTCTATCACTATTCAAGAGTGATTGACCAGGTATTTTAAATAAAAATAAAAACTATTAAAGACCATCTTCAGTCTTTAACTAGCATATAAAAGTAAATAAAGCAGGTCAAGTCACAAACTCCGTCTAGCACTGTAACATTTTACTGGTACTGACCATACTCTGGAGGGACACTGAGGAATCAACCCTGCAATACTTACATACAGCACAAGGACGATGCTAAAACAAGATGCATTCTCCTCCCTCCTACTGTGCCTACCAGCAAGACATGTAACAAGACACTTGTTTTGTTTGGTAAAAAGATATGAAAGAAACTGGAAAAAACTACTGTGGGAGTTTTACAAATGTATGCCTGAACCAAAATATGGAGTCCTATACTGAAGAGACCTAAGCCCTCAACAGAAGATTTTTGTTCCTCTTCCCTTCAAAACCACAAAACATACACACAAAAAAGGGTGAAAAAACACAGCACAGTATTATGCTTCTCAGTGGGGTAGGCTAGTAGATGAACTGCCAAAGTCCCACTCTGATATTATGGGACTCAACCTATGACATAAAATAAAAATCAAAAGAGCAGGTCAAGAGACTCTAGTCACTGTTTAACATTATCTGATGTTAGCTAGACATACTGACTACACTACTAAAAAATCATCCTCAAACTTCTTGCTTCAAATGCTGTCCTACTTCTGGTTTTATTTATCTGAAGTTTTCATTTACCTATGAACTGCTCCACTTTCTGTAGCAGTTTAGGTACAATGTTGTTCTGCTGTTGTTTAACCACTCATTTAAGACAGTACTTCTAACAGCACACATCCAGCCAGCATTAGCCCAGAGTACACTACCCACCAACTTTAGAAAAATAAGTTCTCTTCCACACACAACAGGAACTGATGGGGAAATTAATGATCTAAAAAAGAAAATATTCAATGCTAACTACGTTAGCAGCCGAACAAAAAAACTCATACACTAAATACTATTGACATCACATTTCATATTTTTAATACAGCACATAACTGAACACGCCAACATTATTTCCTCACAGTTCACAGTGCAACAGATTCATTCATTACTCTGGAAAATGGCTTTCTGCAATTATTCAGAATTTTTTTTTTTTATGAGTTACTGAAACAAATGCAGAGCTGTTAGCTCGCCACCTTGAACACTCATGTGAAGATACTGGAACTTCACTCTCTGATCAGGCAGAAAAATGTTCAACTTTAATGCAATCCATTCTTATTTAATATTTCTCTACCTGTCTTCAACTTCCTTCCCGCTTTTCCTTGTTATTATGTTGCCTGAACAAGTACCAAGAGTGACTGTAAGAATACATCTGCTTTGGGCAAGATTTGTTTTAAACAGACAATATTTTAACAGCCTATTTCATTTTGTGTGGTTGATCACTTTCAGATTTCAACTGATTTCCATTTCAATCAGATAAGCACTGCCCAAAAAACACCATATGAAAATGCCAGTTTTGCTGCAACATAGGAACTGCTCCTGCCACATTACTGCAACAGTAGTGTGACAAAATATAATAATTTTGTCAGCTAAGATTTTAAATCAAATACATAACAGAATCAGCATTCATTCATTAAATCCAAAGGCATTTCCTTACACTATTTGAGCCTCTGTCACTGAGCTCTGCAAAAGGAGCAGAAAGCAAGGGAAAAAATGACCTAAATAAACACAGTTGCCCACTTTATTCCCTAGTATTCTGTGCCTCCCACCTAGCATTGTGCTGCGACATAAACACACCGCTGCTGTGCTCCATAAAAATGAAAACCCACACACACACTGAACAGACAAACCTCAAGTTAGTTTTAGTCCAGATCAAATACACACTAAAGACAACATATTCCCCAGACCTCCCTGAACAAACTATATTTAAAACACCCTGATGAGAAGTGAAGAGCCTGCATGTGCTTCATTTCCCATCTCTTCGTATTAGTTACTATGAAAGCCAGAATGTCAACTTTACACTATTTAAAATATATTAAAATATATTAAAATATTCAGGTTTTAAAAAGCATTTGTAACATCTTTACAGCCTAAAACTCAGAAGACTAGGAACTCATATTTTGTCTGGTTTTTGTCTGAGCTTTTTTTTCCTTTGGGCTTGTTTTTTTAATTGGCAAAACAAGCTCAGAGAAGAAGCGATAAAATTGTGCCAAAGTTTATGCAGAATGTTTTATACTATTTTATTTTATTCTTAGAAGTCTAATCTAAGATTGGAGTTTGAAGCTGGAAAAACCAGCAGCAACATTTACCAGATATTTCTCTCTGGAGAGAGAGTAGCCACTCAGGAAATCCTAAAATGCAATGCATATCCATGGGAAGGCAAAGAAACCTAGTGACTTGGTACTATTATAAAAGAAATAACCTTGGCATTCTTATAGAGAACAGTAATTTTGTCTTATGGCAAGGCCAGGAGCGAAGAGCACTCCCAGATTTCAGATGTACACATAAGATACTGCAAGCAGTGAAGACAAACAAAGCCACGTGACAGAACTGTGGAATCATCAATCAAGTCACCCTGCATTCCTTCTATAAAAACTGAATGAATAAGGAGGGAGTGGGAAACGGTGGAGCTGCCAATCAGACAAAGGGAACAGCAGTCCTGCAATCATATCCAACTGGAGATATTTAATACAAATTTAAACTGACAGATCAATTAGTCTTTTCAAAGACCCATACTGGAGCTTCCCTTATATATGATGACAGATTAACACTGATCTCTGGTTTTGGTAATAAATGAGGAGCTCCAACTCTATAGAAGCAGATGGTATAATTGCAAAGAAAGGACATTTCCAAAATAAAACAGCAGTACTGAAAGGAGACAATTCACTATTGACATAAATCAATTTTATGACTTAACTGAGAATGGTAAAAACTGATCCTATATACCATAAATAAGAGATGACTGAAACAGAAAAAAGCTTTTAAATCATCAGACAACTTAAATATTTCATGGAAAAGTCACACACCAAGGATAAAAATTACAAAGATAAAGCTTAGGTATTTGGAAGTACAAACTTTTGAATTAATTTCTAGACTTCTAAACTAGTGTTTTACTCCTTGTCTATTCCAGTATTACATTCTTCAACAGAAGAACATTTAACTACAGAGCTATGTCCTGGTCCTGGGTAGAGTAAGTAGCCTTCTCAGCCAAAACAAAATCAGGACTGAAGTCTTCCCCTACCCTTACTCCTTGCCAGAAACCTTAACATCCTTTTCTGAAAGTTAACTATGATGTTTGCACATGATTACGGTATTGCCTCAGACAATATTCTGACTGAAAAATGCACTCAGAATTGTAGATGTAACAATTAATTCAGTATCAAAAACTGATTACTCATTAATAATTGCCCTGCTTTACAAAAATATTGTAAAAAGCTTGATGTTTGGCTTTTTCCTCAGTTCTCTGAAGAATTTAGCCAGGTCTGACAGAAGCACTCTACTTTTCAGAGACACAAACAAGAAAAGCAAAATCCTGTCCCCCACGTGCTTGGCACACAGTGCTCAAGAAGTAACTTTGCTTTTTATGTGCTTCCATTTCCCAGATTTCTTTCAAAACTGCCTAATCCTATTTCTAGCTCATTAGGGTTACAAATTTAAGACTATTCAAACACATTCAGAACACTGTTCAGAAAACAAGGCTTTAATGTTTACAAACTTTCACAGAAAGCTCAGAAACTAAAAGGATAAAGGACTGCTAGAAAGCCTGTCAAGGTTAGAGAGAATAATTTTAAAATAAATCCTGTAACATTACAATTTTATGTCCTACTTAAAATGACAACAGCCCCTGAAATCCTTAAAGTATGTAACATAATGCAGAAGTTAACTCTATCAGTCAAGTTATGACAGAATATAAAGTAAGAACCCAAAATTCACACAGATTTTTAGGTTAACTATCTGTCCTATCTATATATATATATCTTTAAATACAACTGTATGTTACCCCCTAAATTATACACTATACTTGCGAGAACTTCAGGAACAACATATTTATAGAAATGATACTAATGAAAAATGTAAGCCTCTGAAACAATTTCATTTTGAGAAGAATATGATAAGGATATGGAAGGTTTCTTTTCTATTCTAATACACACCTTGGAAGTGCTTTGCGTAAACCTGCAGATTTTCTACAGTGAAATCCAAAGGTTGTGTTTAGAGATCTTTCTAATTACATGGACTCTACATAAGATTATCTGATCTTACATGTCACACAACATAAACAAAGAACTAGTGCAAGATTCTTTCTATTACCAGCACTGCAGGAATCCTAATTAACCTGATGCACGGATAAATACGACAAAACCTAGCGGTAAGTTTAAAGTTTACTCCAAATGTCTCCTCTCTCCAAGCATAACCTAAATGAAAACAACTTTAAACTGGTTGAGCAGCACGGCAGTAAACACATTTCTAAAAATGTTCCTCTGTTAACGCTTTTAAAATTAGAAATTTTAATTCATTTTAAATCCATGACTCAAGACTGCCTCAATTTTTAAAAAGATCCAACCTGTGGATCCTTTCAGGTTTCTGTATGAAATGGAAAAGGTAAGTTATCTTGGGGTGTTTTCTTCAGCAGAAAGCAGTTCAATGCAAAATGATGACATTAGTATTTTATGCCACAAATAGGGTTTTTAAATCTATTTACAGAAATTAAACTTATGGCTCTATAAGAAGGGGCTACCAGTAACTGGAAAAATCTCCCCAACAGGTAGTTTAAACCACAACCAGAACAGCTCACTCTTCCAGGCAGCCTGCAGCATTGCTATGAAAACTTGCTAAAAAACTAACCCGAACGCCTTTTTCCCATGAGCTGATCCCACTCAGCAGCGGAGGACCAGCTGCCGGCGAAGGGGAAGGAGCCCAACCTCCCTGCTTGCAGCCGCTCACCCTCCCGGGCTGCAGGTGGGCTGCCCTCGGCAGGACCCGGGCAGCGTCCCCGTGAAACAAACTTCCTGCTGGAACGGAACCGGAGGAGGGAGGGAAGATGAAGGAGTGGGACGCAGAACTTCTGCGAGACTTCCAGCCGAGTTTGACACACACTTTCCCCGGCTAGCGGTGGGGGCCCGGCGGCGCGGTACCCACTCCCCACAAGGACTGAGGCGGGGGCGGTGGGTACTCACTGATTGGTGGGGGGTGCGTTGAGCGGAATGGCCACCTCCTCTTCCTCGTACTCCGGCCCGTCCAGCGAGTCTCCCTCGTCCACAGTCCCCAGAACCCCGGCCAACGGGGGCGGCGGCGGCGGCAGCGGGGGGAAGCCGGGATCGGCAGCCCCAGCGGCCGCCGGAGGGGCTGACCCCGCGCCCAGCTC
>JBBMKD010000115.1:171698-185907 GCA_037834095.1 Argya squamiceps | reverse complement strand
CGGGCGGCGCGGCCCCGGCCGAGCCGTGCGGGACTCGGCTGCGGGTGAGCGCGGCAGTGCGGGCCAGGGAAACAAAGGGCTCGTTCCGCGGGCGAGGGGCTGGCAATGCGCGGAACTGGGGTAGGATCCACTAGCTCAACCCAACATGAGCACTGTAACTCTGAACTCTTATGATCCAGCGCCAGATCCAGATGCCTTTTGAACACCTCCGGGGATGATGGTTCCATTACCTCCCTAGGCAACATGTTCCAATGCCTGACCACCCTAACAGTGAAGAAACGCCATTGGGTGTCTTCCAGCTCAGTTTATTCTGATTGATTCTGTGTAATTTGACTCTCCCCTGTCTCGGTTTGAGGCTGTTTCCCCTGGTCCTGCCACTGCAGGCACAGCAGAAGAGACCAGTCCCCACCTCACTACGCCCTCCCTTCAGGTATTGATAAAACCAGTGGAAACGGTTTTGTCAAGGGAGGATCAGACGGGATAGCAGGAAAAAATGTTTCACTGAAAGGTTGATCAAACCCTGGAACAGACTCCTAGGGCAACGGTGGACTCGCCGTCCATGAAAGTGTTCAAGAGAACCACGTGGATGTGGTGTGTGGGGGCATGGTTTCATGGTGGACCTGTCAGTGTTAGGTGGATGGTTTGACTCGATGATCTTGGTGATATTTTCCAACCTTAATGATTCTGATTCTATTGTAACAATTTTAAAAATACATCCTGGTAGTACTGTTCACCTTGTAGCAACTGTTACTCCATTGCTACTCTACTCTCTTCTTCCCTGAAAGTGTATTTTTTTTTAATGTTACTCAAGCTTGCATGCTTTCAACCCCGCTTTCTGCACACATATACCTACCTTCATCATCAACCATTTTTCTCCCTTAAGTGGGTTTACTTGGTACAGCAGCTTCACTTCACACCTAAGTACCTCTGGGATCAAGAAGACATCATGTGATTGCCATTACCAGGCAATATGTAGATATCTTTAAATTCTTTTTTCCCCCGGTGTTAAAAGAGCTGACAAATACCAGCACGTTTACACTTGCATGTTTCTCTGCAGTTCTCAGAAGGCATCTAAACATTCAGGTTTTCAAAGCTTTGTATTACCCAAAAGTATTAAGTGAATTTTTCCTGAGGCCACTAAAACAAACCATTGCTCCCACTTTCACAGCTCTGAAGCTCTTTTTATCTGCTGAAATTGTTTCATATCTTTCCTTTTGAGGGCAAACTCTGCTTCCAGCTTACACTACTAAGACATGTGGAATTGTGCTGATTTTGTGCCCAGAGTCACAGTGAAAAGAGAAGCTGGCTCCAGCTTTCAGTCTATACTGTTGTAATACATTCATTTACTGCTGGTTTTCTGCTTTAAGACATTGTAATTTCAAAGAATATTGCAGGCTGCTCTCTCTGTGGGTTTCCCTTTACTACTTCTTGCTTTCCCTCAGAGATTGCGAAGCAAAATAATTTTAACACAGCCTTGTCGCTTTAGTAGTAGCAATAAGCCTAAATATAGAAATGCAGTGTAAATATTTATAAGATTCCCTTTATGAGGCAAGCTTTTCTAAGTGCCTTCCAGGGCAGCAGCATGTGTGTGGGGGCGTGGACACTAGAAGGACAGCTAAGAATTTCACTCAGGAGGGGGTAACATGTCTACAACACTCTTTCAGGAGGTTTATTTTGGTGAGAAGAGTTTTAAATTTGAAAAGGATTCTGCAGAGAAAGAGTTCCTAGTAGTATCAGCTGAGCTGTTACCTCTCTGCACCCGACACACCTTTCCTGTTCACTTTGCCGGCAAAGTTACCATGCCAAGCCACTTGGTGCTGGAGGTTCTACACATCACCTTGTGTCACTTCTTAAGCCTTGGAAGTCATCTCCCTCTGTAGAATCATGAAATGTCTTGGTTTGGAAGTGTGAGAAACAGTGCCACTTTTAACATTTCAAACATTTATTAAACCATAACAAAATACAACAAAGGATGGAATAAGGAAAAATTACAGTGCTGGGAGCGTGGAACTAAACCACCATGTGCTCACCCACAAAATGGCTGCTCTGCCTTTTATACCTTTGGCGTTGCAGCCGTTAACCCTGGCCCCCCCCAAAGTCTGCCAGTCAACTCTTCCTCATCATCCATCGGTGGGGACTGCTCTCTTGCAGCTTAACTGGAGGCCAGGTGTTGCCATGCCACGCCTCCTAGTAACAAGCCTGCCCTCCCCCAAATGCCCCCTGCAAGGGGCACAGGTACAGCCCTCCCTCCACACGTCCGGGCTACCACGGCCGTCCCTTGGCAGCCATGCAGGGGAAAGGGGGACTGTGGGGAGAACAGAGGATGTCCAAACAACAAATCACAATAATGTCACTATACATCAATAAAACTTCTCTTAGCATACACTTAATATTCTTCTCTTAATTGTGAAAGCCAACCATCACATTACTCGTTTACAATAGGAGTGATCTATAAGGATCCAACTTCAGATTCCAGCTCTCTGCTCCTCTCAGGACTACTCAAAACTACAGCTAAAAGCCATCATGGGACTTTTTTTTAAGTGGATGTATTTGGGTGAAGGGGCAAATGTAACAATATTTTTCTTGTTACTTCCTGAGCTTCTGCAAATACCTCTTCTTCTGAAATCCCTGGTATAAATGACGCTAGGGATAGTCAATCCTTCATCCCTGCTGTGTCAGAATGGTGTCAGGCTAGTTTCCTTGAAAAGTACATTTGCATGTTCCCTGGTTTGAGCTAATATAATACATATTATGAGAACAGTTGCAGGGAGATGTTCCAGGGAGATGTATGCCTGATTAGGAGCTCAGGTATTCAGGCTGGATTTGTCACTGATTTCTATGGCATTGGACAAGTAATTTGAGCAAGGTTATTCCTTCTTCATCAGGAAAGTGAGAAGCTATTTCACAGATGTGTGAATCAATTAGAGTTGTTTACAACACTTGAAAGCTGTTAAACATTAATGCTTCTTAGGGTGAAAAGCCATATAAAGTGCAAGACAGTATTTTAGTGAAAGAGAGGCTGCTCTGCTGTTCTGAATTTCAGCTTTTATCCAGGTAGGAATGCTTGGCTCCTCCCACTGGGTGGAGCATCTCACAATGGAATGATGTGATTTTATTAGTCATGTGGTGAGCCTTAATGGCCCATTGACAGAAGATATTCCCGTGGAGAGAGGATGGATTTTAGAAGAGATAAGGAACATTGCTCTACCTGGTTTTAACAGCTGGCCTGTAGTAATGTGTTTCTTAGGAGTGGAGCTGAAGCCTAGAAGCCAATAAGCCTCTCTGGTGGAAAAGCCACGTGTGGAAACTTAGGCAAAGCAGTAAAGATCACACACCCACACACGCCACGAGGCTAGCTCAGCAGGGAGAGGCAGAAGGGTCCTTGTGTGAGATCAGTTCCAGCAATGTTTTGTTCCAGGAGCCAAAGGGAAATCCTGAACAAAGACCAGACCATGTGCTGAGTACAAGTTTAATTAAGTATGGGGTACAGCAGCCAATGATCTGGGGGCACAGGGGTGGTACAAAGGGCAGGCAAGGTCAGTGACCTATAGGAAAAACAGGGCCGGTCACCAGGGTTCCACAACCAATGGAGACACAGGGGAAGAGAGAAACCAAAGGGCCAGGGGCATTGGGGAGGGGAGAAGCCAGGGAAAACCACCGTATGCAAAGCACCCTTGGGAAGTCCTCTCTCTCAGGCTGGGCAGGTGACTCTATGATCTGTCCTACCAAGGCCAGGCCCTGGGTATTATGTTGAGGGGCTGCAGAGACTCCATACTGGCCCATTAACTAGCCCAGAAGGCACCCACCCCCTCCCCCTGGAGTTATGAGGAATGGGTTATACAAGATAAAGAAAACGTCTCCCAACCGGTTTCAACAGATGGCAAAGAGAATGCATATTTTTAGTTGCATATTGCAACCCAAGCGTCCAATTATTCCACTTCTTCCCCTTAAACTCCCACAGGTATAAAATGAACAGTTACAGGAAGTGCTGTTTCTTCCTACCTGCATAGCTGTCTTGCTACATATATTGCTTTTCTGTTTTTCATACACTTGCCATGCTGGGAGGGAAGTTGTGGGTGCATGGGGGGTGGGAGGAGACACCACCAGGACGGGCAACCCCAAATGACTAAAGGGGTATTCCAGAGCATGTGACATCATGCTCAGTATATAGAGATAAGAAGGAGGAGGAGGGAGAGCATTCAGAATGACTGCAATTTTTTTTCCAAGTCACCATTACATGTGATGAGGCCTTCTCTCCTGGAGGTGGCTGAACAACTGTGTTCGCTTGGGAAGGAGTGAATTGATTCCTTGTTTTGCTTCTGTGCATGATTTTTGCTTTCCCTGTTGAACCGTAAGGGAGGCTAAGACCACTCTTTCTTCCTTATTGGAGAGGGAGGGAACTTAGTGACTGCAGATGAGGAGAAGATGGAGGTGCTTAATGTCTTCTTTGCCTCAATATTTAGTGGAGGATGCTTGTCCTCAGGGCAACTGGGCTTGTAGATATTATCAGGGAGCAGAATGGTCCCCCTGTTATCCAGGAGGAGGCAGTCAGAGAACTGCTGAAATGCTTGGATATTCATAAATCAGAATGGGACCAGAATGGTACCAGATGGGATCCATTCCAGGGTGATGAGGGAGCTGGCAGATGAGCTTGCAAGGCTGCTCTCCGTCATTTACCAGCAGTCGTAGCTCACTGGTGAGGTTCCCGATGGCTGGAAACCGGCCAATGTGACACCCATTCACAAAAAAGGGTAGGAAGGAGGATCCTGGTAATTATAGGCCAGTCAGCCTGACCTCAGTAAGTTAATGGAACATCTTATACTGAGCATCATCATGCAGCACTTAGAGGATGGTTGTGGAGGACTGCCTCACTAGCTCACTGAGCATGGCCACGCGAGGGGGGGGTGTTGATCAGCCTGTACAAGGCTGTACAGAACCAGGGCAGTATGACCTTGATGGTTGTGAGAAAAGGAGAAGAACTAAAGATAAGAGCTTAAAATAGATGATGGGAGTAAACAAGGATGGTTTGGCCCCCTAGGCTTCCCAGGTGCTGCTGGTGTTGAGGATGGATGATAGGCGTGGCTCACATGCTGTATCACCAATGATGAGCTTGCCTTTACAATATGTATGAGCTTAATTATCTACTCTATATAAAGTGTAACACAGCCTAAAATAAACGGGACATGCCTACCAATCGCATCAATTGACCTCATGATCTCCCGCCGACCGCAACAGATGGTGAGTGTATCAGACCCAGCCAGCACGGGTTTGGAAGGGGTAGATCATGTTTGACCAACCTGGTCTCCTTTTATGACCAGGTGACCCACCTGGTGGATGCAGGAAAGGCTGTGGATGTTGTCTATTTGGACTTCAGCAAGGCCTTTTTCTGTCTCCCACACCACACTCCTGGATAAGCTGGCAGCCCACGTTTTGGACAGGAGCATTCTTTGCTGGGTTAGGAACTGGATGGATGGCCGGGCCCAGAGAGTGGTGGTAAATGGTGCTGTATCCAGCTGGCAGCCAGTCACCAGTGGTGTCCTTCAGGGGTCTGTGCTGGGGCCAGCTCTGTTCAATATTTTTATTGATGACATGGATGAGAGTATTGAGTCTTTCATTAGTAAATTTGCAGGCGACACCAAGCTGGAAGCATGTGTCAATCTATTGGAAGGGAGGAGGGCTCTGCAGAGAGATCTGGAATGGTTGGATGGATGGGCAGAGTCCAACAGGATGAAATTTAATAAGTCCAACTGCCAAGTCCTGCATTTTGGCCACAATAACCCCCTGCAATGCTACAGGCTGGGGACGGTGTGGCTGGACAGTGCCCAGGAGGAAAGGGACCTGGAGGTTCTGGTCAGCAGCTGAACATGAGCCAGCAGTGTGCCCTGGTGGCCAAGATACTGGGCACCTTGAGTGCTGTGTCCAGTTCTGGGCCCTCAGTTTGGGAAGGACGTTGAGACGCTTGAACGTGTCCAGAGGAGGGCAACCAAGCTGGTGAGGGGCTTGGAACACAAACGCTGTGATGAACATCTGAGGGAGCTGGGGTTGTTTAGCCTGGAGGAAAGGAGACTCACGCGTGACCTTATCACTCTCTGTAACTTCCTGAAAGGTGGTTGTAGTCAGGTGGGGGTTGGTCTCTTTCTCCAGGCAGCAACTGACTGAATGAGAGGACGTAGTCTTAAGCTGGGCCAAGGGAAATACAGGTTGGATGTTAGGAAAACGTTTTTCATGGAAAGAATAACAAAATTCTGGAATGGTCTGCCCAGGGATGTAGTGGAGTCATCATCCCTGGATGTATTTAAAAAAAGACTGCATGTTGCACTCAGTGCCATAGTCTAATTGAGGTGTTAGGGTGTGGGTTGGACTCGGTGATCTTGGAGGTCTCTTCCAACCTAGTCATTCTGTGATTCTGTATCTATATT
The DNA here is from genome assembly GCA_037834095.1 of Argya squamiceps. Classification (NCBI taxonomy): domain Eukaryota; kingdom Metazoa; phylum Chordata; class Aves; order Passeriformes; family Leiothrichidae; genus Argya; species Argya squamiceps. The sequence goes on along the minus strand of JBBMKD010000115.1, from coordinate 179,488 downwards.
TCGGCTCTTGAGTTTTCTGGCTTTTACCATTCCAATCCTCTCCCTAGGGCTACTGTTGGGGCAGTAAGCAAGCGGCTGCCTGGGGCTTGACTGCTAGCTGGGCTTTTAAGCCATGACACCCTGTCAACCCAACACCCCTTTGACTTTAGTAGCATAGAAAAAGTGCTACCTGATTGCTGTATCAGTCTTTCTTAATGGCTATAATCCTTTTATTAAAATTCCATATTAATATCTGTGCTTAAATGCAAGAGAAGCCTTACTATTTATACTTACCTGTGTTTATAATTTATGCAGTCATAAAAAGCATGTTTGGAATCTCCCATGAGGCTGTGTATACTGACTCCATGTATAGATACACTGAACAATTATGTTATGTTTTAAGCAACACTAAATTTATCCTCATATTTGGAAGTTGATTTATAGTAACTGAGTTTTTTCCATAAGAAGAAATTAAAAACTGAGTTGCAAATGACAGTTTTGTTTTTTCAATTTTAAGCATGAAAATATTTGCATGTAATAATTTCCATGCTTATTTAATTACATCTAACTTCTTTAAGGGTTCTCAGTAATGATGGAGCTTAGGTTTCTGCAGTTTATCTCTGGCTTGTTGATGGACAAAAGTTACATGTTGGCAAACATCTTTGTATTTTTGCAGCTGCTTAGGTATCTTTTGGATGTTTGTAATGGTGCTTCTACAGCAACTAGGGAAAGGAAAAAAGCATGATAAGAATGATCAAACAGGAAAATATAACTACACTCTTAATACTTTTGGCACTTCCTCTGAGATCCGTGATGTAACCTGCACAGGATAAACCCAGCTGTTGCAGGGAGGATTGTCTTTTGTTTCAAATTTGGGTGAACTTTTGTGCTGTTTACTCTTGAAATTTTAAAATAAACAGTTAATAACACTGTTGAGGAATGCATCATTCTCTTTCATTTCAAACAATTTCTCAGTTTGTGGTTATAAGTTCCAATGGCTTAATATAAAACATCTACCTGTATCTTGTATTTAAATAAAGGATATTTCTGTCAGGCATAGCTATATGTATAACCCATAAAAATTAACAAAAATCTTTAATGCATATATTAGTCAGCAGGCTTATATTCTGCGTTGATGGTAGAAATTGATGTACTTCTTAATAGAATAATTAAAGAGTAAAACTCTAGATGTAGCTGTAATATAATGTAGTGTAATATGTAATTGGTCATTTCAAGGAATGTTTATATAACAAAGCTTATAAAATAATAAAAATAATAGTGAAAGTTATTTTGAACTTAAAATTTTCATGCAAGTTTCCAGGGGAAAAAAATTCCATGTAAGTTACCAGGAAAAAAAAATCAATTCTTTTTGACCTACATTTTTAAATTAGCATCTTTATGAATTGTATCATTGAAAACTGAAAAGTAAGGAAAGAAAATGCTGATTCACGTAACAGATATTACTTTATCTAAGACATAGCCAGATCTTATTTCCTGGACATGAGATCTATATGAAGCCAATTAAATTTTAAAATATCTGCTCACATGGTGCCATCAAATATTCTGTATACACTTGCTGACTGTACAGAAACTAGAATTTGCATGTAAGACTTAAAAAATGTATTTGCAAAATGAGTAACTCTGTCTAAGGTCATATTTACACATCTGAAGCATCCATTCAGTATATGAAGATTCCTATTTCCTTATGTATATACTCACATGGAACAAGTTCCTTCATATGTTACACTGGGATAGTTTAGGTGTCCTATTGTTCTACTTACAGTTTAATTTCTATATACCTTCCATCATGGAATAAATTTTTCCATTAAGATGTCTTTCTCAATTAGAAAAGAGAAATCAATTGTTAAAATCCAATATGCTAACTCTGATTCTTAACTATTTTTGTTACAAGATTCTATGACTTAAGACATTAAATTAATCTAACTGCAAGATTTAATATTTAAAATGCTGTGGTTTATATTAAATAACTGTCCAGACTCCTAAACTTTTTGATCTTATAATGTGTTAATCTAAACATTTACTTCTCGTGTAGTCTACTTATCACTCTTTCCATTACTATTATGTTTATTGCTTGTGATAGAATTTACTTGTATGAAGCAATTTGTCTAAGCTAGTTGTATTTCTGTTGTTGACTTTGAAATCAATTCCAGAGAATGAAACTCCTAAGAGTAGGAGCATATGTAGTCTATAGTTTTAAGGAGTGATGTAACTCATTCTAGAATAACCTAAACATATTCACACAGTAATAACTCAATTTTAACTTGCTATGGATTGAATTCTAAAAGGTATTAAGCAATTAAAGTAGCTTCACTTCATTATTCTACTTAAATTAGAGGTACCTAAAGATTTAATGGTGATAATGCTGAACCCAATTGCTTTGAAAGGTATAGAAGGCTATATATCTTCAACATGACATTCATGATGATTAGGGAAAAGGGGAAATTCAAACATTGCATCTGATGTATGGCATCTGCTACATAGGGGCAATTATTGTAGCAGCAGTTAGTTACAAATAATACTAGTTTCATTTGACATTTAAATGATAACTCATTAACACTTTTAAAATTTTATCTAAGATTTTCCAAGATGTGCTGGTATATAGTTGTTCATTGGCTGCTTTTTCAGCGCCTGTGAATAGCTTTGCAACCTTCACTGATGTTGCACAATTTGCAGGGATATCCATTTCCTCATAAGGAGCAATGACACATTGATTTTTCTAACTTTATTTCTGTAAAACAGTGAAAGATGAGCTGTTTCAAGAACTATGTCAATCACAGACTGTATAATATGAATACATGAGGCTTTGGCTGTATTTTGGAAATTGTACTGTGCTTACAGCAGTAGCAGGGTTTATCACAGTGAATAGAAAATTAGGGAAGAATAAATACTAGCCTTACATCCCTCTAACTAATGAGAAATTGCAGTGTTCGTGGTAAAAAGGAAATGAGGAGCTGCCTTGGTGTACACAAGGAATAGGCACATCACATCTAAGCAGGCAAGCATAGGGGCACATGATGGGAATAAAGGATTCTGGCTTCTGCTTAAATTCATGCCATATGGTGGTCAACAATTCCCAGAGGAACTAAGTCAGGCTGGCAGATTTCAGACAAGCTTACAGTCCCTTTCCAATGGATTTAGAGCTGGCAGTGGTCTTCACTGGTTTTCACTATTTGAGCCTACTGCTCCATCTTTTAAATCTGGTTTTCACTGTAGGGAGAAATCCCTCTATAGCAGCAGGTTTGCTCATGTTACATCTGCACAAGAAAAGACATTGGCCTTTCTCACTCAGAAAGGATGCTTCTCACTACTAGTGCTTCTGAGGTTTTGTGTATTAGCAGGGAGTGGAGTAGTGACAGATTATCTCCTATGGTAACCTGCTACTCTTAATTGGGCTTGCTTTTGAAAGCCTGGCTATTCCATGCCTCAGTTAAAGCAGATAATAATTGAAAAAGTTACGGGTTTGTGTATGTGATTTCCAGTGGTGCACAAGATACTGTTCCAGTCTACAACTGAACTCACATATCTCCCATTTCCTCTGGGTAATGTATTCTTGTGGTAATGAAAATTTGCATTGACATAAATTTGTTTAGTTACATCTGTGCCAAACTGTCTGGTAATTCTGCATTTGCCTTCCTCTTTTGCTTTCTCACCTTTCCAACAACTCTACTGTCCTAACCAGCCAATCCACCTATTGGCATCACCTCTGTTTCCCAGGAAACAGAGCACCTGGACAACAGGAACGTCTGACATTACCTCTTTGTATGAATACCAGTATTTCTCAGTTTGGATGCCAGTATAACAAGAATATATGCACTATTTTTGTTAGACCTTTACCATACCTCATCATCACCTAACTTAAGATCATGGATCATATCAGACTCTAGGAAGAAATTAAAGCAAATCTTACTTATCAGGTACAGAAAATATGGCATATTTGAGAGTAGTACCACAGGGTCAAGAAGCAAGGTCTCAGATGAATTGCTCTGCAGTGCTATAGTGAGAGTACTGTACCAACAACTCCATAAGCAGCAATATGAAAACTTTATTATTGGTGTCACATCAGTAGTTTTACACATTACCAACTGCTGAAGATCTTAAATTGTTGAGACTCATTGAAAAACAGTGATCCAGTTAACGTAGACTTTAATCTAGCCACAGAGTACAAGATACCATGCTTCAGATGTAAAAATTGCCATATTAAAGCAGTAGGAACTGCCTATCTCCATCTTACTTTCTTAAATATGTTCCAGGGTGATAGCAATTCGTATGAAGGGCCAAGACAGGGTTGCTCAGATGCGTCATGAAGCCCATTATCACACTTCCTCCAAGTGGAGGGGGAAGAAGGGAGATGGGAAACATTGTTCTTTTAGTTTTATTTTTGTATGTATTTTGTATGCATGTATACTTTTCTTGTATTTTTTGTATCTTCAGTTTATTTTTTGCCCTGTCTTCCTCAGCGTTCATTAAGAATTACATTTTTCCTTCGCTGTTTTGTTGCACAAATTAGCAAAATATCTTTTAATATTAAGAATCATGTAAAGTGAAGAATTAAACAAGTCTCAAAAGGAAAACTCCTCTTAACTCGATGCCATGCTCTAATTGTTTTTTAATTCAAAGATAGCGCTAAGAGACCTATCCCCATATTTCTGTATCCTTATTTTAAAAGAAGAACAGCTCATCTGTAACCAAGTGTGTCTGATACGGCACATAGGCTGTACTCTGCTAATGGAGGTGTCTCTGAGATGGGTGGTTCCACAGTGTGTTTTAAAGTACACAGAAACAGAGATAGAAAAGGATGTACCTCGAATATTTTAAAACAAACAGAAGAACTGAACAACACAAATGGCATTCTGGGAAGACAGAAGTACTAACATTCTCCAGAGTCTTCAGTGTTATGGAAATGTAAAATTGCAGACTGTTGTCCAAATCTAGAAAATCACTGATGTTAACTTCAGCACACTGCTTTATTTTTGCTTTTAAAAAGCAACAGCATAAAATAAAGGGCTAACAGAAATACTGAAAATTGTTAAAAATGTGGAAAGTTAACTCAGCAATTCATGGAATCATAGAACCACAAAATGGTTTGGGTTAAAAGGGAACCTGAAGATCATCTGATTCCACCCCTCTGCCATGGGCAAGGACATCTTCCGCTATCCCAGGTCACTCTAAGGCCTCTTCAACCTGGCCTTGGACACTGCCAGGGATAGGGCAAACACAGCTTCCCTGGGCAACCATGCCAGGACCTCACCACCCTTGCAGTGAAGAATATTTTCTTAACATTTAATCTAACTCTGCCATCTGACGATTTAAAGCCATTTCCCCTTGTCCTGTCACTCCATTTCCCTGCTGATAGTTCCTCTTCAGCTCTTGGAGGCCCTTTAGGTGCTGGAATGAGATCTAAGGTTTCACCAGAGCCTTCTCTTCTCCGGGTTGAACACCCCCAACTCTCTCAGCCCATTTCCATAGCAAAGGAACTCCAGCCCTCTGACTGTGAGTGTTTTATCTTCTTGTCTTCTTTGTGTTAGAGCCAGTAATAATACACAGGATTTATAGTTCGTTGTTCGGACTCAGTGTTTATTATTTCTATATTACAGTCTCACGAGTTGTAAGCTCTAACTAGCAAGTTAGAAAACAGAGGTAAAACGGAGTACCTCTCTATCTCTACGAGGTTTTTTTCAAGGACAATCCATCCAATTATGAAATGCCACCTAAATTATTTTGACTTTAAACCAAGTAACTACTTGAAGTCTGCAATGCGGAATTTACTAATCAATTACAGAAAACCACCCAAACCCATGAAGAAGGAAGAAGAGGGGTAAAAAGAGCAACTAACCTCCACCCCAAAATCTCCATCTTGCCCCACACACGTCACCATATACCAAAATCCCAAAATCTAAGTTTCCAGAATTCCAGCACTGACTCTCATTATGGCCTCCTCTGGACTTGATCCAACAGATCCACATCTTTCTTATAATAAGGACCCTAGAGCTGAACACAGTACTACAGGCAGGGTCTCACCAGAGCAGAGCAGAGCAGATGGGGAAAATCAATTTTTTTTTGCCTATTCTAGGCAATCTCATTTTTCAAGAACTGATTCAAACTCCCTCTGTTTGTAGAAATGGAGGATGAAGGGTGAAAGAAACCTAAGAAATCCGGATGGGATGTGTCATTCCTTAAAACGTATTTAGGTAAGATAAGGAACAAAGCCTGATAACAGTGTTCCTGTAAAGACTCACTCAATTTAGAAGAGTCATTTCAATGGAACATCAGAGTAATGCAAAGCAATCAATACGGAACCATTTTAAAAGCTTGTGGGAGCATCAGATTTTCAAGCTCTGGAACAAAGGAGGAATATCAACTCACCCTTGTCTTGATTGCTTAAGATTCTGTTGCTTTGGGAAAGAAATGTTTGTATCAATTTGAAATAGTTTAGTTCTGTTCTGATTTTCATGTTGCATAGTAAATACAATATGTTGTCATAATTAAAAAGTTAATTTAGTCCCTTGAATTTTCTTTTTCAGATATTTTGAGAGGGTAACACAGAGCAAAGCCAAATGCTAAAGCTCCTATATATTTTAAGAAACATTTCAACCTTTTCAGATTTCCACTCAATATACATAAAAATGGCATTATAGTCTAGCCCTGATATCAGCTGTTTTCACAACTTTGTTTTCAAATAGGATCTGATCCACTACCTGCTCTCTGTATTGAAAGCCACATGCAATTTGACGCACAGTTAGAGAGGATGTGTTGCACAATTGTTAATGCCTTCTGAATGTATAATTGTGCTTTTTGGTTTTGTTTTGGTTTGGTTATTTTCAATGGAGATCAGTGTATGCAAACTGCTTGGTAGTATGCCATGAATATTTTTCCCCACATGTCATATTGGCTGGCATTTACATAGAAACAAAAGAAGAGATGGCTGTAAGAGCAGAGATTGAAATAATCCTAAATACTGCCTGGAAGAAAAACTGTACAAATGCTCCATCTGAAATACCATATTGCAGTCTTTCCTTTAAAAAACTGAATTCTTTGAGTCCAAGTACCTATTAAAAAAATGAAAACAAAAACAAACACCAATTTATGTGAAAACATCCAAATCCTGTGCAGTGAAACATGGCACTAAAGTCTATTGCAATATTCCTCTAAGAGCAGGTTAGATTCCCTAAAACCAATATGTAAAACAATGGTTATTTGGATAGCTGTGAGATGACAAAGTACATTAAAAAAGAGGTAACTGAGGAGGATGAAGAGGAGACTGGATAAAGTGCTTTAAATCTATATGCTATTAGAAAAAGAAAAGCAACAACAAAAAAATATATCTTGAATGACTAACATCAAGTTCATTTTCTGCTTTCAGCAGTTAATGCTTAATTCTGATTTCATAAAAGGAACAATACTTCGTGTTTAATCCTTGAAAGGTAGGAATAATTTTTTTGATTAAAAAGTGTTACTGGAATTATTTACTATAGATGATAACAGATACATGGAACTGTGTTTTAAGCATTCTCACTCAGGCAAAATCACATTACATCAAAGGAAGAGTGTGTCTGTTTTTTTAGTTCTTGGCTATACATACTTCATGTATATATGTTCATACATATATACTTATACTTGGCTATTCTTCAGTATGACTACTCCATTGAAGTAAAAAGGGGGAGACGTGAAGTTTTCTTGTATAGAAGGTGAGTGAACTAAAAAAGAGCAGAGACTGATATTGTAATGGTTTGAAAGCAAAACAAATGAGAGGCTCCAAGTCAGAAATACAATTTAATAAGAAAAAGGAAAAA
>JBBMKD010000115.1:117386-171598 GCA_037834095.1 Argya squamiceps | reverse complement strand
TTGGTTTCAACAGATGATGAAGAGGGTGATAGAATACTTTGTGCATATCTTATTCTACAACCCAGGACAGATGTAAAAGTGTTTGTTTTAACATTTTTTTTCTGCTGACCCTCTGACATTTGTCTGACAAAACCATATCTCACACTGTCCATCAGTAGAGGAAACCATCACTAAATGTATTAGTCACTAATGCATCATTAATGTATTAGTTCATTCCCTTATTTGGGAATGCTCTTGAATCAGCTTTGTAATTCTCAGTAAAAACAGAAGTATTCTTGATGTTCTACATAGCTGTCATTTATCAGCTTTCATGCCATTGAACAAAGGCATTATTTTTCACTGAAAACCTCAGTAACTATTTTTTGTTGTGCTTATCTTCCAGAAAAAAAGCTACTGTGTCTCACTGATGAGAGAATTAGTACTCTTTTCAAAGTTTTCTCTCCCATTTAGTTTTAAAGGCAATTGTAAAGGTTTAACATTTGCATGTCAAAGACCATAGCTTGTATGTGTTGGTCTGTATTTTACATTTACTACAGTGCTGGGTTATTGTCAGTACTTAAGTGTTCCATTTGTTCAGTAAAATCTAGTACTATAGAAAAGGGAGAGATTTGTTCAGGCACACACTTTTGAATATAACTTTTTGATTGCTAAGCTAACAATATAAGGATTTTTCTGGTTTTTTGTGTTTCATGGGTCTTGTTTGATCGATCTCACTGCTTTTTAAAGGAAAAGCAAAAAAGGAAGCAAAAAGGAGGTCCCTTCTCCCCTCTTGAAGTTCTTTATTATGTGGATAACATTTACTTTCCTAAGTATGTGTTTCAACCTTGAGTTTTGTTTTACAATTTTGAAATGTCTGTTCCTACAAATAGCAAATCTAGTCTTTCTGAGTGAAATATACCCAGCTTTTAATAAATGCAAGAAGAAACCTATTGCTTCTAGTGAAATACAGGGAGAACCCAGTTGTCTGACTGTTTTGGGAGATTAACCTGAAAAGGAAAGAGCTGTCAAGGGAATAAATGCACAAATACTGTAGCATTAAATGAGGTTATATTTATTCTGTTTACAAGACCAATCCTATAATTTCTTGTATTTTGAACTATGTATTTATAAGTAAACACTAAAAACTTTTCTTTATTTCAAATGTTACCAGCAGATTTTACAAATCTGAGCAAAATACCACAATACAGTTTTCATTTATAAAATCCCAGAAGGGCTAGGGAAGAAAATATGTAATGTATTTAATAACACCAACCTCATATCATTTACACACACAGAGTCCCCCCAAAATTTAAAAGTTTGGACCATTACTCCAAATTCTGCCATTTTATACTTTTATTACTCTTGGCTGCCTACTTTACCAACCTCACTGATGGTTACCTTCTAGTCCAATGGGACCTCTACAGTTAAAGTGCAGAGCTGCTTTCCAGCTGGATGGACCCAGTATATGCTGGTGCCTGGCATTGTTGTCCCCAGCTTCAGGATCTTGCATGTCTTGAACTACACAATCTTTATGTCAACCCATTTCTCCATCCCTCTGGATGACAGCACAACCCTTTGGCATATCACCCACTCCTCCTACTATCTGCCTGTCCTCACAGTGTCATAACAGCAGCAAATTGAGGGTGCACTTTACACCATCATCCAGAGCATTTGCAAAGATTTTAACTCATGTCATGTGATTTGAGGTGGGCAAGCACTGAACTAGTGAGTTACTGCCTGTTATTCTAAGAAGTCAGGCATAACAATGCAGTCACACAATAATAATAATAATAAATGGCTGGTTTGACCAGATGTTTGTACACAAAGTTGCTGATTTTACAAATATTTTACATTTTACAAATGTTTGATGTACAAAATTGTATAATAATGTTACCTTACTATGGTCTTCCTTCATAGTCCAATGATAGAGAGTGAAAGCATGACCTTTTTTCTGCAGGTCTGTGTGCAAGAGAGAATTCAGCAAGTCCTCCATCTAATTTGAAACTGTGAGCTTAAACATTTGAAACCCACCAGCCTAGAGATTTAACCAGGCAAGGTAAACTCTGTCCATTGATCCTTGTTTTCTCTAAGCAAATGCTTAGGGGGAAGAATTATCTCTCATCAGAAGAGCCTGGCACTTCTTTAAAGCCAGAACTTTCTGACTTTGAGGATCAGTGCCAAACAAACAAGGGAAGATATAATTTCTTTGTTGCAGGAGAACAAAGATTAGATTAAATTTAAAGGGTTTTTTCTCTCACTCTTGTAATGGCAAAATTGAGAAATGTGTTAAGTACTTTGTGCTTATATTTTGGCAGCCATAGGTGATTTCATTAGGGCCTGGAGTACAAGTATGGTGAAGTGTCATGCAAGAGTTGATGTCTTCCCCCCCCCCCCCATGCAGAAATTACCACTTCCTTTTAAAAAGTAATTCAGAATATCTGAGTCATTAAGGGTCAGTCTCAGAGTGCTGTTTCCACTGTGTTGCTGTTCTTGTGGTTTGCCTAGCATGTGAGTTATCTACACTAGCTGTTCTTCAGTTTCAGATTCATGCCCTTGTCATCTCTAGAGGAAAAAAAGAAGATAATATTTTGAAACAAAATACCATAAAATCACAGAATAGTTAGTGTTGGAAGGGATCTCTGCAGATCCAACCCCCCTGCCAAGGCAAGGTCATGGTGGGTTTTGAGTATCTCCAGACAGAGCCTCTACAACTTTATTGGGCAGCTTGTCCCAGTGCTCTGCCACCCCCATTGTAAAGAAGTTCTTCCTTATGTTGAGATGAGACTTTTTGTGTTTTATTTTATGGCCATTATTCCTCATCCTGTTACTGGGCACCACTGAAAGGAGTCTGGCACCTTCCTCTTGACACCTGACTTCAAGATATTTATATGCATTTATATTCATTCCCTCTCAGTCTTCTCTTCTTCAGCTCCTACAGTCTCTCCCCATGAGAGATGCTTCAGACCCCTCATCATCTTTCACGGTCCATCTGGACCCTCTGCAGTAATTCCTTGTCTTTCTTGTACTGTGGAGATCAGAAGTGAACATAATAGTCAGAATGTGACTTCCCTCAATATAATATATTATGAAGTATTGTAAATATTTGTTCTCTTCCCCGCCACCCCTCCCACCACCCAGTATTGTTATCTGACTTTCTCACCAATGATTTGTGAGGAGGAAGCTGTTCTCTATAGCAGGAGTAAAAGTAATCTTAAATAATCCAAGAAACCTGTTGAGCAAATCAGCTAGCATAATTTCATTTGAAATAGTTTTAATTAGCACTACTAGTTAAACTTCTTTACTACTGACATCATCATCATCCTCATCATCTCATCATCATTATTAGCTAGATAATAAATTATCAATAATAATAATAATAACAGAAACAAAAAATTATGTGTGCTGTAGCAATACCAAATTGCTTTTAATTTCTTCTAGTAACCTTTCTCTTCTTTCTCTTATTGTGTGTTCAGTGTCTTTGCTATCTTTTTTATATCAAAGGCCAAAAACAAAAACAAAGACCTAAAACAATTAAACAAACAAGTAATGCAGCCTTTGAATCTTCTCTCTACATTATTTCCTGCCCAACTTTCCATTTAGATATATAACTTCCTCTTCTAGGAAAGTGTTTTGCACTTTCTTACCTAGCTCAGCAGCTTGAGATCTGATCCTTATCTCATCTTTCACTTAAACATTTAGCCATCTACCAATCAAGAGGTCTTAAAGTTGTTACCTTTCTCTTTGTTATTTCAGTTTGTGTAATTGTAATTATACTGCCATACTTTCTGTGCAAGATAAAATTGTAAGAGAATATTTTTGAAAGCATAACTCCCCAACAGTTATAGTATTACCTTAAATTTTTTAGCCTAAAGTTGTAAGAAGTATGAGTAGAGACTCACTGCCATTGAGGCATATCCCATGACTATGCACTCATTTTAGGACAGATTCAGGATAGTAAATACAGATGCAGTACAGGTTTAGCTAAACTGTAGCTAAACCTAGAAACTTGAGTCAGGACCTGGAAATGTAATAGATTTCTGAAGGCAGCAGAAGGTGGTGCAGTGCATTATAAAGTGAAAGGGTAATTCCACTGTGAAACAAACATGTTAGCTCTCCATAAGTAAATGATTCTCCACAGATAGTACTGTATGCCTTAACATAAGTAGCTAAACTTAGGGACACTCTGCTGAAAGTCTGTGGAAGCAATTTCCAGAGGTATATGTTCCTCAAAAATAATTCCAGGAGCAATCCTAATGAGTTAAATAGAGCAGCTTGTTTCCTTGTGAAGCAGAATGTGACACATTACACTCTGTTTGCTTCATTTGTGCTTTTACATACAATCCTCAAATGTAGAAACAGTATATCAAAAGAAAAAGCACAAAAAGCTGATACAGCTGGTGCACAATGAAAACATATTTCAAACTCTATTCATGGCATTCAGAGAGATTAACAAAAACAGCTTGTGTAGAATTTGATTATATTGAGTAAAAATAATCTTAGTAATAACTCCCTGAAATTAATACAGTGCTTTTTCCCTCCTTTTTTCTTTTTTCCTTTTTTTTTCTTTTTTTCTTCTTTTTTTTGAGCTGAAGGAATATTATATTATTTTTAGATTTTAGTAAATAACAAATTAGTGTTTGTAGTACACTGTAAAGTGTGAAATATTTTTATAAATGTAAATTATGGCACTCATGTTTAGCCTTTCCTATGAATTGACTTTAATAATGGGACAAAAATATAACATAGAAACTAAAAAATTAATTAATTGTTCCCCTCCTTGCCACTGTCAGGTCAAGATTTGTAAGACTAACATGCACCTGGTCTTATTTATATATTTATTTTTAATTATCTATTTTCTGAGGGTTTTTTATTACAGCTAATAAGTTAGAGCTTGAAGCCTGAAGAACATGTTCTCAGTTTATTTAGGGTTTCTGAAACAGAAAAAATAATGAAGAACAAAGAAATTATTTTTTCCTGCCACTTGTACTGAAATAAATTTAGTTTACCCTTTTCCTTTTTATTCAGTATTCTGGAACTACTGCTCTTTTTTTGGTATTTAGTTATCCCAGGGCTGTATTTGGGACCCCTTCCCCCTTTTTCTCATATATTTGAGTGATGGTATTTCCTTGTTCCAGATGAAAGAAAGTTTTGCTGCTTTTATTCAAATCCTAGTGAGCTGGACAGCTGCCAGAGTTTCCATCAGATGCCTTCAATTCTAATTACTCTCAGCTCATTTGGAGCATCAGTTCAGCTATGTCATAGGAAACAAAAATATCTTACTAACAAACCCTTAAGCTTTTATAAATACATGACATCAATAATCATTAGCATGTCCTGGGCTATTGTTTGTGTGTTTTGAGTGCATAGTTAAAAACATTAAAGCACTTAGATATATCCACAGGCTGTGTGAAAAAAGTACAATAACTGGTCTGCCCATTTTACAGACAGTATTTTGTGTCAGTAGTGTATTGAGTTATACTGGAAGTGTTCGAGACCAGTTGGATGAGGTTTGGAGTGACCTGCTCTAGTGGAAGACCTCCATGCCCTGTCATAAACAGTTACAGTTAAATAAGATGAGTCCAGCTCCATGTGTGTGTGTATGCATACAAGTATATGTATCTATCATGATGAAGTTTTGAGCACAACCATGTCTAACAGACCTTGAAGAGAAGTATTTTGTTTGAATCTTGGAATCTATGTTAACATCTTTCAGCAGTGCAGTTCTTTATCTGACAGAGCTCATGTTTCAGTGTTTTGTAGATACATAAAACCATGGACTGGTTTGGGTTGGAAGGGTCCTTACAGATCATCCAGTCTCACCCACCTGCCATGGGACACCTTGTATTAGACCATGTTGCTTTAAGCCCTGTGCAATCTGATCTTGAACACTTCAAAGGATGGGGCAGCCACAGCTTTTCTTGCCAATCTGTGCTGGGGTCTCACCACCCTCACAGGGAAGAACTTTTTCCCTAATATTTAATCTAAACCTTCCCTCTGTCTGTTTAAGGCAAATTTCAAGCTGCCATCTCATTCAGCTTCTGATTTCCCATACAGCAGCCATTTCAGACAGTCATAATTGAAGGATGATTTCTGTCCTCGCCTGCCTTCCAAGGCATTACTGGGAGACCACATATGCTGGCAGTCTCCTTTTATTTATGTCTTTTTGGGTTTTGCAAAAAGATTCATTAATTTCTTTTTTCTACTTCTTCCTATTCATGAGGGAATTAGCACTCAGAGAGATTGTCTGTGAACAATCTGCCTGTGCAGTTGTAAGCATGAACTTGTTATGATCCACCCATCTATCACTTATAAATTAGGAAGAAAAACTTAAAAGTAAATCGGGTGGTATTAGAGCAATACAATAATATATTATCAGATTCTTTTGGTAAGAAAATAGCTGAAGACTGAAGCAGTATGTACTTGATGTCACCTCTCTTTATGATGAGAATGAGCCAACTGCTCTATACCATAATGATTGCTTTCAAAACTGAAATAATCCTTTTTTAGTTTCCCTCTAGTGGAAAAGTGTCCTGGGTAGTAGTGCTATGTGACTTTCACTTCTAAGCCATTATTTAATTCATGATTTTGTAATTACTCTTGCCTACTTGTATTTGTTCAAAGCAACCCATTTCGTTTATAATAGAAAAATCTATGCCCTTCATATACTTAATTTTTATGCAGTAAAGTTCTCATGATTGGTATTTCTCTGATGGCTTTCATTCAGCTGCTTCTATTTACATATTTTAAATCATTGAAGTTCAAATGCACAGTGTATGCTGAAAGATTTAGAAGTATACCATCAGTTTAAAACTTGCAAGACAACATGTAGAACTACTTGCTTCAGAGTGGCCACAGTAAGATTCCCATAAAATACTTGTAAGCAGTGTCCAGGTTTTGTTTATCCCTTATGCTACATCAGAATAAGCAACTTTCACATATATATAACTTTTGCACCCTTATGTTCTCTGAAGCAAAGATCACAGACTGTCATCACACATGTATTTAAAATGTAGGTATATAGATGGTATTGTAATTGAATGACAGAAAAGAGAAGACCGTTACCCTGTCCATTGTAGTTGGGGGAATTCTTTATAAAATCAGTAGAGGCACATAAGGGCCTCCAGTGTGTCATGAGATAGATATTAAAGCATGGGTGAATCGCTGACAATGCAGGGCACCACCATAATGTAAACTAAGTCAACTTCTAGCTTGCCCTAATATGAACTTTATTTCTTTTCATTCAGAATCACTAAATCACATATTGCCAAGATGTTCTGATGCTAGCAGAAGAGGAAAAAGCAACTTCTTTTTTAACAAAGTATGAATTAGAATTTATAACTGCAACAAAATGCAGAAAAAGGAAACATACATTGATTTCAGCAGGCTTTGAATCTTGTCTTCAGATTTTATCAGGAGATTTCACCATGTGCATAACTGTATCGACACTGTCAAGTACTAGCACTCAGTATACAAGATTGGTGAATGCTGCTTCTCATAAGATCATTTGTCTTTGAGACTTTATGTTTTGGGGGTTTGTGAGATTGCTTGAACAGCAGAATGTCATATTCCAGCAAAAGAGGAAACGCTCCTCTGGGTGAGGCTGAATCAAATCATGTGTCTGTTAGTCATTGAGGAGATCTCTGGGTACAGTACAGTAATAAATGTAAAGCAAGTAATCCTTCCTTTGCTTGTTTTGTAAAGACATCAGAAATATTTATATTTTTAAAAGAAACAAAGCCAAGAATCAGACACTAACCATTCCATAGGTATGCAGCCCAATTTCTTAAAATTTGTTTCATTTTCTTCTAAAATGAAAATGTTTTTGCTTGCTCCAAGCATGACATGCAGCCTTGCATACCTTTTAGTAATGCCATTAGATTCAATCTCTCATATTCAGTGTCTTTCACAATGTAGAATTATGATATGATTTTAATTTTGTTTATTTTTTACTTACTGGAAATAAGTACACACCTAGTACAAGGTGTCCCTTACCATGACATAGAGTTTGTAACAAAATTATCTTTAAGATCCCTTCAAACACAACCTATTCTATGAAATCTGACCTTGTTTCTTTGCACATTTGTAATATACATACATAACTCATTTACTCCTGTGCTTCTTTGGCCTGGGTGAACCAGATACAAGCCTAATACCTATGTTATTTCTAATTCTTCAGAACCATAATTATCTGCCAGTCCTGTAGAACTTGTGTTATTTTTTTTTCTGTAGAAGAATCAATAATATTTCTAGACTAGCTCTAA
This sequence comes from Argya squamiceps, assembly GCA_037834095.1. NCBI lineage: Eukaryota > Metazoa > Chordata > Aves > Passeriformes > Leiothrichidae > Argya > Argya squamiceps. Next base: position 163,358 of record JBBMKD010000115.1, on the reverse strand, counting down.
TAGAAAATGGTAATAAAAAAACCCTGAACCAACAACCAAAAGACTTCTTTCTTCTCTGTGATGTTATTCTTACTGTAAATTTGGTTTATCAATACTTTACCACTTATCAACCAAACTCTGAGTTATGTAAGAGATTTATTTGGATAAAGACTGTGAGTAGTTGTGGCTTTGTTTGGGTTTTTTTAGTATGGCAAGTAAACCCTATTAGACTTACTCCAGTGGTGCTTCTGGGGCTGGCTGCAAGACATTTCAGCTGTCATTGCGCCTTACAATTCTGGTTTTTGGGTTCTGCTTTCAAAACAAGATATGAAGCCTTAAGTTGGAATGTACTGTATATTCATGTCCCTGCATATTCATCCTGATGCTGATTTACAATACTGTTTGTTTTACGCAACTGGAAGGAAGGAACACCATGGCATTTAGATTCCCTGCTCTGCCAAAACAAGTTACAGATTTATTGTACCCTTTTTTTTTTTTTTCCCTTTCAAATGCAAATACCTCTGGAATCTTCTTCTGTAATCAAGTAGGGAAAAAAATTCCACAAGCTCATCAGATGGTGCTTAACCTTTTGGGAATTTTCTGCACTCTGAAGTATTATTTAGCATCTGTGATGTTCTATTAACCACCTAAATGCCCAGGCTTGCAATCAAAGGATGACATCTCTGTCTTGCTTTCAGCCACCATGGTGACATACACTGAGCTGGCCTTTGCTGTGCTGCTTGGTGCATATGAGCTAAGCCATGATGTATCAAAGGGTTGGAGAAGGAGGTGAGACTGAAGAGTCTCCATCAGAAGAGGTTTTCCAGAGGTAGACAGGGTGCTAGACAATCTCATCTAGGTTCTCTTTTCCATGAAATGTTGGACCAGCTGATCTCTTGAAGTCCCCTTCAGATGGAGCTGTTCTGTAGTCCTCATTAACATGTTGAGTGCAGCAATGTTAAAGCCAGCCTATAGCCATCTTCTTTATTCCCAGTGACATTCCTTATTATCTGTGACCTTATTTAAAGGTGGAAATGATTACAGAGAAGTCTCTTGTACATCCTTGATAGAAAGAATCAGTGTTGTCCTCTGTTTAATTCTATTAAATAACACATAATCTCTTGTGTGGTTATGCAATATTTTTGGCTCAGTTGTTTTTTTTCTCAGAACTTATTGGTGGAGGTTGCTTTGGGAATTTCTGTGTTCACAGTGGTCAGATTTAGAATAATACAAACCTAATATGCCTGGCTTGGTGCATTCTATCACTAACTGTAAAGCTGTTGCACACATGGTATTCAATGAGAAGGACAGCAGGTGCCAATAACAATTTGTAGTCTTTTATTTGAGAAGGCAGGTGGTCTGGAACTTACAGAAGGAGTTGGCACAACTGCCCTGATATTAAGGTTCAAAAATTATTGCAGTTACTGTGGTTTTAGTTCATAGCTAGCCATTTTGAAATGGGGATATAATTTGTTAGGATGCTTGTGGTAGAACCTTGATATGCCTTTAATTGTTTATTATAGACTGTGGTTGTTGGAAATATGTCTGGAATAACAATTTCTTTATTTTTCTCCCCAAAGATCATGTATTTAGATGGATTTGAGCATCCATGAAGGCAATAGAAGGACACAGAATGGTGAAGTATACCTTTTAAATTAAAAATAACTTGAATAAACAGAAATTTTACATCATTGTTGTATTAAATTGAAGGGTTACATACATTACCAATCAAAACTTTATATCCCTCTTTCAGGTATACTTATTTCAGAAGAATAGTCTTCTTGAAATTCCTAATAGGAAATTGTTTTCAAAGCCTTTGAAGATGACTTCTCAAAGAGTATGCTGAAAATTACACTAATGATCTTACTTAGGCTCTGTCTAAACCACCTGGAAGCAAAAGCTCTCTCAGTTTCACACCTACTGATATTCAAACTCCCTTTCCTTTAAATATTCTCTATAGAAATAATGATAGCAGACTGCCCTTTCTTTACTGAGATTTAACTCCCAGTTTGGTGTTTGATTTGTCATTTTACGTATTCAGACTTTACATTAGCACACAGATTTCTTCTTCTCTCAAAAGCTAAGGAACATTTATTCCACCCGTTTTTAAATGGCCTTTCATAGGACTTGAGTGTATCTTTTTAGGGTGGCCAGACAATTTTCATGTTGTCCAAGTGTCTGGACTGAAAACTCTACAACCACCATAGGCTGCTTTCAAAATAAACATTATGTTATGGTGTTTGCCTGAAAAGAAATGCCATTTGTGGTCCTCAATTATGTTTCTAGCAGAGGAATTTCATTGATATGAAAGGAATGGTAAAGATACTGAAGACATTTATGCTTAGTATTCTGAGTTCTGGTGTTTTGTTTGTTTGTTTGGATGTGATGCAAATACAAAGGGCTTTTTGGAAAAGTAATGACTAGAATAATGTCTCTTGGAAACAACACAAGGATTTACATATTTTACTTCTATGTGGGTGATCTTCTACTTAAATATTATCTTTATGCTGAAATTTGTACAACTCTAAGTGGACATAATAAAATCAAAATTATACAGCAGAAAAATAAACAATCCAAAATTATATAAAATGTAAGGTATTTTATATACATATAACAAACAACTGAATGTCATTCTCCAATACACATTGTCAATAAATCCCCAGTGAGAGTCATCTCTAGCTGCATGCAGCTCTTGTTTTTATCTTCTCTGCTTAAATGGATTCCTGCATGGCAGCCAAAGCAGCAGGTTAACCACACTCATGGAAGACTTCATATTTGGGTTTAAGAATGCTTTTATACAACCTTGTTGTGTTTGCTTCAGTATCTACTGTTAATATTTTGCTTTGCTAATACTTTACCTTCTTTCCAACTGGAAAAAAATCTTTAAAGTGGCAGAAGTTAGCAGTCTTACAAGTATCAAAAATCATGCATTAGGTTTGATAGAATTTTCATTCAACACACAGTAACATAGGCAATTATTTGATAGTTTTCAAGCTACTGGTGTGATATTGCTACACAAAACCCAGTAAAAATCCTCTGTGTTTCCTGTTGAAGTCTATTTCTACAGGAAAGGTTCTGTGTTGCTACATTATGGAAGTGTGCATTGTATTGTGTCATGACCTTTCCTGGTGTAGTCTCCGAGTTCAGTTTCACTACTGAACTTTTTATTTAATTTGACAAAAGCAAGACATGTGGCTGCTGTCAGCCTACTGAATTGGAAAAATTATATTGTTGTGTACCAGCAAGGGATACTTACTTGTCTTTGTAGTTCAGAAGAGCTGTGGCTTGACAATAAAGCTGTATAATATTTCTGTTTCTCATTACTGATCTTTCAGTGCTCAAACCAACAGTTTGTTGGTTCAGGGTAATGGAAAATATTCACATATTTGTATCAAATTTGCTGAACAGCTTTAGTCACAGTGCATATTTCCTTTGTTCAAAATTGCTCCAAACCTCAGAACACATAAAAATTCAATACTAGTCATAATATGAATGAACAACTACGAAACTGAAGGATACTGAGATCAATGGGTCTCACTCAAGTAGGTGAGAAGTGCTACCTGTATGATGAGATGGATCTTTTTTTGAAGCCCCCCTCACAGTCCCACATTTACTGTGCACAATGTCTCTAAGCTGGGATTGCCCCAAAAGAAGCACGTATTAATAACCAATCAAAATCCTTAAAGATACTCTTAATAGCAGTTGGGGAAAGTTTTGCAGTGTCTTCCCACAAGCTGACACTTATTTCAGTGGTCTGATTCTGATTCTGCCAATTTAATTTATTTGGAAGATCCCATTGTGGGATCATAGAGACAAGTGTTAGATAATTGAAAATTCTGCTGTGGGACAGGCTCCAGTGGTGCAAACATTGACTGTGGTTAGGTCTGACCTAAAGGTATCAAATAGCCAGGTCTTCCACCCCTGGAACTAACACTGAAACCCTTCCTCTTGCAGACGTTTGGAATTCCACTCTAACAGCAGAATATTAGTTTCTTGGTTTAGTTTCTTAGCAAAGCCTGCTCACACAGGCTAGGATGCAGAATTTACAATGCCACCGTTACCTAGACTGTGAAGTGAGTGGTCAAGGTAGCACACCGAGTGTTTTTCAGGAACCTGCTGTGACCTGATGTTCAGAGATGCAGGCTATCCAACTGTTATGTTCAAGTTGCATTTTTAACTTTTCCACCATTTTAAATACAAAATATGTTCAGAAAAACTGTAAAGATTCCAATCTAAAATTTAAAAGTTGTTTATTCAGTCTCTTTATACATATTTAAAGTAGATTTCTCTCTCTTTGAACCTAATTTAAAGCAATACCCTATTGGTTCCCTCCAGCAGTTCAACCTGACCCATAACCACCAGAGAACATCAGGTGGGTTGGTGACTGTTTCTGAGATACTCATCCCATTTTGTCTCCATTATTTCCTGTGCATGCTAGAGGTTTAGGCATCAAGTTGAAGCAATCCTACAATTCTCAATTGTTTCTTCTACAAATATCCTGTAAAATACAATCTGCAAGCATTGTATTTAACTACAACCTGTGGAGCAAGTAAGGATGGATATGTTCAGAATAACAGCCAAACCCTGACTTAGAAATCAGCATAATACATCTTACTTTGCATGAACCATATCTGTCTAGGGCAGGATATAAGACAATTATCATTAAGTTAATTCACACCTATGTTTACAACACACTGATTTCTGCAGATATGCAAGCTATGGGACGCTAGTCATTAGTAAAAGGTATGAGCTTATTCAATAAATTCATTAGGCTTTCAGAAAGGGGAACAAACACCACATTGAGGAAATGTGCAGATTTTTTATTAAGCCAGGAAGAGTTGTGAGATTTTTAAAAAGAGGAACACCACAAAGAGGCCTCAAAGGAACATAAACCTCAAATTATATACTGGTAGTTTCAACTAAAAAAAATTACACCCCCTTTATTTTAGGATGAATTTGAAACATGAGAGTGAAGAACCTAAGAGGAAGTGAAGCTGCAAAACATGACTTCAGCTAATAGGTATTATGTGAGAAATTATTTTCCAAGACTGCATTATTTATTTCCAATCATATTTCAAATCATATTTCCTAGTACTTATAACCAAAATCACTTTTCATGTCACACACATTGAATAGAAGGCTTTAAAACATATGATCCAACATTGCTGCAATGCAAGCATAATTTACTGCAGAAGGAGGAGGCCCAAGTAATTTTTAATATATTCACATAGACATTTTGCAAACTATAGGCTTGGCAAAACAATTGAGTCATTAAGAACATCCAATACAATATTATGGTCAGTTAAGCCACAAAGCAAAGAGAATGCTATGCAAGATCACTTTCTGAGCCACCTTCTTGTCTGGAATACTCTGCTCAATGCAAATTGAGAATATTAGAAACAAACAATAATAATGGGGGACTTAGTTCCAGAAAAAATCCAAAGTGCCATTATAAGTAAAGGTTTATGTGGTAAGAGAAAGAGTTAAGCTAGAAAAGTTGGCAAACTGCTGAGAAGTACAGCTAATGTACAGTAGGGAAAAAATAAGGATGGACTTCATTTAAATTGAGGACTTAGTCTTTTGCACAGATGAATATCTAAGGCTAATGGATGAAAGGTAGAAATAAAGCTTGAGTGGTAATACTTCTTTTAGCTGCTAATAAGGGAAGTGATGTAAAGGTAAGTGATCCCAGTTTAAGTTCTGAAGACTAGTTTGAAAAACATTTCTACCCTGATTTTCCAGTTAACAGACCTGTCCTGAGCAATGGTATGTTGACTATTTAAGTCAACAGTCTTACAGTTCCTGACAAATTTTATGATATGTCTAATATATGATCTCTTATTCCCATTTGTGTTTTCATCTCATGTGACTCTTTTCAGCTCAGTTAAAAAATCTTTTGTTCAGCCTCAAGATTTGAGTCCATTTGTTCTGAAGACTTCTGCTTTGTGCTCACAGTAAAAAAATCTAAGACACCCTCTTTGGGTTACTTTTCTCAAATAGTTTTACTGGTGTGCAAGAAAACATTGCAAGAAAGTTGTGTGTACATTTTGAAAGTGTCAGGCATGGATAAGACATGCAAAAGCGAACTGGGATTTTCCTAGGAGATCAGGCAAATCATTATTTTCTTAATATCCTGATAAAAAACTTCAACAGAGATAGATGGCTTCTTTATATCTGCCTTCTAGCAGGGACTAAAAGATAGGAGAAAAAAAATGTCATGTAGAAAGAAAATAGAGATGAAGAGCTGACAGCTTCAAGAAACTCCTGCTTAGAAATAACATAAAACAAATCCCTTTATTTGTTCCCCAGACCTGTCCACTATCTGACATCGACATTAAATGTGTGGCAGCTACTGACTTTATAGTTCAAATTACCAGTAAAAGTAGAAGATTCCAGGAAACTAATTTATGTCTGTAGTTTTCCTTTGTTTCTAAACATAGAACAGCAGCAGGAACAAGCTGAGATCTGCCATATCTCACTTATCTGAATGTCAGCTCTTGTTCTAGCTGGGTCTGGCCTTCCAGTTTTCATTTTGTAGATTTTTTTTTAATGGTTCCTGATGTTTCTGGTGTACGCAATGCTGCAATGGTTAATTAGTTTTACACATACCTTATTCTTCCATTTGGAAATGTAAATTTGTCATTTTTGAAGGATTTAATGTCAGAGAGTATATTCAAAACTCATTGATGCATCTGAGTCTGCAAAGAAGTCTGCTGAGGAACAAGAAAAGCAGGGCCAAATGTTACACATAAAAAAAAGGCTTTAAGTTTATTTAATTAACCTCAGCATTAGGGAAGTATTGTATGCTGCGTTGAAGAACGGCTTTCCTCTGGGTCCAGGCTGGTTCTGGCTCAGTTTTTAAAATTATCTCACTCTCAAAGTCCTTTTTTAGTTTCACTTTAGTCCTACAACCAATTTCTTTCTGAGATTGAATCACAATATCCCGCGAAATTCCCCTTTGGCTTGAGTGACTAATTCTCAATTGTAGTCTGCATTGCAACCCTTTAAAATATTTCTGTTGCTATGTTGTTATGTACTGGGGGGTACTAGAAAACAGCTGAAGTGGAAAAGAGTAAGAGCCAGCACCAGCAGCTGCAACAGCAGAAAGAACAAATGCTCTACACACTGCTCAATCCCTGTAATTTCCCCTAACAGCCCAATGTTTCATAAATAACAATTTAAGCATCTCATAAATAAATACTGATCCCTCACCTGCTGTTTAAGTACCTTTTGTGTTAGGTTAGCAAGAACATTCATTTTTAACTTATGTCTTTTTGGTCAGGCTTTAAAGTATAATAGAATGGGATAATTTCTATGATTTACTGATTAAATCCCAGTAGTTTATGTTTCTCATATTTGACTTCTATGCATAAAAATAGGATTTCCTGAAATATATGTTATAGACTGAGCTACAAAACACATCTAAAATATTTCATAAACAGCAAAGATAAGAAGTAGCAGAAGAAACAAGGCTTCCTCAATAGTGTACCATCTTGCTTTCGCAGTCATGAAGCAGAATTTTTCTAAAATGGAAGTCTCTTTATTTGAACTGTTTTTTTAAACACAAAATTCAGCACAAAATAATTAATTAACTAAGCACATCTTTTGACAAAGCAAGATACAATTGTGAAAGAATTTAAGTCTGCTGTTGCTTTCTAACCAGCAGTGATCTTGACTTAAAAGTAGAAACTGAAATAATTATTTCAATTAGAGACTTTTCTTGTAAGTAAATTTTAAGGAGTACACTGGAAATCAGAAGGTTACCATGCAAACAGGATCAGACCTGAAACAATACTTATGGCTTACTAAATCTGCAGGTTTTATTAATCTGGCATACTCAAATACTCTGGTTTTTTTACCCCTATGGTAAAAGGAGGAATGTCTAGGCTCCACTGGTCTAAGAAAATCAAAATTAAAAGCAGAGAATATAAGGGATTAGTTTTTTAAAAATAAAAAAGATTAATAAATATATATAAGTGTGTAGGAGCATCTTATCAGGCAATTTCTTGGACACAGACACTGCAAGGAAACATAATGGAACACTGACTTCAATCCCATTTATAATAATCATTATAATAAACTATTGAAATTATTAGATTTTCCCCATGTCTTTTCTTTGTCATATGACTTTTTTTTCTGAGTAATGGGAAGGGAAGGGAAGTTCCAGGAAGGGAAGTTCCGGGAAGGGAAGTTCCGGGAAGTTCCGGGAAGTTCCGGGAAGGGAAGTTCCGGGAAGTTCCGGGAAGGGAAGTTCCGGGAAGTTCCGGGAAGTTCCGGGAAGGGAAGTTCCGGGAAGTTCCGGGAAGTTCCGGGAAGTTCCGGGAAGGGAAGGGAAGGGAAGGGCAAAGAACAGACTCAATTTAAGCAAGGGGACTAAAACATTCAATTATGAAGAAAAATGTCACTTTTTCAAAAATTAAAGCCTTCAACAAACTTTCATATAGAGATGTCTACCTGTGTCTGCAAGAGGAAGGGAAAGGGAAGGGGAATGGGAGGTGGAAGGGCAAGGGGAAGGGCAGAAAGGATGCCTCTCTGATAGGCTATCTCCTCAAGGAGAAATGAGCCAATACTGTAAGGTAAAACAAACAGCCCAGGCCCCAAGGAAGATATAGATCTCCAGAGGGAACAGACACTATGACTAAGGTCTTGTATAACAGAACTCTGAGAAAAAGGGCAAGAACCCTGGAAGAAAATTAATCAACATAATGACAAGGGATTATTAAACCAATACAATGATTGCTAATGACAAATTTGTTTTAACACACTCTACACAGATCTGTCAGTATCTCAAACTTTTAAATCCTGTGATGACTACAAAAAGGAAAAGAGGACTGTTGAGGTTTAACCCCAGCTGGCAACTGAGAGTCACAGACATGTGCTCAGTAGTAAGACAGTTGTTCTGGGTGTACCTAGCCCCCTGAGCTGGAAGATAGGGATGGGGAGCAGAATGAAGCCCCTATAACCCAAGGGAAAATGATCAGTGACCAGCTACCAGTTAGAAATACACAAGTCTATGGACCTGATGGAATCAGGTAGTGAAAGAGATAGCAGAAGTGCTCTGTGTGGACCTTTTTATCATTTACTCTCTGGAGCTACCCAGGGAAGTTCCAGTTAACTGAAAGGTGGCAAATGTGATGCCCATCTACAAGAGGGCTGGAAAGAGAATCTGGGGAACTACAGGCCTGTCAGCCTGACCCCAGTGCTGGGTAAGATCATGGAGCTGATCATCCTGAGTGTGATCACATGGCACCTACAGGACAACCAGAGGATCAGGTCCAGCCAGCACGGGTTTAGGAAAGGCAGGTCTCTGATCTTCTATGACAAGGTGACCTGCCTATTGAAAAAGGTCAAGATTGTGGATGTTTCTGCCTGGAGTTTAGTAAAGATTTTGACAGTTTGCTACAGCATTCTCCTGGACAGACTGGCTGTTCATGGCTGGGATGGCTGCACTCTTCCCTGATTAAAACACTGCCTCTGGATGGCTGATCCCAGAGAGCAGTGGTGAATGGAATGACATCCAGTGGTGCTCCCCATGACTCCGAAGGTGGGGCCAGTCCTGTTTAATATCTTTATCAGCAACCTGGATGAGAGGATTGCATGCACCCTTAGTAAAATAGCAGATGCCATCAAGGGTGGGAGTGTTGATCTACTGGAGGGCACAAAGGGTCTTCAGAAGGATCTGGATTGATGGGCTGAGGTCAATCATATGAGGTTCAATTAAGGTGAAGTGCAGGACCTGTCTTTGGGTCACAACCCAAATTTTGGATTTGTGACCAAACCAGTATCACTACCTCAACACTGTTTGAACTACAGCTGAACAGTGAGCACACAGTGTCAAGGCCTTTTCTGCTCCCACATCTGACTTTCAGAACTGTTTCTGTACCTTTTAGCCATAATGATTTATTTTTATAGCAACAACAAATGCTCAGGTTCAGAGATGACTGCAAAAAGGTAGTCCAGACATTCTGGGGTATTCTCAGACTGTATGATCCAACTTGGGCAGAAGTCCAACAATTGCTTGAATTAGTGCTTGCTCTGCATGAGTGTATATGAATCCAGGAGGATAATCAAAGGTGGTCTGCAGATGGGCTATGCTATTCAGAAGCATAGCCAAAGATGGCCATTCCAAAATAAGATCATAGTACAGAAGCAGAGAGGAGCACCTTGAGACAATGTAGAGATGAATTTTAAAATTCCTGGAATGAACAGAATGAAAAATAATGAATTGGAGTAACATCGGGGAATTCAGTAAGGGTTGACAAGCACCTGATTCCTAAGTTGTTTAGCTAAACAAATGAGGATGTATGGAGCTTTGAAAATCAATCACTAGAATTGAGTTAGAATAATTCACATAGAGACCATAGACAGAAAGAGTAAGGAGTAAATTCCCATTGAGTCACAAGGGTGACTCATGGCGGATCCTCTTGCTTTTTAAACTCCTTATAGAACCTTGGTACAGCTAGGTGCAATCAGTCTCAGACTTGGACAATGATTTATACCTGATGAAATCATCCATACAAAGTTTACTATAGTTTTGAGCAGCTAAATGGATTAGTAATTTTTCGTAGTAATTATCCAGCATGCTATCAGTCACTTATTGAGGATTTGTCATGGGTAAAAGATCTTTCTGCCTTGGATAAGGCACAATCTCTTCATCTCAGGTAAAGTGTTTCTAAACTCAAGAGGCATTCCAACTCAAGGGAAGAGTGGAGCGGGCATACAGTCCAGGTCCAGTCTGGGGACAACTCAGATTGGGCTTGTCCTGCTCGTGATATTTTTAGAATGAAGTAGTTGGCTGCTAATCAGTAGTACAGGCAAGAGAGATTTAATTTTACTACTGTTATCTTGTCCTGTACTTTGGTTATCTTGCATTTTTGGGTTTCAAAACCACTTTTCAAATTATTTTTCAAGGCACCTTCACTCCCTTGAATGTGACATGGGGTTTTTCAATTCACAGGTACACCAGGAGGATTGAAGTTTATTGTTCTTTAGTGAAGTATAACAAGAAGTGAAGTGCAGCTGTTCCCTCACCACCTCCATCAGTTCCTCCACCAAGTGTGATATCATCAAGCACCAGCCTGACCAGGTTCTATTCAGTACCTGATCAATGTTTCATCCACCAGTCACATAAATACCAGCATGAGCCACGCTCCCATGTATACGCACTATGAGGAGCTACACCACATGTAACATCAGAAGCACCCACAAAACTGAGGTTCCTGCACCTGCCCCATCAGCTACTGAGCCACTCATGATGTTCTTACCATACTGAAGACCAGAATCCATTCAATGTCCTGTCAGCATTCCCACCACCACTGACACAAAGACCTGAACAAGTGTGGGTCCCCTGCCTGCCCCAACAGGTGCTCAGCCACAACGCATAGCAACTCTAAGCAATGCTCCAGTTGTGGAGAAGTGTGTCAGGAAGGCTGCCCAGTGGAAAAGGGACCTGGGGGTGCTGGGGTCAACAGCCAGCAGAACATAAGTCAGCATGTGCCCAGGTGGCCAGAAAGGCATCAAGGCCTGTATGAGAGATAGTGTGAACAGCAGAACCAGGGAAGTGATTGTCCCCCTGTACAGAGTACTTGGTAAGGCTGCAGCTCAAATCCTGGGTTGTTTTGGGCCCCTCACAGGAGGAAAGACATTGTCCTTATAAGGATTATGCTGTCTCTGTCTACCACCTAAATCCCTGCTGTGAGCACTCCTTCCAACTGCAGTTGAATACTCAAGGAAAGCTACCTGTGTAGTGTCATTCCTCCTCTCCATGACGCTGCCGTGTTCCTGCATGAGGGAGCAGCAGCAGAGCTGAGATCAGGATCCCAGTCTCCCAGGCACCCTCTGTACCAGCCTTTACCTTGTCATCAAGAAGACCACCCTCTGGTTCCAGTTATTGTAAAATTTGGCTTGGCACATTTTTTGAATCCATTGAGTGGATGACTCCATTGAGTCATCTAACAGGACTGCTCTCCAGGTGATCCTGTGATCCTGCCAGCTCTGGTTGACAACCACTTGACATAGAACCTTCCTGATGAAGGTGAGGCCTGGGTTGCACCAAGGTGATTCAACCACATGCCTGAGCCTCGAGAATGCAGAAGCCAATGCTTTCCAGCAACATTCACGCCGGGACCTGATGCCACTGAAGAGGCAATTTGCCAGAAGCCTCACAAGAGAGAGTCCCCTGTGCCGGATTCAGGGCAACCTGAGGAACGAGGCAGATGCAGCAGGTCAAGGGAAAGCTTCTCCTTTTTTAATTTATCTGACTCCATCACTTATATACATTTGTACAGAGGTCAAGAGACTGGCTACACAGGTTGCCACCTCTTCGCCCGGGATGGTGAACATCACCGTCCATCGCATTTCTCCTCCCAGAGGAGAAAAATGTAAACAATAGATAAATGCTAAAAATATACATTGTTTTCTTCAAGCAGGAAAACTGTGAGGGCAACAGTCCCCCACCCTGCTAGGATGTGAAAGAGAATTGTTTTTAAGGTTGTTGAAGTTGGGCACCAGTTTAATGTGTGTCGTAAATCAAAGAGCCCTCGCACCTGTTTTTCCAAACTGCGTGGTATGGAGAAGCCGTGTCAACAGCCGCGCCTGGAGCCGTTCCGCATCCCAAGCTCGAAGTGTTGGTGTTGGCTGCTGCGCTGAGGATGCGCAGCCGCCCGGTGCCGCTGTGACACAAGGGACGGCGGCTCCAGCTCCGGTCGGGCCCGGGCCAGGGCTAATTATCAGACTAAAAAACCCAAATACAAAAAGGAAAAGAAAAATATATGGACATGCAATCTCTTCCTTCTCAGTTACTTACGGTAGGGATCCATTTTTTTCTCTGAACACATCAGTCACCATACCTGGAAGTGTTTATGAAATGACTGGATGTGGCACTTAGTGCTATGATTTAACTGACATCATGGTGTTTGGTCAAAGACTGGACTTCATGATCTTGGTGGTCTTTTCCCACTTGAACGATTTATGATTCTTTGATTCTAAAAGAGGATTTTCCAAACATCAGGAAAGAGTTTTCTCATGAAAGGAAGCATTTTTCAGGAGGAATCATTGTGAAATAGTAAAAAAATTTTGAAATCTTTGTGCTTGCAATAACTTTACAGTCTCCTGACAGTACATCCCAGCAATGCTTGGCATGGGAAGGTACTGCAGGCATTGGCCAATCCTGGAGCAGCTTGTCAGGGAAGTGAAGGAGGAGAACCATGAAGATAAGACTATAAAGAAAGAGCTCACTATACCATTTCTGCAATTCACAGTATGCAAAATTATTTCAGGTTGTTTTCACATGCAAGCCAAGTTGTTTTCAAGTTGTTTCAACATGCAAGCCATGGGATATATATAAAAACATGAAGGCCAAACAAATATATTAAACAATCATTCCAGAAAATCCCCAAGCACCTTGCTCTGGCACATTTGTTTAATTTCCAAGTATTTAGTGGGACTAGGGGCAATACTCCATCGTATTATGTGGAGCAGGTGCAGGTGAGGACTACTGAAGCTGCAGCTATGCTGAAAAAAGCACATCATATACTAAAAAAAGAATGAGCTAACTTTAAAAAGAAAGTGCACCACAGAAGAAGACTCAAAATAAAGCAAGGTCCTGTTCTTGCCCATAGATTATCCTGGTTAAGTAACTGCATATTATAAATAATGGTTATGTCTAATATTATAAATAATTGTTATTGCATATTATAAATAATGGTTATGTCTAATTGGAATGAATTCTTCCTCATATTTTTTCTTTCTGTTAAAAAATTCAGTGTCCTCAACCTAATTGTGAGTGTTGATATCTTACAACCATGAAATGAACAACAAGAGGCAAATGACAGGTTGAACAGGTGTACTGGGAGGAAGGCAAGAGAGGACAGTGCAAGAGTGTCTGACAAGGTGTTAGAAGTTTGTGGAGCATGACACAGCAGTGCAGCCAGCATCTTCTTGCCAGAACACACCATGACTCTCCTTCAGGCAAATGAGAGCTTTCCCAGGATTGTCTGATTATGCTTTTTAAAGAACGACTCCTCCGTAGTCTGACTTCTAGAACAACACTACTTGTTAGAGTAGGATATAAAAATAATTGGAGTTCAAACTATTTAATTCCTTCTGCAAATAAAAAATTATTAAATTTAATAGACACATCTATGATTTTTAAATTATAATTTGGGAATAAAACAATCCATGTAACATAAGGCATAAGAATATATTCCAAAGTTTATTTTTTAGTATTCAGCACCCTTTTTTTCTTCTCCTAGTATTTGGCACTATAAAATCCTACCTGAGGCAAAGCAGTAAGATAAATTCCCTGGCACAGAGCCTATCTTCCTTTGAACATACCCATTTCTTCTAAATGAGTGTTGTGCTGTGGCCAGCATTGCTTCAATTTGTACCATTTTCACAAAGAAATGTTATTTCCAATAGGCAACGATTTTCTTCAACTCTGGGACATTTTGACTCAAATTTAAGAAACTACTTTCAACTCCTGTAATCAAAATTAAATCAAAAGACAGTGTTTAACGGAGGATTCAGTCTTTTATGGTACACTGGATTGCAGGATGAAATAAGAATTACTTAACTAAGTATACAAGGGCTGTTTCTACTGAAGTGAGCCAATGATTTCTCATGCAGAGAATTACTTGCAAGTGGCAGAGTTTGGTGCGACTCTCCTGGTTGCTCATTCAGCTCTTGCTGCTCAACTCCGGTCTCATATATGCTGCCTCAGACATGTTTTCCTCTCTTGGCACTAAAGCTGGCTGGTAGTAGGAGATCTACCCAGATTTCTTCACTCTGACAAAGCCATAGCACCAAAGGTCAGATCATTTTATAGGCGATGAGATGTCATCAGGGCAGAGCACAGAATCAGACCTGCCAGCCAAAAGCAACCATCCACAACTGGCTGGATACCTCACATATCAAGTGCATGGACAGAAATCCCGTGTTTTCTACCTGGGATTTGCCTTATGTATCGGTTTCACCAAAGAGAGGGAAAATTATTGTCATTTCCATTTCAGAACTAAACAGAGCTAATATTTTTATCTAAATAATTGACCACTGACTGAATGAAATACTTGGACTTGTAGCCTTCCTGGATAAAAAGAAAAACAAAAACTTTGGACTATTTTAGTTTCTGATCAACATTTTAATCTTGGTTTTAAAAACCATTTTCATTCTTCTCAAATTTTGTATTTTTACCAACAAATTCATCATAGATGACCCTTCTGTGTTCAGTGTGCTTGCAAGCAGCTTTGGTCAGAGTCCAGAAGAGGTGGGAGAACACCTCCAGTGTTAATCAAGCCTGGCTCTCACTAATACCATCACGGGCATCAAAGTTAATGAGGCTGCTCAGTGCTTTGTTCAACTTCAAATATTTTTGAGGATGAAGTCACTATGGCATCCCTAGTCTTACTTGGCTGTCTCTCACCCACTATAATGTGGTGGAAACTGTAATGATATTTCCATCTTTCAGCTCTCCTGCTCATTCTGCTACATCAAAAGTCTGCAAATTGCCAGAGGTATGAATGAGGTATTAAAAATTCTGTTTTAAAATGAAAATGTGTGGTAGGTAGTACAGTAATTGGAACTCCCCTCACAGTTGTACTTCCTTTGACTCTATTTCTTGGTTAACAAAAAGAGCCCATTTTTCCATATTGATTTTTTTTTTAAAAATCATGCTCTTGTCTCTTAGTAAGGAAGAAAATTAACTGATGAATAGGTTTTGTATAAGGGTACCAGTTGTGTGTTGTTTAGTTTACAGTAAAATTAAATGAAACATGAAAAATTTGTTTGGGTTTTTTTCTGGCCAGAAAGTTAGATTTTTGTTAGAGTTATACTTTGTTTTGAAAATAGGACCTCATTATGCATATAAATCTCAAATTTTTCACCTTTGCTGTATTTTTGGTATAAGTTCACTTATACTCATTGAAAAGGAAATTAAAGTTTCCAATATATGAAGAAGATACTGCGTTAAATCTTCAAATGCAATTATATACTGAAATATAAAATTATATTTTAAAAATACTGCATTCTGTTAGGTATGCAAACTTTTGTAATTATCAAGTTTGCAACAAAACAACAGTATAGGTGTTCCAGACAGTAGTAATTCCTACACTGCCCATGTAAAAAGCAATCCCTAATATTTCTTACCTTCAATTATAGCAACAGTCAACCTAAGATATTTTTTCACTATGCCAAATCTTGCTGTTTTCTTGGTTTGGAAGATCACTGATCCTCTAAATACAATATTTATGGGCAGTCACAGCTCTCACTGATAAAGTATTTTGTTGATAAGCACCAGTGCAGCTTGGTCACTCTACCTAAAAGGATGGACAAGAGAGTCAGAAGGACAAAAAGTACAAGAACTTGTGGCCTGAGGTAATTAATAATTGGGGGAAAAAAACAAAAAAGGGGAAAAAAGACAAAAAGGAGGAAAAAAACCCAAAACAAAACCAAACCCAAGAAGAAGTGATGCAAAAATACCCCAGTTGCACACCACCAAATGACTGACACCCAGCTGCTCCTCAATTTTTAGAGTTTTCACAAAATCTCTATCTGCAAATCAGTTTTTAAATAGTTTTCCAGGCAGAACAAAAACTAATTTACTTACATTTCATTTATAATGGTAAATACTCTATTACAGAATATTTTCTTATTCTTATCTTACAAACTATTTAATTAGCTTTAAATAGTTAATGTTCTTCTGCTAAATGACAAAATTACAATGAAAAATGAAATTAAAATGAAAAATGGCTCACTCCTTCAATCTCTCTGATACTAATCTGTGAAGAGGTAACTATATACTAAAATTACAGACTATCTATAATATGATAAAAATTGTACGAGTCCTTAAACAGAAAGAGGCTATGTCAGCATCATATTCTAAAAATATGTAGTTGACTGTCTGAAAAGCACAGACTGGTCAGTCTGGACTGGGGAATAATCTGCACCTTTCATAATCTGAAAAAGAAGTTACTTCATAGAGAGCACTATAAGTATAGGAACATTACTGGAAAAATTATTTCTTAGTAAAGTAGTTGATTTTTGTCCAATGAGGTCCATGGGTCCACTAGAGCATCAGACCCCAGCATCTCTCAAAGGGCAAAGAAACTACCACCACTTTAATAACAAATCTTCCACCTATTCTAGTTCAGAAAATCTATAGTGGTACATACAACAGTGTGCTTTTAGATGCTTGAAAGGGGTTGAAATAGACAGATAGACCAAGTTTTAAAAGTCTTGAAACCAAAAATCACCATTAGCTGTCACAGTGGATGTAGCCAGTTTTCATCTGAGTAAAAACACTTTAACCATGGCATAGAGGATAATATGGTGAAATTGCTCACTTATCACCTTCTCACTTTTTGTGATTTCATCACCTTTTTTTTTTTATGGAAATTAATGCTGTTCTTAGCCTCTTACTTTTCTTACTTTTTAGCCTGTCTTACTTTTCTGACTATCCACGTTCAAATTCATACAGGAATGCCCACAACCTTTAGTGCAACCTTCATTCATAGTAACAACTCATCCAAATTGCAGTTCTACAAACTGCCCAGCCTGGTCAAACTGAAACCATTGGAACTCACATCCATCACAAGAGTGTCATGGTCTGGTTTATAAAGTTATTAGAAATGACTCTGCCTGAATTAAGGTGCAAACGAGACCATACAACAACATTAATAGTATGGGCTTTATTTAACAGTAAATATGAGAGAGAAGAAGAAAAGGAGAGTAAAAGGAAGAGAGAGAGAGAGAGAGAGAAACAGAAGAGAGGTTGGCGGGACAGAAAGAGAGTTACAGAGACAGATTAAAGATCTACTTCATGGATCCCACTGGCTTCCCTATGATCCTCTCCAGGTGGTCTTCTTGGTGATGAGGGTCTCCCAAAACACATAGAACCTAATGGATTAATATCCATTCAGGCCAGATAGGAATGCCCAGGTACCTCCCCTGGGGCAGGGGGTGCAGTTTGACACAGTGTCCTGCAGCAGACTCTGGGTCTGTGCATCACTTTGCCTCATGTGCAGTGCTGTGGTGCAAGGCCTCAGAAACGAGTCTGGGGAGCACTTTGGGGGGTCTTTGGTGGATTATCACACCCCCTCAGCTGCCTCCCATGTGAATGTCCCATGGATGTGGCCTTCCCAGGGTTGGGGTTTCACAGCTGGGCTGGTTTGTGTAAGGGAGGATGGGTGTTCAGTGCCTCTGACCAGAGGTTACATCACACACCCAAACCTCCTCCTCCCCCTGTGTTGGGGGGAGTCTGTATAAACCTGGTCTCTGTGGGCTGTGGTCTCCCTCACCCCAAACCCAGCCAAGGGAGGATTTTCTGCTGTGTTTGGCTTTCTTGTGGATGCATTCTTTCCCTCAGCCTTGTTTCTTTCTCCCCAGACCTGAGATGATTGAACAATAGTGTCCCCTTTATATTATCTAGGTGGCTTCACTCACAGTCCAAAGTTCTAGTCAGGCACCTTCAAGGAGGAGTGGGCTTCTGTGGTTGTAGCTTCTTTATACAGTTTTTTCTGTAATGGGCAAAACTCTTCCATAACAATGTTTAAGGCATGAACCATTTCAGTGTCTGAAAATTGTTTATTTTTCTTTCTTGTTGTCAAGAAAATGGGCATTCAGATAGGACTGCCCATAATGATGCGTAGGAATAATGATTCTCTTTGTGAATTGGAGAAATTTAATCCATGGCAAATGCTGTGTCTGCTGTATTGGAGGTACAACCGGAATCAGATTAATGGACCAAAGACATTTTCTGCCAAGGAAAAATACAAACCAAACTAAAACACAAAACACAACAAACAAAAAACCAAAAAAAAGCCCATGATCAAAAATATCCCCCCAAGTCCATACTTAATTTATATTATAGGCATGCTTAAGGACCTTGATGTGGCAGAATGTTATGATTATAAATTATTCTGCAAGTAAGAAAACTGCAGGTTTCTTGCCTTAGACAAGGAAAATTAAAGCCTTTTATTACACAGCACAGAATCAAAAAAATATTTCACAATCCTTTATCCCTATATCAAAAATTTGTTAGGAAATTAAAATATTACTGGTCATCAGTTAAATTGCTCATATAGCATTTAAATTTAAAAAATTACAACTTTTTCTTCTAACCAGCAATTTGTACTAAATGAAAAGATAGACAAAGTCATTCACTAAGTTCATTAAAATATCAGTTGTAATAAATTGTAATAAATGTAAAAATTCATTTACTAAGATAATCATCTAAGTTTATGTAAGAATAGTCATCTTTATTCAATTGAGTTTTTCTTCTTCTGAAAAATCCATGTAAAGACAAATACATATCTTTGTCTTACTGAAATGTGAGAAAGAATTGCATAATTGTCACTCTGTTGGAGTTACTG
Source organism: Argya squamiceps (assembly GCA_037834095.1). Taxonomy (NCBI): domain Eukaryota; kingdom Metazoa; phylum Chordata; class Aves; order Passeriformes; family Leiothrichidae; genus Argya; species Argya squamiceps. The sequence continues at coordinate 144,015 of JBBMKD010000115.1, read as the reverse complement.
GATTCCTGGTCATTTCTCACTTAAATGTTTTTTTCCTGCGTACAATTTGTCTGCCATTCCTAAGAAAAGAGACAGATTTATATTTTGAACTAGCTTGATATTTAAGGCATTCTCCTAAAGCTGAAAGCCATAAATAAAAACCACTTCAATCTTAGGATGGAACTGATAGGGGTTTATTTCAATGAAAACATTTAGGTGAAAATTTTTGGGAACCATTAAAGGTGAAAATCTTTGTGTTTTGTACATATCAACATCTAAATGTCCACACACCTATTAGTGCCTATCTGTACACTATACCTGAGGGTTCCTGTGAGAAAAGGAGCTGCTTGGGAGTGGGCACTGACTCCCTCTACCTGGGTCTCAGAAGTTCAGAAAGACCACAATTCCCCTATGAAGGCTTCTCCGTGTCCAACCAGGGGCACCTGGGAGCACAGGGTTGCTAGTGTGCTTTAATGCTTACAGGGATATGAGCATGTTAAATTGCACTTTTTGACTAAGGTGCCTGTGGCTTGCTCAAACCACATTCTGGTTCTCCCCGGATCCAAGTACAACAAACAAGGCAATAGTAAAAGAATGAAACATGAAGTGGGGGGGGGGGAAAAGGAACCCTAAACTGTTATAGTAATTAATTTTCATTTTCTGAAACACTCTGGCTGCACTTAGGTATTTATTATGGCCAGTGAGATAGTGATCTAGATGACATTATGGCACCTCCTAATCATCTACCTGTTGACTGAAGCAGGTAGATAATTAGGAGGTGACATAATGTCTACTCCACATTATTTCAGTTTACAACAAGAACTTGTGGGAAGACCCAGGAAACTACAGACCTCTTAGTGTACCCCTAGTACCTGGAGGGATTGAATGGACTATCATACTGGGTGATGCTGATATTTCTCACATCCCTTTCTCCTTTTCAGGGTTTCAGCAGCACCACATAAGGGGAAAAGTGGGGTTAACAGGACAGATTTTTCACCATATAGGCGGACCTTTTGTCTCATTTAGAAACCCTTGTCTTGCCAATTTCCATTTTCAGGGACCAGAAATGAGGACCTGAACATGTAGTACCAGGTCCTTTTTCAGCTGCACTCACAGTCATCTAGAGTATCATTATCTAGCGCAGTAGTCAGAGATCAAATTTTCTTCCAACATTAGAAGTAAAGCAATATCGAACAAGTAGAGAAAAGGGTACTAGCTGCTTATCATCACTCTAGGGCTTAGCTCAGAGACCATGTGAAGAGCACATCAGTCAATTCCCACAAAAACACATATTCCCACCTGCTGAGCCCAGGATCCCTTTGATTCAATGCTAGAATCTTAGAGCCATCAGTAGGTTTTCATGATAATCATAATGGCATTTTTGGATGCAAAGAAGAACATGAAGAACATGAAGAACAATTAGCCATTCATCTCCTTCATACTCAAGTACCCACCTCCATCATATAAACAGTATTTCTAGCTTTATAATGTAGCAGTAGCACCAATGAAACAAAAGGATTGCTGACTAAAATTCACTGAGCCAGTAAATGGATTGACACATATAAGAGATCCAATTTTCTAGTTCCAGTGTCAATAGATTTAGAGGCTACACAGATACAAGATGCTGACTCTTCCCTCTTTCCATTCTAGTACGATGTGTCAGTCTTCCTGAAAAATAAATAATTATGAAATGGGACAAAGCAAACATTTGGAAAATAGCAATAACATCTTTATATCCTTAGGACATATGTACAGACTGAAAACATAAAAAAATGTATCTGATTTATTTTGCAGTAGATAGAGCAGAGGGCTGAATGTGACTAATATGCACCACATCTTAATTTCACCATCTTTTCTTGCAAAAGATATTTTCATTGTTTGAAGTAAATAATATTGGGGCAGGCAATTTAGCAAGCTGCACAATTATTTCAGCTGAACTACAATATGTGATTATGGAGTTTTAACTCATAATTAGGTAAACAGTGATGTGCCAACAAATCAGAAGTCTTCCAGAGACTAGATTATTTCGCATCATCATAGAAGAGATTTTTCATCCTATATTGCAGCTAACAGTACCAATTAACTTCTAAAGCAACCAGGTGCAGAAAATAAGTCATGTACTGTACCTAATGGCTGTGTTGACCTGACTTTCCTTCTCTGTCTCTGTGATTACCTCTGGCTGTTTATCTCCCAGAGAGAGTGAACGTACTTGCATTCCAAAGCCTTATCTCTTATCATTTGGAATATTGCATGTACCATTTCCACAGATTTGAGCCTTAACATAAAAAACCAACCAAACAAACAAATGCATTAAAATGTTTCACTATTAAAAAACTTTCTGAATGGATGTCCACAATGTCTTAATAACTTATTTTTATCTTGGCATTATAAATTATCTTCTTATAACATCAAAAAGCTAAGTTAACAAAAAGAAACACTGGCATTCTGTAGTATCACTAGCTTTCAGTTTTATTCATAGGTGTCTTTGAATTCCTGCTGAACACATTTGTCATATTTCAACTCATTTTTGCTAATCATGTCTTTCTTACATATTGCTGGTTTTGTTTTGTGCTTCTAATCTGTGATATGTGGTATTGCCATTACCGCACCAGCTGCCATATAACTTGGGTAGATAAAATTTTGCACATAAAAACAAGACAAAGGAGAATGAGTCATTACCTATGTGCTGAAAATATTATGAAAAGGTTGAATTTAAGAGTATCTAACAAATCAGAAAAACAATATTTACATGATGAAAAGCGAGAATCACATTCAAAGAAAGAAAATAATATGGAAGGAAAAAAAGCCAAGAGATTTGAAGAATTATGGACACAGACGAGATATCATCATTATATTGAAGACATTGTTAATAATCTTTCTTCTTTACTCTCTCAAAGGATTTTGTTTCTCATTAGTTACTATGAATAAAAGCCTTTAAAAACATCCTAAACTCTTTTTCAGGAAAAATGAACACAGTAGGTCTGTGAGCAAGTGGAAAACCACTTTTTATAACTAAATAAGAACAGAGTGCTTTGGAGAAACTGTGTTCCATATGTTCTAAAAATGGTGTATGAACCCATTAGGCGGCAACAGCTACACCTTTTCTTAGCAAGGCAATCACAGGTTGTACCACTTTTGTTATTATACACTCTTGATGTATAATTTTCATATTCATTGTCTTAGTTTGAAAGACAGCTGTCTGCCAAGGAAGGCAGAAACTGCCCTTGGAACAGAAAATGTGACCCCCTTCCCTCTAAATTATTATAACTTTGAAATTACCGGGCTTTCAGGCAAAGATATGAGAAAAGGAAATAACTATTCTTTACTAGTACATATCTATGTATAACAAGGCAAACAAACAACAGCAACAACAGCAGCAACAACAAACACAAAACCCCACAAACCCAGTTTCACCTTCTCTGGGCCATCAGGCACTTTCCCCTGGCGCAGTTCCGGTCACCGCCGGCTCCCAGTTAAAGTTTTAAATCGTAACAAACATAATCCAACCAACCACCAGCACCACGATGTGAACACATAATGGTTATGTAACTTGTTTTTCTACCTTTAATTCAGCTGAGTCACTTTCCCACAGTCCTCTTCTACTTAGCTGAAGTAGCAGGCCCGAGCCGCGACTTTACAAGGGTAACAAGGCCCTTATTTTGTAAGGATTTACCTATATGCAACAAAAACCATGCAAGGTGGCTTTAAAAGGTGAAGAAAGCACAGAAAAGAAAACAGAAAAATTAAAATTAAACAGGATATTCCTAAATAAAATATTCTAGAAAATTCTATGTAAATTGAAGGGAACCTGCATTAAAGAATATAAAATTGAAGGGGACATACACTATTAGAAAACATAAACTGTGTTAGCTCTCCATGGGACACATTTGCTGCAGAGCAATTACACCATTTCCGTGGTATTATTGTACTTCTATATTATTCAGTCTGCCAGTCACTCTTGCGAGAGAAAAATTAAAGCTAACCTGAAAACAAGAATAAAATGAGCTGGTTTTGAATTCTAAGGCAATACAAGAGAAATGAAAACAGAAAAGTAGCACAGGAGATCAAGGAATTAATTGTTTCATAGAGTTTCTAGTAAAGCACAGTAAAATCATGGAAAAATAAGCCAGGACAGGTCTTGTAAAGAACATTTTACTGTAACAGCATATCATCAACTCTCACTTAATAAAAAATAATGATGTTAGAATTTGTTTTACCTCCAACAACAGTGCTGAACCATCTATAATATTACAGAAATATACTCTTTACCTCTGTAGTTTAATCCTGTTATTTAGTTCTATTTGTTTGAATTACAAGGACCAGGAAACAGAGAAGTTTTTTTTCTCTCTCTTTACCATAGTCTTTCATGTATTTGAAATCACTAACATGTTCAGGGATCAGTCTTTTTTGCTCTTAAGAGCGCTATTTTCCTAAGCTTTCACCATAAGTAATTTTTCTAGCCATCTATTCATATCTCCTGCTTTCCAACAGGTCACATCCTAATTTACATATTCATGTAAAAACAGACGAAGCACTGTAAATGCAACATCACTTTGTAGAGAATGAAATAAATTTTTTTTTACATTTAAAGATTTTAGATTTAGGATAACACGTGTAGAATTAATCTGACGTTGTACATATCCAAATTAAATATGTTTATGTGTGAGATAGTCAATCTAGGGTACTTTTAGCAAGGCTTATTAATAAATTATTAATGTTGTACTGTGATGGAGACTAAATTCAGGAATTTCCAGTTAACTTAGAAATATTTGTTGATAAGAAACTAAATATTCGCCAGGGAGTCTGTGTCTTTTCTTTGATTATATGGGGAGTAGAAGGTTACGTCCTGAAAAGTAGATCTTTAAATTTAGTCAGATAAAACCCAGTCGGTGTGTACATGCATATACATATTTCCAAATCTCTTGTCTGGTCTTCAGAATTTAAGATTTTTTTTTTTAGTCTCCAGGTGTTATAATTAAACCAAACCAAATCAAGCAAACAAACAAATAAAGAAACAAATATAAATAAAGGAGAGATACATTTGACAGAAGCATGAACTCTACTCTACTTATCTGAAAATAATTAAATATAACTTCTTTTCTGAGATAACTTACAACAGTGATATTATTTATCTCTAATTCAAAATGCTGGCATTAGTAATGTTTTATCCTTCCTATGAAAAATATGTAAGAACACACATAAACAACATAATTAAATTTCCTGTTTTGATGACTTGCATGGGCAAAACTTGGAAGAGATCTTTAATATTTCCCCTGATTAAACATCAACTGCTGTAAATATTTGCCTTTTTATTCAAATGCATCAATGCTAAGACATACTTAAAACGCCCTTTATTTCAAACCAACTCTATTTCTTTTTTAGCAGAGAACAGAGCAGATATTGAAGGTAGTCAGTAGGGAAAAGACCTGCCTGTACTTTTTACCAGAAAAAAATGCCAGAAATCCGGGGAGAAAATGCCTTCTGTTCTGAAGAACACATCTTATCATAGATAATTTAATTTTACCTGCTGGCAGGGGTCCCACAGTGACTGCTGATGAAAACTGTGAAGTTTTTCATCATAAGTGAAACACCTGGTGCTTGTTACTCATTTGTGTTCACTTGTTATTCACAGAAATAGTTAAATTCACACTTCTTTCCTCTCTTCATTTACCAGTGTGACTCCAGAGACTCTGAAAACTGGATTCTTGTATCAGATGACCATGTTGTCAATTTCTTACAGAAGCAAACTTATCAAAAATACCTGTGGCTGATTTGCAGAGTCATCTATAGGGCAGATTACATTTAAGGCAACTAAAAAAACTAATGAATGAAAGGAGGTTTTTTTCACATTTGTTTAGTGAAGATACCTGAGACATCTAAAGAGCTTGTTTGTGTGGATATGCTCCCTGCGTTGTAATTGATTTTTGTGTATTTTTGTTTGCTGCCTTCAGAGAGATTCTATGCTTTCCCTATGTCATATTCTAGCAGAAGACATCCAGTAAGAGGAAATTCACATGTTCGGGACATTGCCAGAAATTCCTCTGTACGGTTCATCCTAACCCTCCATTAGTCAGAAGTACTTTTCAGCTGTTGATAGTATTTCAGATCTGAAATATTGTCCAAGTTGTCAGATTTACTTTTTCAAGTTTTTGTTCCTTTAGTTGAAAGGGAAGCAGGTCACCATCTAATGCAGTGAAAATTCGCTGCATTTCAATACCCTGCTGCATTCAAGTTTGGTTTTGTACAAAGAAGGGCTTTATGGTATAAGGATGTATGCCAGGGCATGTAACTATAGGAACTACTTTTTGAAGAACTGAGGGTTGTAGAGAATTTTCATTACCATTATTATCATATTCTGAGGCATTCCCACTCTGGAAAACCCTTTAGATTGGATGCACACCTGCAGAGAGACTCAAGGTCACCTCAGAAACCCAGATAATTCACGGAAGAGAAGCCATAACAAGCTGTAGTAGGAAATATTCCCCCTTCAACTTCCACAAGCCAACTAGCTTCATCAGTCGTTTTAGAGGTAAATGTTTTCCTACACTGCATCCACACATATTAGGAAATTATTTCATGTTATAACAAAGAAGGACAGGGCAGGAAATTTCTGAATGGTCAATAAAGTTCTCACTCATGTTGTTCTCATTGTCAGCAGTAATTTCCTCATACTCTTTTCCACCTGTTCTTTCCTACCACACTCTCATATCTCAGTGGTGTTCTGTGCCTGACTAGTCTGACAGAAAGAGATCTTTTAGCTTGCAACTTAAATTTTTGTTTGGCTATCTGTTGGAACCCTGGAGTAGCAATAGCTATCAATTTATGCTTGTTTCTTACTCAGATTTTGGGGGTTTTTTTAGCCTTGATTTTTTCCCCTTTGAAAACCGTTTACAAACAGAAAGCATTTAGTGTTTGCAAGCAGAAAGCATATTCTTATTTTGCTAAATAAACAAGTAATTATAAGGACATTCTACCCCTCAGCCATCTTAATAGACACAGTTTTCTCTTATTATCAACCTGATATGAAAAAATGCAATATCAGAATACAAAGGTAAAGTAAGAAAGAAAAGGATACCAACATTTCTTACATTTTGACATGAATGCATACTTACTGATGCACTCACTGAAACAGATTTGCTGTTTAAAATAAAAATAATTTACAAATTTGTGTTCACTATTAAATATTATATACAACATTTGTGAGATAAAAAGGGAAAAATTCCCTTTTCTATTTACAGCTGATAATTATATATTTTTTTTACTTCATCTTCTTGAGGGAAATACAATGTAAAATATATATCTGTAGGTATTTTTCATATGCATACCGAAACTCAAAATTTGCAGATTTGCAAAGATGTAAAAGATGGGTGAGATAGATTTGCTTAGTGCTTACACATTTCCTGTTGGCCAGATCAGCAATTCTGGTGTTGCAGTTCAGGCCTGTAGGAAGCGAACACCAGTCAGCTACCTTGTAAAAAGGCTAAGAGGTATTAACATAAAATGTAAGATATTTTATTTTGAAAGGAAAATGAAAGCTCTATTCAATCACTTGGCACACTAAATGTCAATATTTTTATCATTTTGTCATGACAATCCATAAGATTCAGCATGGAATCATTTTGCTCTGGGGAAAAATAAAGCTGCATTGAGATTTTTGGAGTAAATCTCACAGCATGTCTGTAACTTGGCATTTATCTTTGCATTGATTTAGCATTTCTACCCCCATAATATTTCTCTTTCCTAATACTTGCCTCTTATTTTGAAACAATTTATATTAGTGGCTCCTTTTATTGCCATTGGGTTTTCATAGCACATATAATACTGTCACAGTTGCAACACTGTGTTTAAGGTCTGTGACAGCTGCAGCTGGCCTGTAGCTGCACAGAAAAATTTAGCCATACCAGATCCCCGAGCTCGACCAGCCTAGAAGTAAACAAGTCCCCAGGTGAGGCAATGATATGTCAGATTCAAACTCAAACCGGGGTCCCCAGCCAATCCCATTCAATCCTGAATGCAGACATCTGATTGGCCAGTGAGCTGGGCGGTGCTGACCCTGACCAATCAGGTGTTCAAGCACGGGAATTTTGAATCCCCTGTAAAAGGGGGCATCCATCAATAAATCTTTGCTGTTTGTTGCATGACCTTTGGTGTGTTCACTTATGTGCCTGTCTCCAAACTGCAAGCTTAACATAACAAAGATCCTGTCAGGATTTTGTGCTAACTCTATTTTATTTATATTCTAAAGAAAGGTCCTTTAGGGGAGATGCAACCATATTGCAAATTTCTAGGTAACAAAATAGCTATTTTATTAAAAAATCCTACTTTTTCTTATTTTTCTATACTAGGAAGAATATTTAAAATAAGAAAATAATGATACATATATTTGAATTTTTTTCTGTGAATAATTACTTTTTTAATCTTACTTTGATTTTGTGATTCTTATTCATAATAAATGGGAGACTATATTTTCTGTGATTTTGCTGAGTCTCTGACATGCAAGTTCTCAAGAAGATCAAGTCCAGTTATTTTTTGAACAGACAGGAGATTAACAGACAAAAGGCCTCAAACAGAGTTACTACACAGGATTAAAAAAGAGAACTACTAATACGTTACATCAAACAGGGCATGACGTGAAGCTATGTTATAGCTTGCAGAGAAACAGATTATAGATTAGGAGTCAATGTAACTTACACTGAATTGATGATGGGGTACACAGAGCCCTTCACTCAACCCTCAAGTAACCACAAAGCAGCATTCTGCTTTTCTTTTGGGGAAAAGAACCCACACATTTTTAGGGAATGTGCAGAAGTCTTCTGCTTTGTGAAAGTTTGGTATAGCTTTAATAGTTTTTAAAGTGAAATGTCTGTCAATCAGAAATTTCAGCTTATTTTCCTACGATCTTGTTTTCAAGGCAAGATGTTTACTGTCAGCTGGGAATGTCACTTCCATGGCACCAGAGATCTCTCACTACAAGACAAACTGTCCTGATTGAGTTATTTCACCAATTAGCAAATTCCTTTGAGAGAGAAGATATTCTGATTTATTGCACCAGCTGATAGGCAACAGATATGGCCTTCTAGGATGGAGGGATATTCTGCCACACATAACCATGTGTAGAGGACTGAACAGAAAACAGAAAGGAAGAAATATATATGGATTATGCAATACATTTCTAAGCTCATAAAAATGTCTCTGTAGGTGAAAACCTGGGCTTAATTAATCAAAAATGAAAATTCTTTTAAACTAAGAAGAATACAACTTAGGCCTGAAATATCTTTGCCCCTTTGTATAATGTCAGCAAACTCACGTAGGCCTAACTTAATGTATACACACTGCAAAACAGAATCTAGGATTGGTTTAACAGTAAAAAAGCATGCTTTATTATTTATTTGATATAAAAATGCATCACTTAGTGTTAGTGTCAAATATTAGTGTTTTAAAACCATAAAGAAAAAATACCAGTTGGTTTTGCAGGCTTTTTTGTAGTCACAAAGTTCAGTATCAAGAACCAACAACCAATACTCATGACAGAATTAATTAATTCCTTCAAAGATGAATCAAAACCTAAGATGCAAATAGACAGGTTTATTTCTAGAGTTATTGTAAATAACTGAATTTCAGTGTCCTTCTCTCTTCACCAGAACTGTCTTCATCAGTTCTGACTAGTCATTATAAAGATATGGCTGGAAAACAAGAAATAAGACATAGTACTGTCACATCATTAGAAATCAATTTCAAAAGAATATTCTGTCTCATTGTTTACTCATTCCGTAAGTGAAACAACTGTGCCTAGCATATAGGAAACTAATGCACTTAACAAAAAGAATAACATTGTTTAATTAATGATAATAAATATATGTCTGTATTTAGAAATAGGAACATTAAGAGGAACATTACAGAGATACAAAATAAATATACACATAAATAGATGACTAATAACAAGTTGTCTTTTTTAAAAATAACTTACAATCAGCAGTAATTGAAATACTGTTAATACATTTCTTTCCACTTTCGCCAAAACATTGTGTCTCATCTCTGCTTTATTCATTTTAGCTAAACAAAGTCTAACTTGTCTGACTTTTGTGTAACTGAAATCCATATATGTTTGTATCATTTTCTTTGCATGACCTTTCTATAGTTTTTTTTCAGTAACTATGTAAAATTTTCTGCATATATATTTAAAAAAAAAAAATATATATATATATATAAAAGTATGCCTGAAATTATCTCATTGTCAATTAACTTCGGTGAAGGTCCTTTGCCAAATCATTTTCAGTGGTACACCTTATTGCAAAATAATTTTTCATTCCAATTTAAGGAGAGAAGAAAATAACTTTTTTTTTTAATAACTTTCAAAGCACATGATGAAGTAGCTTATCTCTTCTCTCATTTTTCCTTCACATAGTTCTCTCATAATTATATAAAAAAATATTTTCCTCAGCTTAGAACTCAGTTTTCACTAGACTGCTAGATGATTATATTTTAAAAAAGAGATGCTTTGATTGGTCAATAAATGTTCCTTCTTCCAAAGTTACCCTAGAGTTTGGGCTTACAGATTTTGAGAATTTTAGGCCCTTTTAAAACCAAATGAAGAATATGACATCAATATGCTGATCAAAACAATTTTAATGACACCAATACAGATACTTGTTTGATTCTGGGATAAATGCATTTCTAATGCTTAATAGTTCATTGAGTTAAAACTCTAATATGGTAGGATAGTACACTGGCTTTAAGACAGTACAGTTAAATATTAAAAATGTAGACATTTGGTAGATTCTGTGTGCGTTTGGACCTCTCTTTTGTTTCCTCTTCTGCTCAACAGACCTTGCTTTTATGAAATGACTGCATCTGTCTATGAAGATACATATGGTATGTGCAACTGTGATAAGATAAATATAGCTTTAATTAACCAAAATGGTCTTTGAGTTCTCCTTCAGTTCAGTGGAAGAAGGCATTCTTGGAAATCAGAGACAAAAGAAGGAGGGGGTTATTTGTGTTTTGTTTGGTTGGGTTTTGTTTTATTTGGGGTGGAGGGTGGGTGGGTTTTTTCTGATAAAATGCATTATTCCAGTTTTGATAACCACAGTGAGAGCATATCTTTACTCTTGACTTGAGGTTGGCAAAACGAGGGTTTAATTCAAGGTTCCAAGATTTTGTACTTGTCAGAGCTGAGGACTAGAACTCATTCAGATGTTGAGGTTTTTGTTCTGCTTTCATGGATATGAACTCTTCAGGGACAGTATCATAGCTCTATGTGTACTGTTTGGCACCAAAGGCACTTCAGCTGACAAGTTCTCAAGACCAAATTCTTTAACAAATTAATTCTGCTTTAGCTTAAATTGACTTCAAAGGGATTCTACAAGTTGTTCCAGAGCTGAGAGTGGCCTTAAATATCTGAAATAAGCCCTTGCCAGTAAAGCTTAATTCATGTACAACTTTTAAAAGAAACACTAATTTCCTGTGTTTTAGAGGCTTATTTTGTCAGAAGATGGAGTTGAAACCATGTCCTTTAGCTGAATTTAAAGCCTGGTAAGAATCAGAGCTGTAGAATTAACATGCTTTTGGTTTGGTGGATGGTTTTGTGCTTGCATGGCAAGGTTTTGGTAGCAGAGGAGATTCAGGAATGACTTCTCTGAAAAGCTGCCAGAAGTTTACCTCTTGCTCTTGTGTGACGTTTGGGGATGTCCCGTGCAGGGCCAAAAGGTGGACTTTGATGATCCTTGTTTGTCCCTTGCAATTAAGGATATTCTGTTACTCAATGATTCTATGAATATCTGAAAAAATTATTTTCTTCCATAAATATCAGTAGATCGCTTCACTTTGTATAAGTCAGTCCTCAATCCTGATGCATCTGTTTTGACCTCTATTCCAAACACCCTAAGCTTTCTTGCACTTCTCTTTCAGATCTAAAGAATTATCTATGTTCTTTAAACATTCCCATTCATCTGTATCTAGTGATTTTACAAATGGTGTTCTGCCTTCCTACACTCCTTTCCAAATTTCTTTTTATTCTCTATGAAAGAAACATTTATTTATTGAAAATTTCTCAGTAAAACTCTGCAAAAAAGGACAGGATGAGGGACTTGAAGTTTTTTAAAGACAACAAGAAGACTGCTATCCAAATCCAGAAGCATGTAAATGGACTGGGTCTGATCTCAAGACACTGATATGTAGAGAAAGATCTCCATTTTGTGTGCAACAAGATGAGCAAAACAGGAGAAGATTATTGACCTGTATGCCAAAAGTGTAGGAGAGAACAAAAAGGGCAAAGGTAGCAGACTCCAAAATTCTTCTCAGCTGGGTGTAGATTTAAAAATGCCAATCAGCATTTTTCCCCTGAGAAAAAGTCACAGCAGAACAGTCAGCATATTGCTAAAATGTCCTAGCTACAAAGGAATTCACATGGTTTCATAATTATGGCAAAAGAATCTGCAGCACAAAAGACAATTTGTGATATTTATGTATACAGCTTGTGTCAAGTAGCAGGAGTTACTCAGAGGATTTTGCTGAAGCCAGGGTTGCTTTAAAATGGATGACCTGAGAGCATCCATCAGAAAGAGGGAAATTAAGATCTGCTGCCTTGAGGAGTCTTTTTAGAAGGTTGCATTTGGCAGAAATGCTGATGAATATACAAATTTATTCATTGTGTCACCAACATTCAACTGCATCAACATTTTTGAAAAAAGTTCTTAATGAATCTGCTAACAAAGACCACTGTAAGGACACAAAAAATAAATATTAAATAAATTTTTAATGTCAAAGAGGAAAATTACAGCATACAGACCTGACAAAAAAGTCTAAGTCCTGCCGTCTAGTTTAACAACACTGGAAATAAAATATGCTATTAGTCATTCAGTATAAATTTAGTGGGAATCGCATGGAGAGAAATAGATTTTTAACTTGTGTTGGTTTGAAATAAGATTTGAACGCCTAAAGTAATTTTGTATTCTTGCATATGGTGTTTAATGATCACAAGATGGTAATAGAAGGAATATACAGGGAATAAAGTAAATGTGAGGATTGATCTCTATTTTAGGAAGACAGCATGCAACATTTCATAGTTTAAAGTTACAGGCATTATTTGTAGACAAGAGGAATCCTAGAAATGAAATGTTTGATTTTTGCCAACCAGAACAGATTGCATTACTGACAATAATCTCTTTCGCATGAGTTTGCTTTCCTTTTTATTAAATCTACATATTTATACATTTTTCAAATAGATTTATTTTGATAATATGTTAATTTTTTACTGTGAGCTGCTGAATGATGCATTTTCCAGTAGTCAGCTTGTAACTTTTTCTTTGTGTCAAACATACTTTTGATGTCAATTATGTCCTTTACAGAATTAATTTTTGTTCAACTTGACACTTGTAAAATTATCTGAAAAATTACAACTAGACTATTCTTTAAAATGTTTCACAGCAGAAACTTGCAGAAAATTAATTCTGACCCCTTCAAAATCCATTTTCCCACTCTGTTTGTAGCTGAAACCTTTTCCTGAGTTTGAACTCTCATCATTTCGATCCCAACAAAGTAATATTTATCAGCAATTTCATTTTTAAATACTGCTGTCCATCACAGACTATAGTATTAATATGTTTAGGAACTCCACTCTTATCATAAAGCAAGCAAAAACTACTCAAGCTGCCTTTCTAGGCTTTGTAGAATAGTACCAATTAATTTAAGATGGAACTGGACTCATCAGTGTACCTAGTCACAAGCGTAAAATGAACTATAATTTTTGCCCAAAACTTCTCTCTTTTGTGTTTAATTTTCTACTAAATTGTGTTTGTTGTATATTTTCCTAATGCAGTAAGTGTATTTTTAGTAGAGTCTGCCTCATGTCACTAGTTTTCATGTTAGCAGATGAAGGAATCACTCTCTGAGCTATGGAAGAGCTTTCAGCTTCCTCCCTAGGTTTTTTACAGTTACCAGTGCTTTAGAGCCTTGATGATTAAAAATTTTCACATGTATCAGCCATGTCTTTTATAACTCACAACATTTTGGTAGTTCCTGAATTCTAATTATCTCTTGGTCTTACACCTTTGCGAACTCTTTTTTCCTACTTCTAAGGTCAAAACCATCATATTTAATTAAACGATTCCCAAAGTCACAAGTCTTCATTTAGCACTCTTGTGCTGCTGAAGGCTAAGGAAAAAAATAAAATAAATGCCATTTGCTGCATCTTGTGACCTTTTTACAATTGTCTGATTTGCTGATGTCTTTATCATGCACTATGGTTACCATGCAGAAACTAGATTATGTGTGCAAACTGTGTGATAATACATGTGCCAGAAAACCCAGAATGATGGACTCTACATTAGTCTAAAATATCTCAAATCAGAAAAGATATGTGAGGCTCACTATAAAAAGTTCTCTGAAAAATGTAAGCACAGTATGTATCACTGATTAGAAAGACCAATAAAATTAAGAATGGTCAGGGTTACAGGTTGTTATGCAACTGTGAAATCTGTGGTATGCCAGGAAATAAGAGTAATGAGAATAGACAAATATAGGAATAATTTTCACAGAAAAAGAGTCTGAGTGGAGTGTAACACTTCATTTTAGGAAACATGTGACTTACAACACCTGGTTGCAAGTACCAGGGCTCTGTAAAGTCATAAGAGTGTAAATGGTGAGGGTAAAGGATCACATGCACTTTTCCGTGCATCACAGGCAAGCTAGTGAAACTATAAGGGATTAGCAGTATGCTGGTTTCCTTTGTTGTCATGTCTGAACTTTGTGGACAAATATGGCCGTTTTAAACAACGTGAAAGACATTTTCCAATCAGGGCTACAAACAATTTTGCACAATGTTGTAGTGGCACAGTCATGGTGTGTTTTCCAAGTGTAATTGTACAGAGATACCCATGTGGAGTAGTGATAATGAAACATGAGCCCCAACAGCAACCTGCCACTCAAAATTTTATTGTGTCAGTGGAAGCTCTTGGGTTATAGAAATTATTCTTTTCCTGTATTCCCAAGAAAATTCTGCAAGCTGCTACCAAAGATAACCTCCTAAAGGAGAGACACCTTCAGCTTTATCCGGGTTGGTGGTTCTCACAACAAACAGAATACTTTCTTAACAGATAATATCCAACACTAAGATGTTAAGCCAAGGTTTAGATAATGTTACATAGGGTAGAAAGAAGAAAAGCGAAAAAAAAGTGGTTAATATTTCCTCACTGGACTTCTACTATTTTATTTGACAACTCTTTCAATTGTATTTTTTTCAGAATGAGAACAAAATAAATAGAATATTTATTGTGTTCCTTAATGGTTGGATAAGGACTGAAAGTATTTTTTTTGTATCAGTTCTGTACTTTCCTTTGTGCTGTAGCCATTACTCTAGAAAAAGTAGTTTTTTTCTAATTACTCTAATGCCTCAATTCTATTTATTGTAATGCTTCAAACCACTGTGTTTCTAAATCCATTTTGTTTATTTTGTCAGTTGTGGTGAAACCTGTGAGTCACATCACACTGTAAGTTTTGGAAAGCACTCTGTCACTGATCTGTGAAAATTATTTTAGTTTAACCACCCAAATCCAGCAGCCTATACAGTGGCTGTGCTAATCAAAGCTTCCTTCTAATTTATTTTTGTGACAGATTTGGATTATGTCAATGCCTATCTTAGATTCTGTACTGCATATCATACGGTTTCATTAAAACCAAAAAAATCTTAATTGCAGGCGCCAGCATAAAGCATGTGAAGCTACAAAAAATTAATTTCACCCTATCATTTTGTGAAGCCATCAAGAATTTATATTGTGACCCAGTCAGTGAGATCGGACTCTCTGCTTAATATACAAATTGAGAGGAGCTGAGCAGATGTCAGCCACTGTTGAGGAACAAGCTGAGCACTGGTCAGTGAGCAATTTCATAGTGCATTATTATGTTATATATACTGTTACATACTTTATTCTGTTCTTTTCTAAAGCCAGTGGTTTTATCTTTTCTTGATTCTCCTCCTGATCCCAACAGAGATTCAAGGGGAAAGTGAGCAAGCAGCTGAATGAGTCTTGGTTGCCAGCTGGGGAAACCTCAACAAATCTCCTTGTTTTTTCAACTCTTTTCTGTTTTCTCTTTTCAATACATTTTCATCACACACCTTTTTGTTTTCTGTTAATGTGTCTTCACCTTTGGAAACATGGCTTTTAGTTTGTCTCAGTAAAAGCTCTTCAGACATTTTATTTCAACTGCCTCTTCTAAAACAGTTATTTTTTAATATTCACTTATACCCATACCCTGTATTTGCAGTTCCACTACCTGCATAGCAGATTCAGTTCCCTTCCTTTTCCTTCACACCTGAACAGTTTGTCCCCCATATTTTGTCATCCTGCCTATTCTTTCACACAACTCTGCTTGTTCTCATTTCTTTCCACCTTAAATGCCCTTCCTGAATCATTCCCTAACCTCAGTGTACAGCTGTTCCCATCACTCTAATTCTTTTCGCATTCTTTATGATGAAACTTGTGTTAATTCTATCTTCTACACCATTCTTTTTTCCTTTGGCAACAACTAGTCTTCTCCTGTCACACAAAATTTCAGATTCGTTACCTGGAAATAAAGACTAAAAGCTTTTTCTTTTCTCACAGTTCCCATATTTCTGGTTTGTATATTCCTCAGTTTGCAGCTTGAAGTGGGTAGTTTGTTGAAAAAAAAGAAAACAAACCTGTGTAGGTCCTATGAGGTATTCAATTACATGACAAGAGAAAGGACTCACTGCTCTCAGACCCAGGCCAAATGTGAATACGTATATAGCAATGTTCACTCAAGTACCAATAGATCTTTCTGAATAGAATAGAAGATACAGATTTCATCTGGCATTTCAGATACTACACTTCTAGTTTTGCACATACAGCTCTTGGAAAGAAAAATCCACCAGAGTGTTTTAATACTTTTTGGCATGTTTTTCTTCAAAGAACCAGTTGAACAGTTTTGGCTGATATTTTCCAATAATTTTCCACCTGAAGCAGCAACTCAATGTAGAAAATGCTTTCACAAGTTATTAACTTTCATACATTTGCAAAATCTTAAGAAAATGCAGAAATGCTAGTAGGCTTTGCACAATAATGTAATATCTTTTCAGAATTTTTTGCTGCCAGCAGAATTTGCTTTATCACATCTAATCAAACCCTCACTTCTCCAACCATACTTATGTTACTAACTTCTGTTGACTCATGAATTTTTACTCAAATGAGTATGTTGCTTCTGGCTTTCTTCTGCTTCACAGAGAAACCACACAAATATTCTTCAATTTGTGTAATGAATTTTAGGTTGATTTAATATTCAAGCATTTGTAAATCAAAATGTGTGATTGAAAAGTAATATTCATATAAAAGCTGCGTTGGTCAAAGTCTAAGTGATTTTGTGTAATTCTCATTGGAACAGCAAAGAGCAGAAAGTGCATCAATTCCACAGAAAAGATGAAAACTATTTGTAAGGGAACAGATTTCTAATCAGACTTTTCCTACTTTATAGACTAACCTAGCATCGTTGCAAAATATCCAGAAACTCAAAATTCACTAAAAAAGCAAGTAATACATTTGCATGAGGTTTAGATGGAAAATACATTAGAAAATAAAATCTGTAATGTTTTCCACAAAACAAAAATAAATATGAATTGTTTTCAATTACTGTCTTGAGGGGTAAAACATAACCAGTTCTGCTGAAAAGTTTCCTTACCATTGCATGTTTTTAAGTGTATACACTTAGAAATACTATGAGGTCACATGACAATTTCTTAGTAAGAGAATTTTGTTACTAAAAGTAAAGATTCATACAGTAGACTAACTCCTGTTAACTGAAAGAAGAATGTTCATATGACACTCACAGCAATGCATCTATTTGTTCAGTGGTAAAGTATATGAACCGGGATATTGGAACTGCCTTTCTGTGGGAATTAACTTTCTGAAATGTAAATCTGGCTTACCTTGATCTGTTTTAATGCTGTGGGCAGGTAATTAATAATTTAGGTAGAATATTAGCCACCCCAAGGCTTCAGCTACTCTGCTACATGCTTTGATGAGTACACAGTGGGACGGTGTGGTGGGGTGACCAGGTAGATCGACACCCACAGCTGCCTGATCACTCCCCTTGGTGTGGGGAGCGAGTCAGAAAGGTAAAAGCATGAAAAGTCATGGGCTAAGATAAAGACAGTTTTTATAGGGACACCAAAAGCTCTGTGCACAAGAACAGTCAGAGTGAGCTCCTAGTTCTGTATAATGAAAAGCATTATGGTTTTTACATAATGTGATTTTCTTCTTTCTCTCTTTTAGTACACATACATCTGGAGTGTGAAACTTTGAAGAATTCTTCTTGTGTTACATAAAGAAAGCCTTCTGAGGTGTAAAGATTTCAAAATATGTCTCTCCAAATATTTCTGGAGTAATCCTTTTCAATTAGTAATAAGGTACAATATTATGATGGACTTTTATAGGCATCTCAGGCTGTATTTGTGTCAGTAACTAACCTTTTTGTCTTAAGAAACATCTGAGGTACACGTGCATGGACAAATTATCAAATAAATAATTGACCTCTGGTTGGGAAAACCAGGTATGTGCACGGAGAGGTGCAAGAAGATACAGTACCTGGAGTTTGAAGGAAAATATCAGGAACATTAAGTCCCACTCCTGGGCCTGAATAGGAAACTCCAAGAATCACACCACAGGCCTGAGACAATTCCCCAAATACTTCTTGAACTCTGTCAGGCTTGGTGCTGTGAGCACTTCCCTGGGGAATCTTTGTTCCAGTGCCCAAATGAGGCTGGTTCAATCATGCACCGCAACACCCAACCACTCTGTGGGTCGAAAACTTTCTTCCTGATATTCAGTTTAAGCCACCCTGACACAAGTTCATGGCATTCCCTTGGGTCCTGTTTATGGGTCACGATAGAGAAGATGTTAGTGCTTGTCCCTCTGCTACCCCACTCTGAGGGAGTTGTCTGTGATGGGGTCATCCCTCACCACCCTAGTGAACAAGACAAGTGATCTCAGCTGCTCCCATCACCTTGGTCTCCCAGCTCTGCACATATCCTAATAGTATGACTTATTTAATACAGTGCAGTGCCCAAAACTGCACTATAGGTGAGGCCACATCAGTGCAGAGCAGTGCGGGACGATCTCTTCCCTCACTCGGCTGGCAGTGCTTGGCCTGAGGTATCCCAGTACATGGTTCACCCTCCTGGCTGCCAGAGCACACTGTTGCACATGTCATTTTTTAACAAGCTTCAAGATGGACCAGTCACTGAGTAGAAGTGGATGGGATGTCCCAGGATCCAGAAAAAGGAAGACAGAATTTTGCTGTCTGTGCTTACATTTTATGTGAGTTCTTTGTGCAGGCAAAAGAGAAGGCAGTGCCTCATCTGTGTCATTCTCTGTGACCAGCAGTGTCAGTGTCCCATTTGTATGCATGTCTGTCTCTTGGAAATAGGTGTTTGATAAACAGAAAAGCAGCACTTGCATTTCTAAGCCTGATCAGAGACCCCAGGTGCTGGGGCACTGGCTGGGCTCCAGTACAGGCAGGAGAGGTCCTGTCCTGGATCAGCTGGTGGAGGTGTCCTCTCCTAACATCTCTTAATAGAAAGGATAGAATAACAAAGACAGAAATTATAGGAGATAGGGAAAAAAAAGCATAACATAGTCCAGAGATGAGATGTAACACAGAAGAGAAATAAAATGCGTGGTCAGAGATCGGATCACAGATAAAACTTACTCAAATAAACTCTATTATTTCTTAATCATCTCAGCTGTTCTAGGAATTCACCTCAATCTGCAGTATTTTAGGCTGATTCTTCAAACTTTGGCTTCTTCAATCTCGTGGGAGTGTTACTTCAGTTAAACATGCAGCAAGGTCAGCCTCCCTCTGATAAGCAGAGTATTTGAACAGTCTTGACTACAACTAACCTTCCTGAATTATTATTCACTAAATTATCTTCTATTCAGGTAATTTTTATAATTAATTCTACAGAGTAATTAGTAGTTCTAAGACAGTGAATTATAATCATCATAAATCATGAAGACCACTTAGTTCCTATGGAAGATAGATCATGAATTACATGATCTTTCCACAATGCAGCATAATGTCTTAAAATAGATGTTTGCCTTTTGATTTAATGAGCTAGTGGCACTAGAGTAAAACAAGCGAAAACAAATTGACATAAATATCCTTAGATCAAAAATTATGTTGAATTTTTGATAGTTTACCGTAGATGTCATAAAATAGGCATCATTAATGGTCATACTCATTAATGATGACTGCTGATCTTTCCTTCTCTCAGAGTTTTCAGTCAGAGGTGTCTGCCCTACCTTTCTTCTGTGGAGACAATACAAAAATCCCCTATCCAGTGTCAAATTTCCATAAGAAAATAGTGATTGACCATTTCAATGAACATGACTGCCATGTCAGTTAAGCTGGTTCACATAAACAGAGTGTATTGAATATAATCTAATATCCACTTAAAAAGGGAATTTAAATCTCCTGGGCTGAAAAAAAACCATGAAACATTAGCAAAGTATTTGTGCTGAATGGTATTCTCTGGAAAATAGAGAGAAAGGAAGGAGGAGAAAAAATCTGCCTCTTTTTTTTTCTTTAGACCTCAAGGTTATTTAATAAACCTAATGCCTACAGCTAATTTCAAGGTTCAAAAGTAAAACTATAATTGGGATTTTATTTTCCAACGCTCTAAGGAATGTTCTTATTACATCAATATATGTCATATAGATGTCCGGGTTTTGTTTTTACCTCTAGGATACCAGAAGACAGGCTTGTAATTAGCAGTGGTTTTAATGAATAGAAAAAGCTACAGGGAATGTGTTCCTGTCTAGCTGAATTTTAATACAACTAAAGCTTTAAATTTTAATTAAATTTTATATGTAAAAATTAATCACTTCCTGTGCCAACTTCTGCCCACTGTCCAAACCCCACAAATAATGAAAAAACACATAAACCAACTATTTCATACATTGAAAGGTCAGTGGTTTTTTCAAAAACCATGGCTTTGCAGAAGAAGTCACTCAAACAGATACATTAATAATGCTAAACAGATAAAAGAATAAATAAATAGATTACTTAGGCTACGTAGTTTGTACAAAGCACTAGCTCAGTCTTACTCAAATGTAAAAACTTTTGTAGCTTTTGAGCTTCAATTTTCAGAGATTTTTTCTTCTAGAATCTCATGAATCTTCTGCTCATATAAAATATAGTTTTCACAAGTGAAATCTATTTTCTGAAAATGTTAGTTGCATAAAAGTAAATAAAAAACCATAAAGAAAATAAAGATTATGTGTAGAGAGTGGTTTCCCTGGGGAAGAAGAAAACTTTGGCTTATTGCCCTGGGAAACTCCTTTCTAAGTACAGCAAGCAAGAGGCTTACTCCCATGTTCCCTCAGTTCAAGTATGTAAATCGTTGCCAGAAGGTTCCTAGTTCTTTGTGTTACCATAGGTTGATTTTTGGTGCAGAAATTTCAATACTCCTAATTGTTCTCCCCTATTGGACCGTTCCCCCAGATCCTGCTTTAACTCCTCCCCACAAATGGGTAAGGCCCCCTGTCTGACCCTGGACCCTGCCTTTTGGCCCTTGTTACTGCCTTTTTCCAGTTCACTCCAAATATAGTGTATGCCTTCTTGTTCGTTATTTTTGCATTAATAAAATTCTGTTTCTGGGCAGTTGGATCAAGGCTGCCTCTCTCTGTCATGCCACCATCAGAACAGAGTCCCAAGGGAACTCAAAGGGATCTGCGCTCAGACCCCTGAAAATTTCAATTATGCAACTGATTATTGCATGCATTTCTTAATATGCTGATAAAAAAACGCCTGGGTTTTGACCATAAGAGAGAGCTGGACATAATAAGTATTTAGAATTTTAGATTCTGAAAATTCTGCCCAAGTTTCACAATGTTAGGTTCTGTTCTGGTAATCTTATGCTCTCAAGTAAATCCCTAGAGAACTGTACACACCTTCTCACACTCAGGGAACAGGAAAACAAACAGCAAAAGGAAGCAGAATTTTGTCTTGATAAATGTTGGTAGAGTCAAAGAAGCCAAACGCTTTTATCGTCTTGACATAAAATGCCTTAATTATTCATTATTGGACTCAGTCCACAAGGAACAGCACTCACATTTCTTCTCTGATGGAAATTCCTTCTGTTCTTATGTGCAACTTCATTGACAGCCCACAGTACAGTTGTGGCCATAAAATACTTGGTAATTCTGGTGTTCACAGAGTTGAACTGCACATTGGAAATAATTATCATAACTGGTATACCAACTATGAGTTACATTGCACCATTTATCAGAGTCTCCTAAAGAGGCCTGCAAATTTTAAGTATGCCTTGCCAAATGAGTGTAAGATATAGTGTGAGATCAGCTTTTCTCGTTTTACAGATGACAAACTGATTCACACAGAAATTTGACAGCAGATCTGTGAATCCTCTTTAGAAGATAATATAATGCTCTCCATACTGAACATCATTCCAGTTTTGCTTCTCTCTGTTTTTTGGAAAGGAGCAGACTGTAGTATGGTAGCCTCTGTTGTTAGATGTTTACAGAATGTGTGTTCTATAAAAGAACTATTGACCATTATTTAATTTCAAAAATTACTATGATAATTTCTGGTAAACATTTTTGAAAATTTATTGGTTGGGAATTGGGAAAAAAATATATATATAATTGATGGTATGTTTGTACAAATCCTTGGCCTGGCCTTGTGCATTTTTCCCTACACTCTCACCTTTTGAATATATTAGCCTTAGGGCAAGGCAGGACCAAATATTCTTTATTACAGTTCTTGCCTGTTGCTAGAAGAAGTCTTCTCATTGGAGAGAGTTCCAAGATTTGATTCTAGGAGGTTATCTAACCCTCTGGGCTGACAACCCAATTCGCCCTGCCACAGGACTACTACTCAGTGTTGCCAAAGGACATGTTCAACATTTACAGGGACTCTGCTGCCTCAGCCTGGCCCAGTGCTACATGCTGGCGTTTCAGGAAGCCAGGAAGTGAGTAGGGATCCCAAAATTATACAGTGGTGCCCTGAAATGGAAACAGGTAAAGTTTTTAATTCAAACTTCTCCCCTCTTTACCAAAATCTTCCTATTTTTCACCTCCCTAAACCTATATTTCTCCCTTTGCTTCCTCTCTCTTTTCCCCACTTTCCCCATTTCCACAGCCCTGGATAAAATCCCCAAGATGAAGTCACTGCTAGAAGAGCAATGCATGAGTACTTCCAATGAGGGCACCATCCAGGAATTCAAAAACCCCACCTGTGTTGTCCACTTTGTGACTCAATCTTGAACAGTTGTTACCCCCACAACCTCTCCAAGTGTCTCCATAAGCTTTCCTTTCTCTTCTCTTCCTCCACCCCTCCCACAGGAACCTTAAAACCCTCCTTTCTTAATCCATTTTTTTTAAATCAAAGCTTTTTAACTCCTTTTGTTTCACTCAAAATCCAAATTTTTGCTGCAAAATCTGATTTATTTCCCACAAATCCCCTTTTTTCCCTACAGGTCTTCCTTTTTCCCCAAAAAAACTCCCCATTTTACCATAAAATGCCTCCTTTTCCTGCAAGATCACCCTGTTCACACCAAATTTCTGTTTACTAATCCCCAAACCCCACTTTTCCCTGCCATGTATTCTGTGGAACAGCCCCTGGGGGACACAGGGTTGTCCCAGACTCATAGCAAAGTGCTCAAACCCAGAGAAACCATTCCAGAACTCCCCAAGTGAGGACACTGGAACTAGGTGTTGCTTCTCCTCACCTCCCCAGCGGTCCAGGGGAAAGCATTTGGGAATCCCAGACACATAGTGGGGTCATACCCAGGGCCCCAATCCTAAAAAGAGATACTCAGATCCATGGCAAACCCCAGATCCACAGGAGGGTCCTGAGGTGATGATGCCTGTCATCCCTCAGGTGGTGTAGGTATTCTGGGGGCCAGCATTTGGGGGGTCAAAGGAGGGTCAGCAGATCCATAGTGAGGTGCTCAGAACTATAGTGAGGTCGCTATAAATCAATAATGCAGAATCCACCCCAAGCTGTGCGGCAGGACACACAGGGTGACCATGCTGACTCACAGCCTGACCCCCAGCTCCACAAACCAGCACAGCCCAGGCACTTTCCAGCTGTGGAGCAGGAACAAGGATCATGTTGCCTGGCTGAAAACATGCCCCATAATGCTAGCCTACACCCCTAGATAGCTACAAGCTGTGTCCCAAGAATAGAGAGGGTATTTTCTCCCTCATAATTCTTCCCAAATTCCTGTTCTTGCTCTACCTTAAAATGGATTTGAACCAAAGGCACCAAATACAAAACACACCAAAGCAAAATTGCTGAAAATTACTAACCATTCCACTAGTCTGTACTATGCTGCAGAAGAAATTTCCTGTGCACCACGCAATCCATGGCAGGGAGAATGATGTTTTTCAAGTGCTGGAAACCCCTTTGTTTTAAACTTCCTTTTATATCAGCCATCAAAAACTTTGTGGATAGTCAATATAATTACATTCTGTTTTATTAAGCTCACAAATCACAGGTAGCACAAAGTGCAAAAGAATCATAGCATTTCTAATTGGGTATTTATCACTCTGAAGACTTGATTGAATACACATTATTAAATTCAAATTATTAGAATGTTATTATGCAAAGTTAATTTTCTTGTCTGTGTTCCACTAAGCATTTTTGGGAAAAAATTGCTTTGTGATGTGTCTATTTAAAACAAGTTTAAATCTTTGCTAGTAGCAAAATTAAGAGTAAATTAGCTGTATGAGAACTGAAAACAGATGGAACATTAGGCACACTAACTAAAATCAAAGAAATAACTAAAATACTGAAGTTTTCATAGTGCTGTGTTTTTCACTTATTCATTGTTTCTGTCCTTGACCATTTTAGTATATTCTGGTTTTGCCCAATGTCAAGTTACTTTGAAGATTTCCTTAGGATATGATATTCTGGACATTAAACCAGAAAACCAGGTCAATCAATAAATGTAATTTATACTATTAATGAAAAATCCCTTATCATAAACTAAAAAATATGCTCTTCAGCTTTTATTTTGTCTGGGTATCATTTCTATTGATCTTATTGTACTTACACCGTGTGAAAAACTGGTTTTAAGTACCACTAAAGGAGAATTTTGTAGCTTGAAGTAGTCAAAACAAGAGCAGCTGTTTGATTTTTTACTGTTAGACAGGATTTTTCATTTTGTTGTGTGAAGTGGTAATGAGGGATTTTAAAATGTCACAGCTCAAAACCAAATCGTTTATATAGTATCACAGCTTTGTCAAACTGGTTATGCAAAACAAAACATTTTGAAAATTATATTTTTAAGGAACATTATCACATCTAAAATGTAATACTGGTTACATTACAAAACAATTTTTTTTTGTTGTTGTTGAGTGGAATTTCTCATTGCTACCAATGGATTAACCACCATTTCAGAAAAAAAAATGGAGATTCCAGAGAACTGAATTCTGGATTAATGACACAAATAGTCAAAAGAATCACCAAAACTGACAGCATCATTTAGCAGTTGAACTTCTAATGTACAATTCATGAGGCACACATGATAATTGTGTTGGCATACATTGTGTGAAAATTTTGCACTTTTAAAATCATCATCTCAGTAATTTTGGTGGGATTCCATTTTGCTAGTGGTTTTGAGGCTTTGGCAGCTATTTTTGTTGAACTGAAGTTTGGCCCCCAGAGAACTCTGTCACCCAGCTTCAGAGTTAAAAGCAGGTCTGGTGGATTTCCTCTCCCACACACAGGAAGTTCCAGACCAGAAATGTTCACGACTGCTAAGAGCCCTCCTTGCCATTTTAGTGCTATGCTCAAACTTACATGGTGTGAAATATCTCTTGGTTAGCTGAAATATCCTTGATAGCATGAAATATCCTTGGCTATGTTCTTTCCCACTCCCTTGTGCACTGCCCAGTCCCTCACACTGTGGGAACAGTTGTGAGGAGCAGAGGAGGCTTTGTTGTTGTGCAAGCACTGCTCACAAACAGCCAAAGATCCTTGTGTTACCAACATTCTTTTGATCACAAACCTAAAACACAGCACTCTATGAGCTGGCTATGAAAAAATTATTCCCCTTACAGCCAGAGAAAGTTAAAAAAACTCTAATCCCGATACTGAGTGCATGCTGTTAAAGTTTTGGTTTTCAAGAGACAAATTTTTTTAAAAATATATATATAATAAAAATAGTTTTATCTACTATATTTTATTAAACAGGCTGCAAGTTCTTGCTGATTAGAACAAGAACAGGAAGAATTCAAAAATGTACATAACTGATGATATAAAATAACTTTATCTTATTTGTGTACTGAATGTGGTTTAGTTTCAGTACCCTACCAGTGGGTCTTGTAAAAACTTTGCTTTTAACATTACTTATTGATTAAATTTAGACTGAAGACAACAGAAAGACTTTCCCATTTTCCATTTTTGGTGCTAGATCCCAGAATTTTACTGTAATACATACCTTATGTTCCCACATATCCATTATATATAACCAAGAGGAATGATTGAAAGACCAACCATTCATACTGCCATTCGGAAGACCTGGCATGCAACCTGAAGAAAGGCTGGAGAGAGGGGCTGACAGGAACCTCATGAAGAACAAGGGGAAGTGCCAAGTCCTGCACATGGGGAGGTACAA